>CM053596.1:106962895-107001621 GCA_028646575.1 Pseudocheirus occidentalis
GGGGGAGGGAAGCAAAGAGGGGGGCGGGTCCGATACTCGATCCGTCACCATGGCGACCGGAGCCAACGCCGACGTCGGCACTGGCGCTGGGACAAGGAGGGAGTAAGAGATGGGGAGGGGCACACGAGGCCAGGACTCCTTGCTCCCGCCTCCGTCTCCCAGCCCCTCCGGAGCTGGGGGTGGGGGTGGGGGTGGGGGGGAATGAGGAGATGGGGGAGAAGGGAGAGGGGGAGGGAGAAGGGGCGGGCGGTGAGCTCTGGGCTCCCGGCGCTGCTCTTGGCGGAGGCGAAGAGAAAGAGCGAGCTCTGGCGGACAGAAGATAGGGATGCAGCAACTGTCTCTGTCAACCCCCTTTCCCGACCCACTACTGGGTTTTTCCCTCGGAGACCCCCCCACCCCACTCCGCCCCTTCATGACCGAGGCAGCCAAAACTGCTGATCTGAGAGTGCAGCCCGCTTTGATTTGTAGGATGCGGTGCCCTTCCGCCCCAGAGTTTTAGGGAATTAAGCTGACTTTTCTGGCAAGGATCGGGATCCGAGTCTAGGAGACAATGCACTGTGCTAACTCTGTATAGGATACGATACAGTACAGAAGCAAGGCTCGTGCCTCCCTTCAAGGAATTTCCATTCTAATAAACATAGGTGAAGGGATGGTGGACAAGGAAGAGGGTTTTGCTTGGGAGTGGGAGGTGAGGGTCGGATCATGGAGGTGGTGATTGTAGACCCAGGGCTACAGTGATTGATATACCCTTTCCTGAAGCATATGTACCTACCGGTGATTTCATTACTGTTGCCAGGGCAAGCCACATTTCCGATGAGAGGTGGTGTGTTGGACCGAGGACTGCATTAGGACAATGGGGAGGGGCGTGCAGAGTGGGTAGGAGAGAGAGGGTAGAAAGTGGGAGGAGGATTTAGAAAGAACTGGGACGATATCAGAAAAACTACCTACATCTCAATTTTTATAGTTTCCTAGAGACCAGTGATATGACACTGAAAATCCTTGAGTATTGGTGCCAATACCTCAAGATAAAAGAACTAATTTTGAAAGGCAGCTCAAATTCAACCCAGTCTCCTCAGTCCATGATAGTCAAATTCTTCATTTTTTGAGTCACCTCTTCAAAAAAAAAAAAAGAGGAAAAAGGGATGAAGGAAAAAAATAAAAGGAATTGGATATGAAGATATGTACTACCCTCATACCACAAATCATTCCTTCTCCCTCATTATTACAGGACCTTTAAAATGTGTCTGCTGAAAATGCTTTGGTTCTGCTGTATTTTACATTGCCTGGTGTAACCCTTTGTCAGAGACTCCCTCCTGATAGACAAGACCTATCTATCCTTTAGAGATATCTTACTTTTCTGGTTTTTTGCACTCATCCAGAAATTTCAGGAACTTCAGCATTTGACATTCACCTGAGATACTGTTTAAGGTTTCCTTTACAAGCACCTGGGCTCCAAAGGCTCACAAGATGAACAATATAATTTATAAGTTAATGGAAAGAGACAGGATTTGTATTCAAGCCCAAAGACATAGCAATGCCACTCCCCTCACCGCCCAAGTAATGTTTCTTCATAGAATTATACAGTCTCAATGACATAGTAAGGACCTGGAGGACTCCAGACTTTGAGAATTGAGATTTGTTCCCCCAAATAAATGTTTCCCTCTAAGTTTATCTGTGGTTTGCCTCTTGTATCTTTCTTCCATTCCTAAAAGGTATTATTGGTTACTGTTCCCCATTATTGTGCCTAGTTGTTGATGACCTCCATTATTCTTGTTTGGTCTCAGCAGATGGCAATTCTGTCAGCCATTACTCACTACCATTACTGTCATCTGTAACCCTTCCTTCCTGGCTTCCTCTCACTTACTTCTCGCTAATCTTCACAATCTGGCTTTCCTTTACAAATAGTGTTTGTTTCTTTCCCAGGGAAACAAGGTTGGTCACCTGGCATATACAAAATGTGTCCCTGAGGGTATTTTTTAATAGTTCAAACCCCTATGTTCCCGTATATGTTTAAGTCTTCTTTTGTACAGAGCACCAAAACTCCCATGATAGTCTTAGTGGTGAGGTGGGGAAAGCATAGTCGTAGGAGCCTCCCTTTCTTGCACCTCTCAAATGAATCTTTGTCTTAAAACCCCATGCAGAATTATGGTAAGTCAGTGCTATTTACTTTTATTTCCTCCTCCACAAGGCTGTGCCTCTTCAACTCCTACAAGCCTTTGGAGAGAAACCCCTCTACTCTCTGCTTGCTTGCCTTTCTATCTCATATCCCTTCCATCCCTCATCCTCCTAGAGAGATGGGCTGGATTAGTCAAATTACTCAGGGCTTCTAGAAGGGAGGACAGACTGGCAAAAGAGAATCACTGATTCATAGAATCTGAGAGTTGTAGGAGACCTCAGCCACACAAGAAGGAATTTCCCAGTATAGTTTACTCAGTAAATTGTCATCTGGCCACCACTTGAAGACCTCCAAGGAGGGGAAACCCATCACCTATTTAGGCATTCAGTTTAAGTATGATACAGCTTGTTAGGAAACTTTTCCTTGCTTCAAGATTAAATTTGCTTCTTTGCAATCTCTATCCATTATTCTTGGTTTTGTTCTTAACGGTCAAATAGAATAAATTTAATTCCTTCTCTACATGACAGACTTTCAAACATTTGAAGACATTTATTATTACCCCCCCCCACCCCGAATCATCTCTCTCTAGGCCAAATACACCTTGCCTGTTCCTTCAACTGATCTCTTCTATTTGGCATTAACTCAAGGCCCTTCACTATCCTGGTTGCCTTCCTTTGGATACTCTGCAGTTTATTATCACTGTCCTTAAACTGTGGTGTCCAGAACCAAGGACAACACTCCAGAGGTCTGATGAGCTTAGAGTACAGTGAGATCATCCCTTCCTATTCCTGGAAACAGCCTTTCTTAATGCAACTAGAGATTGCAACAGCTTTCTTAGCTGCCATAGCATTCATATTGGGCTTACAGTCCAATATGCATAAAACCTCCAGATCTTTTTCAGAACAACTGAAAAGTTATAACTTGTAAAGTTATTTATACTCACATTTATTCCTCTTGAATCTCATCTTATTAGATTCAGCCTAAAGCTCTAGTCAGGGGTGGAGAACCTGAGGCCTTGAGGTCACATGTTACCCTCTAGGTCCTCAAGTACAGCCCTTTGAGTGAATCCAAACTGAATGGGACTTGTGAAGGCCAAGTGGGGCCTCTAGGCTGCAGGTTCCCCACCCCTGCTAGCCAATCAAGATTCTTTTGGATCCTGTCTCTGCTTCCCAGTGTGTTATCCCTCCCAGCTTTGTGTCATCTGAAAATCTGATAAACATGCCATCTATACCTTTATCCAAGTCATTGACAAAAATGTTAAACAACACAGGCCAGGTACAGATCCCTGGAATACTTCCCTGGAGACCTTCACATTGACAATGAATCATTAACAAGTACTCTTTTAATTCAGCCATACCTAACACCAGCCAATCCCTAATTCATTTGATTGTTTTACTGTTTAGCAGTCATAAAGTAATGGATAGAGACCTGACCATGAATCTGTAAAGACCTAGGTTCAAGTCCTGGTTCTGACATCTACTGACTGTGTGACTCTGGGCAAGTCTCTTAATCTAGGTGTTCTAGGCAATCCTCTATAACTAAATTGCAGAGAAGGTATATGCATTTATCATTATCCTTCTTGACTGTGATATTAAACTACCTGCTTTAGTGGATGGAGTTCCCTTTTCTAAGAGGTACCTTTGTCACTGAAATTGCAGGTCCAATATTTATTCTTTATCTGTGCCTTTCTGCCTTCTGCATAAGAATTGTATTTTATAGAAAAGCTTTGTTAAAAGCTAGGTAAGCTTCATCCGTTATCCAGGGTGGCTAGGTGGCACAGTGAATAGAACACCAACCCTGGAGGCAGGAGGACCTGAGTTCAAATGTGGCCTCAGACACACTAGCTGTGTGACCGTGGGCAAGTCACTTAACCCCAATTGCCCTGCCTTTCCCCCTCCAAAAAAGCAAAAAACAAAAACAAAAAACCCTTTATCCACAACATCCTCCTCATCCTCTAGGTCAGTAATCTTGTTGAAAAAGGAGATGAGGTTAGCTTGGCATGACCTACTCTGGATGAAGCCATGCTGGCTCTTTGCTATAACTGCTTCCCTTTGAAAATGTTCACCATGTCTCTAGTGAGCCATGCTAATATTTTCTCAGAAATTGAAGCCAAAGTTTTGTAGTTCTTGCCTCATTCATTTCTGAAGTGTTGGCATAAATAATCCACTTAATTACTTTGTAAGTACTCTTTGTTCCCTGCTTTATCACTCTAGAAAGTTAAATTATGTTAATATACAAATAATGTTGTAAATTAAGAGTTGGTTACTAGGTGGTACAGAGGATAGAGTGCTAGGCCTTGGAATCAGGAAAATTTATCTCCCCAAGTTCAAATTTGGCCTCAGCCTCTTACTAACCATATAATCCTGGGCTAGTCACTTAATCCTGTTTGACTCAGTTCCTCATTGTAAAATGAGTTGGGGAAGGAAATGGGAAACCACTCTAATAACCTTGCCAAAACAAACAAAAACCAAAATGGGGTCATGAAGAGTTGGACGCTAGCAAACAACAAATAGTAGTAATAGTAATGATTGTGATGATAAGAATGCCAACAAAAGTAAAAACCTAAGCATCGAAGTTATAGTAGATGCAATGCTAGAGCAGAGTTCATTTAGAATAATAGAAACAACAAGAAAATGAGGAAAAGGGAAAAATGTGACAAAGAGAAATCTGAATCATAGTAATACATATATATACATATATGTATATATGTATATGTGTGTGTGTGTGTATATATATATATATATATATATATATATATATATATATATATATATACACTCACAATGTACATAGATGTGTGTATTTTTCTTTGGAGACTAGATGCCTGTGAACTCAGACAACAAATGATGTGATACTACTTTGTTTGCTTCCTTATTCGAGGGACTTGACTAGATTTTTTTCCTTTTTATTACTTCAAAAGAGAGTTAACACATCTAGTTCTTTCAAGTGTTTCTTATTTGATATTATTCCTGGGTGTCTCACTATATTCTCTCCTTTTTTGAACTGCATTTGTCAACCTTTCTTCTTAAATTTGGCACCCAAAACTGATTGCAATACTCCAGATGTGGCCTAACCAGTGCACAAATACAACAGAATAAGCACCTCCCTTGATGTATTACTATTGTATTCTAGAATTGCCTTAGCATTTTTTTTTTTTTGGAACAGGTCATACTGTTGACTTGTGTTGAGTTTATGGTAAAATTCTTCCCCCAGTGCCACCACTCCCTGACCCCAGTCCCTTTCATATGAACCCTATCAAACTAGGTGTGTCTTATCCTGTACTTTGGCAATGTAAATGCTAAAATTTATATTTATTTCCATTAAATGTCATCTTGTTGGTTCTGGTCCAAGTTCCAGCCAACATAATTTTAAATCTTGGTACTATCATCCATTGCATTAACTGTTCCTCCCATCTTTGTGTCCTCCATAAATGTGATCAGCGTGACTTTTATGCAAATCATTGGTACAAATGATAAACAGGACAGGAGCAAAGCCATAGCCCTATAACATGCCTCTAGATACCTCATTCCAGGTTGTCATCAATCCATTAATCAACACTCTTTGGTTAAGATGAAAAGAAATGAAATTAGTTTAGGAAGCCTTGTTCCTAATTAACTTATTATGCCATTTCATGGCATTAATCTCTTTTCCAAGGTTCCACAAATAATTTACTTAATAATCCAACATGAAATATCTATTTTACCTTTCAAAAGCTTCTGAAACACATATTTTTCCCTCTCTTTTTTTTTTAAATTAGAATACTGTCACATTTCCTGACCTTTAACCCTTCTTCATTTCTCTTTGATTTCTTGGAGCTCATAGGATTGTAGGCCCATAGTTTTGAAGACGTAAGAAAGGACCTTAAGAATTATCTAGTCAAGTTCACCCTACTCATTTTAAAGATGAGTGAACAGGTTAAGAGTTAAGAGGTTGTGTTAGCACAAATAGTAGGTAGCAGAACCAGCATTTGAATCCACATCTTCTAATCATACATCTAATGTTCTTTCCACTGTACATGTTTGAGTTGTTGCTGTTGCTGCTGTTGTTGTTTTAGGTATCCTGGGTTTTACTTGATTGAAGCTGGATACTTGACTAGGATTCCTTTTATCCTGGACATTATTGCTTTCAGTGATACCTGTTCTGCTAAATTTCTTCCCCAGAAAAGAAGGAAACAAAGAAGAAGTTCAGTTCAACCCTCTCTTTTTAAAATACTTTTCCTTTTTGAAAAAAATTCAATTTTATTTTGTTTTCAGTTCTGAATTTTCTCCCTCCCATTTTTCCTTCCACAGCTCTCCCATTGAAAAATGAAGAATGTGTACAGTCAAGCAAAATAAATTCCTGCATTAGCCATGTAAAAAAAAAAAAGTCTAATCTGTGCTCTTGAGTTCATTACCTTTTGATCTGTAAGCAAATGGTATGTTTCATTATGTGTCCTCTGGAATTGTAGTTGGTCATTATGTTAATCAGAGTTATTAAGTCTTTCAAAGCTGTCTTTACAATATTGTTGTCATTGTGTAAATTGCTCTCCTGGTTTTACTCACTTTGCTTTGCCTCATTTTGTAGAAGTCTTTCCAGATTTGTCTGAAATCGTCTTGTTTACTTCTTATAGCACAACAGCATTCCATCACAGTGATATACCATAACTTGTCCAGCCATTCCCCAATTGATGGGTACCTCCTCAGTTCCTAAGTCTTTGTTACTTTGCATTCATCATTTTCCTTTTTTTTGTCAGTTTTGCCAGTCTGCCAAGTATAAGATGGTACTTCAGAGTTGTTTCAACTTGAATTTTCCTAATTATTAGTGATTTAGAGCATTTTTAAAAATATGGCTATTGATATATTGGATTTTTCCTCTAAAAATTGCCTAGTCATATCCTTTAACCATTTATATTTTGGGGAAAGGCTTTTCTTGTATATTTGACTAAGTTCCCCATATTTGTTTCAAATGAAACATTTATCAGAAATGTGTGGCAACTTCCCCACCTCCCATTTCCTGTTTCTCTTCTAATTTGTGTTGCATTAATTGGTTTTGTATGCACAAAATATTTTAAATTTTATATAATCAAATTGTTCATTTTACCTTTCTGTCTCTTGTTTGGTCATGAATTCTTCCCATATCCAAACATATGACAGGTAATTTCTTCAATGTTCCTCTGATCTGTTTATGATATTTTCCTTTATGTCTAAATCATATACCTTTTTGGAGCTTCTATTGGTATCTGGTGTGAGATGTCAGTCTATATCTAGTTTCTGCCAGAAGACTACTTTTTCCAAACAGTTACATGCAAATTTGTTGATCTGGTCTTTTTTCTTTTTATTGATGAAAGTGTTATAAAATATAAATTTTCACCTAAAAATCCCTTCAAATTTTTCATGTTGTTTCAATGTTGTCATTATCTTTAATGAAATTATTGTTTCTATGATTTCTTTTTTCATCTACTTCTTTTACTCATTCTTTAGGATTAAATTATTTAGTTTCAAACTAATTTTTAATCTTTGCTTCATAGACCCTTTATTGAACATGATTTTTATTACATTGTGATTTGTAAAAAAAAAAAAACATTTAATATTTCTGCTTTTCTGCATTTGTTTGTGAGGTTTTTATGCCCTAATAGTCAACTTTTATGGAGGTACCTTGCACGGCTGAAAATAGGTAAACTCCTTTCGATCCATTGAACATTCTTCAGAGATCTATCATATCTAAATTTTCTAAAAATTTATTAAGGTCTTCAATTTCTTTTTTGTTTATTTTTAAATTAGATTTAACTAGATCCAAGAAGGGTGAAATAAGGTCCCCCACTCTTATAGTTTTACTCTATTTCTCCCTATAATTTTTTTTTTAACTTTTAAGAATTTAGATGTTATGGTATTTGGTATATATACATTTAATGTTGATATTAATTCATTGTCCATTGTACCTTTTAGTAAAATGTAGTTTCATTGTTTATCTCTTTTAAATAGGTCTATTTATGTTTTTGCTTTGTCTGATATCATAATTGCTACTCCTACCTCTTCTTCTTTAGCTGAAGCATAATAGATTTTGCTTCAACCTCTTTTTAAAAATTCTTTGTTTATCTTTTTGCTTCAAGTGTGTTTCTTATACGTAACTATTTGTTGGATGCTGATTTCTAATGTAGATGTAACATAAACCGTTTAACTTTGTTTAGTCCCTTATAATTGCTTGCCGTGTTTACTTTTTTATGCTTCTTTTGATTCTTGTATTTGTTTGTCATATTTTTTACTTAGTTCTGATCTTTTCATCAGGAATACTTGAAAGACCGTATTAACGATTCATTTCTTCCCCTGTAGAATCAGATTTCATTTTGGGGAAGTAAATTATTGTTGCTCATATGCCAAGATCTTTTGCCTTGCATAATATCATATTCCTGGCTTTCATCTAGTGGGTCCTAAGTCCTTCCTTCCTTCCTTCCTTCCTTCCTTCCTTCCTTCCTTCCTTCCTTTCTTTTTGTAGTATTTTTTATTTAACCTAGGAACTCTGAATTTTGGATATAATATTCTTAGACTTCATTTGAGGGTTTTTTTTTTCAGGAGGTGACCAGTAGATTCTTTCAATTTCTACTTTGCCTTCTGATTCTAAGAAATCTGGGCAATTCTCTCTTAGATTTCTTGAAATATGATATTTAGGCTCTCTCTCTCTCTCTCTCTCTCTCTCTCTCTCTCTCTCTCTCTCTCTCTCTCTCTTTCTCTCTTTCCCCTCCACTTTACCCCCCACCCTTCTCTCCCCCTCTCCTTTTATTTTCTGTCTCTGGTCATGGCCATTGGGTAATCCAATGATTCTTTAATTATTTCTTCTTTATTTGTTTTCCAAGTTGCTTGTTTTTGCTATGAGACACCTCACATTTTCTTTTATTTTTTCAGTTTTTTGACTTTGTTTTAATATTTATTGCTATCTCATCAAGTCATTAACTTCTGTTTGGTCAATTCTAATTTCAGGAAGTTATTTTCTTAGGTAAGGTTTTTTTTGCCTCTTTTTCCAAGCTGTTAATTCTCTTTTCATACATTTCTTCCATAGTTCAAAGCTCCCCCCCCCATTTTTTCCTTTATCATCCTCATTTAAAAAAAAAGCCTCTTGCTTTAATTCTAGGAATTCTGGGTGGCCTTGTGTCTAAGCTTCATTTTCCTTTGAGGCTTTGCTTGTGTACACTTTTTTAGTTTTTTTCTTTTAGGTTTGTGTTGTGAGTTTTCTTGTCACCATAACAACCTTTATAGTTGAATTATTTCTTTCTTTGCTCATTCTTCCAGCCTACTTCTTAGCTTTGGACTTTATGCTAGTGTTGGGCTTTGCACACTCCTGGCAGGAATGTCTGGCCTGAGTTTCTGTCCTCTGATATCATTCTGTTGTTTTCACATATCAAGCTGGCACCCTGTGAGCTTTCAGTGCTCCCAAAGTGATACAATCTGAATGAAGTCTGCTCACTGTTCTCCTGATCTGAGCTCTGTAAGTTCTTATTTGAAGTTTAGTTCTGTGGGCTCGTCCCTGGTTGGGAATTTCAATAAATTGCAGTGGACTCAGCCACTATTAACCAGTTGGAAAGCTCTGCACGTTCAGAGAGACTAAACTGTAGGCTCCCATTTAGTGTGGAACACCTTAACTTGTTATTTCATTGCAGGCTTCAGACTGGACTGGAGACTAGAACTAAACCATATAGCTACTCTTTGCTTCCACACTTTTTCCTTTCTCAGGGCCCTGCTAGTAACCGCTCCTTTCTGCCTCCCCTGCATTCAGATTTCTACCTCAGTCCAACCTGAAATTGGGTAGTAAGTGATAGAACTGCCATTCCCACAGCCTGTGCTAATTCAGGGATCCAGCTACCTCTATAATAATGTCACCTTTTCTCATTAAAGCTCTCTAGGTACAGTAATGTACTCTTCGAAGTGGAATAGAGAGAAAATATTCCGTTTGTTTTTCCTGTGCTCATTGGGTGTGAGAACAGGGGAGGGTCATTCTTTATCTCCACATTGGCCCATGGAAAGCTTCTCAATATGTGTTCATGCCACCCTAACTTCTTAAGGGCTTAGAGCTGATTGCTATTATTTTCAATAATAATATTAATAACTAGTGTAGGGTAGCAAAATAACTAGAAGCTTCAGTGTCTTCACTCTTCTCTAGACTTTCTTCTAATCTCTTCATGCCCTGTGATCATTTCCCTTCCAACTTCAAGAATAATACTAGCACTAGTTATTTCACTTAGTAGAACTTATTCTGAACCCCCGCCCCCCCCCACCAAATAATATGTAGTTTTGTCAAGTGAGCTGAATCATTTAAAAACTGAGAAACATCTGGGTGAAGCCAAATATTATCTCAGTGACTGAGATGGTTTCACATAAGTTAGCAATAACAATTCATTGAATAACAAATATTTACTGAGTACCAGCAAGCCACTATGGAACACAGAAAGAATAAGATAGTCCTCTCCTGCATGTAATTTATGGTCTAGTATGGAAGAAGAGATACAAAAGCACACACAGCTCTTATTTAAGTGGAATGTGAACGTGATTCAAAAAGAGAGGCACATGGTTACAATTTGTTATGTGATGGGGTAGCAAAGTCCACATGGTTGAGGGGTTATCTGGAGATTTCATGTGAGAAATGGCATGTTAAATTCAGGAAGGTTAATTTCATGAGCACTTCATCTGCAAAATAATTTTATTTTATTTTATTATTTCTCACTAATTGTAAGTAGGCATCATTACCCTTATTTCATACAACGAGAAGTTGAACAACAAAGAAAGAATGACTTTGATGGGGTCAGATGGACTCCTGAATGAGAGCTCATGCATCCAACTTGTCAGTTTGAGGGCACTGGATCTGTGTGAGTTTGGGAATAGAAAAGTTATCATATCAATATTAGAGAAGTTTGTGTACTCCACCCTAAAGAGGTGGTATAATGAAATTTGAATTAATTAAGTCCTGCCTCTAAAGCTTAAAGTTGTATGACCTTGAGCAAGTCACTTACCAACTCAACCTCAGTTTCCTTATCTGAAGTGAATTTAAAGGGACTGGTCTGAGGAGGCTCTGTGGTACAATGGAAAGATATCCCCATCTGGATTTAGGAGGGACTTGAGTTCAAATCATATATCTAACACTCAGTAGCTATGTGATCTTGGGAAAATCATTTACCATCTCTAAGGAAATGTAGGTTTTCTTATTTAGAGATAATTAAGCTAATAAATTTAGAACCTGTCATAGAGGGTGATTAAAGAAGATGAAATGATATAATCTGTGCAAAGTGCTATATAAATGGCAGTTGTTATTGAAGACTAAATAATGAATATCATTACATGTATATGAAATTTTAATAAAAGTAGCTCTGAGAACCCTCTAATGCTTTCAGGATTGAGAATGTGAGATTCTTCTTTAGAACAGTGTCCTATGTTAAATGTAGGCACACAAGTGCATGTAGGTAAGAGGAAGAAAAAAAGAAACATTTGTAATTTCAGCCCTAGAGCTCGCTGGTATAGGACTCTTTCTTTATTGGTGGAGATCAATAATACCTTGTGCCTGCACGAAGGGTAGGGCAGAGTTTACTGGAGGAGGCTTCAGTCTCTTCAGTCTTCTCTGGACTGTCTTCCAATCTCTTCACACTCTGCAGTCGTTTCCCTTCCAACTTCAAGAAAGAAGATGGAAGTCACCAACCCCACTTCAGCTTGCTGAAAGATAGGACTGGGAAGAGGCTGACATTAGAGGAGTTGGCAGTCTCCATCGGTCCCCATCTCCCGCTTACTGCTTTGCAGATTTTGCAGAATTTTGCCTTGGTGAGATCCAGGATGCCCTCTTGAGCTGTTACCTCCCTCCTAATGGGAGACCTTCTTCACTCTGTGTTGTCTGGTAAAAGATATCGTATGTATACTTTTTTTGATTTCTGTTTTGATAGGATTTGGATAAATGAGTTTCTTTACTACTTCCTGTGTATGTTCATTGTGGAACTGGCTTTTGGTTGGGAGACAAGCCTTGAATACAGAGTTTGGGGGTCTTGCTCCCATCAATGAATGGAGTGGTGATTAGAAGTTAGTTTGAACCTAAAAACCATATCCCCTAGATGCTCATTAATTGGGGAATGGCTGAACAAGTTATGGTATATGAATGTAATGGAATTCTACTGTGCTATAAGAAATGAGCAACAGGAGAACTTCAGAGAAACCTGGAGAGACTTATATAAACTGATGCTGAATGAGAAGAGCAGAACCAGGAGAAATTTGTACACAATCACAGACACAACGTATATGTAACAACTAACTTCAATAGACTGGGCTCCTCTCAGCAATGTAAGGTTACAAGACAACTCCTAAAGACTCATGATCAAAAGAGATATCCACATCCAGAGAAAGAGATACAGAGTTTGACTGCAGATTGAAACAAACTACTTGCTGTGTTTCTTTTTCTTGTTTTGTTTTGCTTCCTCTTTCCCTCTGATCATTCCATCAGTTATAATCCTTCTTTACAACTTGACTAATGATTAATGTGAAGATATTTGTAGATCTTGTATTTGAGTGCATGCTGCCATCATGAGGGTGGAGGGGAAAGAAGAGGGAAGGGGAGAAAATCTGCAACTCAAGGGACTGTGGAACCGAACATTGTAAACTAAAAATAAACAAACCAATTTAATAAAAAAAAAACCATAGCCCCTAGACTAATAATATTTAAAGGTGAAGATAGATATACTTCTATCCTGGTACTCCATCTCTCTGAGGAGAGGAGAGTGTCCAAACTTCTGGCCCACGCTTCCTGTTTCCCCTATTGGCAGGAAATAAAACCTCCTTTGGGGGAAAAAAACGGGGTGGGGGGGAAGGAAGAAGAGGCTAGATGTGTCTATTCTGTATCCTTTCAAGCCACACAATGACACCCTCAGGCTACACGTTGGGAGATAGCCCTTATCACACAACATAAAATTTTCTTTTTAAAGTATTTTTTGCCAAGTGTTTAATTTGTTGTACTCTGTGATCTCACCTCTAAATCCTCAGTCCCTACTCCACACCACTTTTTTTTTTTGCTTTTTGGAGCAGGGAAGGCAAGGCAATTGGGGTTAAGTGACTTGCCCAAGGTCACAGGCTAGTAAGTGTTAAGTGTCTGAGGTTGGATTTGAAGTCAGGTCCTCCTGACTCCAGGGCCGGTGCTTTATTCACTGTGCCACCTAGCAGCCCCCATTTTTATTTGTAAAAGAACAGTAATTATATGACTAATGCTCCCTTTATTGGTCAATGACATTTGTCCCATCATAAACATGTCCCTAAAGCCATTCTGAATGGCAGAGGATGAGGTTCTCAATGTTTCAGTGAATCAAGATGTCTTGACTTTTGATGTTCAAGTCTCTTAATGATCTAAAGGTCTCTCTCTATGACCATCTTTGGAAGACAAAGAATGAATACAATTCAATTAAATTCAACAAATATTTGTGAAATGCCCACTATATTTAAAGCACTATACCTCTGTAAAAAATCCAGCTGTCCTTACCCTCAAGGAGGTTATATTCTACTTCAAGCGGGAGTTCAGTACACAGAGAAAGCAAATACAAAACACATACAAAATAATGCAAAATAATTTGTGAAGGGAGAAAGAGAACTAGGAGAATCAATATAAGGGCTTTTGTCAGGGGCATTACCAGAGTTATGATTTGAGGGGAATCATGGATCCTAAGAAGTGGTAGTGAGGGAGGACGTTCCTGATATCTGTGCAGAAGTTTGGAGTGGGAGATGTTACATCAGGTGTGGAGAACAGCCAGCTGGCTAGTTTGACTGTATCAGCAGGTGTATATAAAAGGGAATACTAAGACTGGAAAGCTAAGTGGGAGCATATATTTAAATGTCAGGCTGAGGATTTTCTATTTTATCCTAGAAGTCATTAACATGTTTAGGTAGAGAGTGACATGGTAAAATCTGTGTTTAAGTAGGAGCTGTCAGGAATCTGGAATTTATGTATATCTATCACATGGCACTGAGAAGTAGGTATCATATAACTGAACTTCGTGGGGGTGAGAGGGCAGGGAAATTGAGAGTCTCAGTGCCAGAGACAGAATATAAATCCACAATATCAGTTCTAACTAGCATTACGTAGTATCTATTAGAAATATGTTTTCCTGCTGGGCATTGTATCCTTGGAACCTGAGGCTGTTCCCTTGCTTACCCTGTATTTAGGCATCTCACTGATCCATCAAAGCTAAATTATGAGCCCAGAGACTGAAGATTACATCTAATTTTTGTGCATAAAGCCCCGAGTGCCCAAATGGTACACAACAAATGGTAAATACTAATTATACTATTTAGCCAACCATCTCAATCAGCCACTTAGAAACAGAAACATTACTACCAGTAGCCCAAGGGGATCCAAATTCAAAGAGTGAAAGACAAGTATCAACTTCACTACTAGAGAACTGGATTCAGGGATTTTGAAGCTGCCACAGGAATATTTTCTAGTGAGGGAAAAACTAGATAAGACTGACTCCAGATTTTTGAAGGATTTGATAATTAGATATAGGAAACACTGGTGGAGAATTGTAATGGGACAGTGAAACCCTTTCTCTCTCCACCCTGATATTGTGATCCCTAATCCCCACACAAAGAATAACATCCACTTATTAATAGTTATTTTTCCATGGATGTGTCCAGATGTGACTCACAAGGAAACATGAATAGATATCTCTAGAGACACTCTTCTTCAAGGAAGACTCTGATTCCTGCCTTTCAGAGAGCAGGAGATGGGGCCAGAGTTCTCCTTAGATGGTACTAGGCTAGAATTATATCTCTCTGTCTCACTAAATAACTATTGGCGTAGAGAAAATAATTTTTTAACTCAAACTGAACTCCTGATTGCTCTCTTATATTGAGGAAGTACTCCAGGCCAAATATCCAAGGCTTGAACCCTGTATCAGCAAGCATCCTAGTGTACCCAGGATGGCTGCTAGCACAGGTTCTTAGATCTGCTTTTCTAAAGGAAAGCAACTCAAAATGGCTCAACAATCTTACTTTAATCAAACACATATCATTTACTTAGTTCAGGGTGAAAAGTCAACACTCTGAACTTCAGAGAATACAAACAGAAGTTACAAGCAGAGAAGGAAACAGGTCGGCAGATGGGCTTCCAGCCGTCTGACCATTACATCCGTACCTAGTTAGTTACCAGAGAGGGAAGCACCAACAGCTGGGTTTTCAAAGCAGGGGGTGGGGGAAAGAGGAGGAGGAACGACTGAACTAGCCAGAGTCTCGTCTGGCCAAATCACACAACTCTTACCAAAGTGAGCCCCAAAGCAAAAACTCACATCAGGGTGTGTATATATAGCCTTCTCCTGGATTGGAGAATGTCACAGCCCTCTTGACCCACTGGCCAATCACAAAGTAATAAGGTCTGGCCGTTCCTGAAAAACAAGCTTCCTGCCACAGACTCCATGTGACCACATTTATCCTATTAGGGGGCAGAGCATACTTTCAAATCAGGAAAGGTTCTCAGAGTCACTTAAGGCTATCAAAGGGTCTAGGGGCAGGGAAGATCTTCAGATTCCCATAATAAACCGTTGCCTACCAAATGCCAGTTTCATAAAGAACACACATAGTGAAAAGCAAATAAACCCATTTATCTACTCTGATAGCAAAGAGAACTCAGAGAAGTTATACAGATGAGATACACAGGCAATACATAGAGTAAATGAGCTCTTTTAGCGGGAGAGATAGCTAAGCAAAAAGAGAGAATCCCATGTCTTACACCCGCAGGGGAAATTCCCCCAAGTCCCCACTGTAGCAAGCCAAGAACAGGGACATGATTGAGGTGCCCACTCCTAGCATCTTTCTCTCCATTTAAGGACCTGAAGAGAAACTAGAGCCCCATGCCTTTCTTTTTGAAGCCGGACGCCAGAGGACCAGGATCTCCTTTCTCCCAAATTCTGTTCTACTTCACCTCTCACAAAGTCATGGGGCATTGAGTAATCAGTCTCCACCAATAAAGGCAGGTGTCTGTAAATGATTTCGAGCCCTGGATTATACTTCCATTCTTGATTTATATACTACTTGTCTTTAAAAACCCTTCAAGGAATTAGGAGTAACTCTGAGAGGCAGGAGATGAGCTGTCACCCACATCAGAGTCAGGAGTATGTCTCTAAGTCATGAAAGATATTGTACTGGCCATACTTTCTCCCCAAATCTGGTTTGAATTAAGGAAAATTTCTTAACAATGAGAGTGACCCTAGAATGGAATGAGCGGCCTTGGGTTCCTCAGCAGACATCTTTGAGCAAAGGTTGGACAACTGACCACTTGTTAGACCACTTATTGTAGAAGGAATTCTTTTTTTTTGCATCTGGGCTGGACTTATAAGGCCAGTAAGGTCTCTTACAACTTGGAAATTATGAAATTCTATGATTCTTTTTTCTTCTTTGTTCATTCTCTTTTCTTCTATTTAGCCAAAAAGAAAAACTATCCCCTAAATACCTTTTTGTTCTTAATTTTCCTTACCATAGGGCAGCTAGGTGGTGGAGTGGATAGAGTGCCAGGCCTAGAGTTAGGAAGACTCATCTTCTTGAGTTCAAATCTGACCTCAGATACCTATTGGCTGTGTGACCCTGGGCAAGTCACTTAACTCTGCCTCAGTTTCCTCATCCATAAAATAAGCTGGAGAAGAAAATGTTAAACCACTCCAGTATCTTTACCAAGAACACCCCAAATGGGATCACAAAGAGTCAGACATGACTGAAATAATTGAACAATTTCCTTTCTAGGCTCAGTTTATTTAGAGCTTTATCAACCTGGTGCTATTCTTATAAGATGATGCCACATTTCTGTATTTGTTCTTTGTTACTTGACCTCCCTTCTATCTTCTGTTTATTTTTAAATGCTACTTGATGAGTTCCTTATACATTTACACCAGTCTCTTTAAATGACTTCCTTTTCTTTTTCTCCTCTGTTTGTCTTCAGAATTTCATTCTTGAGAGCTTTCTATTCCTCTTGGGCTGATTTTTTTTGTAGAATTTTAAGTCATCTTTTCATAAGGACTTTTGAAATCCCCTCTCCTAATGTCAAGGATACATATCAGACAATGCCTACCTTTCCTCTCTTCTATCAAAAAATTTGAAAATAGATTAATCACTTTCTCATGAGTTTTTCATTTTCATTTTCATCCAGGCAACCAGTTTCTTCTTGTTAGTGTGAACGAGATCCAGAAGAGAAGTTCCACCTTTATATGATGAAATAAACATTAAGGCAAGCAAATCAATTATTAGCTGCTTTTCATTTGGTAAGGGAGAGTTCCAGCTAATATCCAGATGAAAGTTCCACCTTATTACTACTAATACGAGCTAGCATTTACATAGCTCCTTAAAGTTTGGAAAGTGGTGAACTGTTCTGGTCTTGACAACAACCCTGGGAGTCAGTATTATCATAGAAGAGAAAACCAAGGCTGAAAGAGCTTAAATGGCTTGCCTAATAGTCACACAGCTAGTAAATGTCTGAGGCAGGATTTGAACTAGGAGTCTTCCTGACTCTCAGTTTAGCACACTATTTACTGCTCCACTGTATAATGTCTCCCTTTGAGCCTTGTGGTCCATTTCTTACATTCCTCATCTATTTCCACTTTCTGTACAGGTGGCCTTCGGTATATATTCACAATATCATCTCTTCCTGCTTCTAATGATCTTCACTGAAATCCTCTCGATCATGCTTTCTCCCTTAGCTCCTGGATTTCCTCAGATGAGCACTCTATCTACAATGCTGCTGCACATCAACCTCCCTTTTACCTAGTCTGTGCCTTTAAAATAAAATAGAAAATTCCTTTTGAATGGGGTCTCATTCCACTAATTCTCAATGGTAACTCTAATATCACTTTTACTTTCCTGACATTATGATTTCTAGGTTACCTTGCACGATACCCATAATTTGCACATTTTAAGAAATATCATATTTTATTTGCTGGCTCCTTTCTTGGATTTGTGTCTTCCTGCATTTCTATTTGATTCTTTTTTTTTAATTAAAAAAATTTTTTTAAAACATTTTTTAAAAATGCTGGATGCTATGGATACAAAGATCAAATTTAAAAATCCATACCCTCAAAGAGCTTACATTCACCTGCTGGCATGTGTACACAGATGAGACGACAAGAAAATTAGAGGAAGGAGACCATTAATAGCTGGTGGTATATTTTTTTCATTTTTTATTTTTAATATTATTTATTCATAATTTATTTTCTTGATTACATCTTTCATTTCCACAAGGTTTTGAGTTACAAATTTTCTCCCTTTCTTTCCCCTACCCCCAAGCCCAAAACAGTGATCCCACCGTAAAGCCCCTCCCACAATCTGTTCTCTTTTATGTCCTCCTCCAATGCCCCTCTAACTTTCTAATAGGGCAGGGAGGGTCTCCCTACCCCAGTCCCTGTATGTCTTATTTCCCAGTTGCATTTGATTGTATTAGCTGGTGGTATATTAATGAAGTCTTCCTACATGCGGTTCTACCTGAGTAGGTCCTTGAATGAAGCTAAGGAGGCTAAGATATTATGGTTGTTTGTCCTTTATTTTTGTTTTGAAACTCTATTTGTGTCTACTGCTATCCTTTTTCCTACACGGCAGCTGTATCAATACAGTAGCATATCAACATATGTTGATATGCTATATAGCTTGTTAACTATGTAGGGGCAATTTTCTCTCTTCCCCTTCCTTTGAATTTTAGAGCCATTTGATTCCATTTGCAAGACTTCAGACATTTTTTTCCCCTTTCAAATAAATTCCTTTTTTTTTTTTAAGCAACATAGCCTGTATTCAAGAATGGCTTATTTTTGGACCAATATAAGTATGTGGAAAGACATATGTATTATAGTAGATTTACTGTAAAACTGTCCTGAAAGCCAGGAGTATCTGGGTTCAAATTCTGCCTCTGACATACAGTGGCTATGTGACTCTGGGTAAATCACTTAACCTCTTAGTGCCCTCATCTACTCTGTAAGGCTGTAAAGTACAAAGAAGATGCTGAACTGAATTGGTAGAAGGAGTTTCCTTATCTGTGAGTTCCTTTGACCAATGAAATCGCAAGTCTAGTCCCTATCCCTAGGGTTACCTGAGGTACAGGAGAATGAGCAATTATTCTCTTGGTTTATTGAAAACAGGTCAAAAGGAGACCAGATTAGATTTCAACAAGAGGAATTTTGGTTAAGTTAAAAAAAACGCCTTCTTAATTAGAAGAGTGGTGAGTCATTAGGACATGTTACCAATTAACTTTATATATTATATGTGTGTATGTGTGTGTGTATTGCTAATAAGGCCAAGGTCACATATTCAATTTCTACATGATTTAATTAGCTAGCTGCATTTGGTTGCATGATTAGGAACTTTTAATCTTGGTCAAACATCTTACAAATACGTGACTTTTATCATAAGACAAATGGGAGAGAGAAAATAAGGTGGTTCAGCACAGTCCATGAAGAATGCTAGAAAAAAAGCAACCAAAGGTCCTTTTTCTGCTAAGAATAGAGAGCTGGGCTTCTCTTTGACTCTGTAAAGGGCTTACGATGCCACATGCTCCCAGTTCTGAGTTCTGACTTGCTCTCAAATTCTTAAGTGATTGTGAGTGAAGTCTTCCCTAACTTGCACCTGTTTTCCCTGTGAAAAAATGGGTGTAAGTCTGAAAGATATGGAAAAAAGAAGCATGATGTTGGAGCCTGTAGAACTTTAATTAGCAATTAGGAACAAACTTCACAAAGCATGCCTTCAAATGAACTTTTATTTTTAGTATTTTATTTTTTCAATACATGTAAAGATAGTCTTCAACATTCATTTTTAATAAGATTTTAAGTTCCAAATTTTTTCCCTCTCTTCCTTCCTTCCCCCCTCCCCAAGACAGCAAGCAATCTGATATAGGATATACATGTACAATTATGTTAAACATATCAAACAAACTTTTAAAGCCAAATTCAATTGTATCATATCATCATAGCACTAGGACTAGAAGGACTTCAGAGGTCATCTATTCCAACACCCTTATTTTATAGAGGAGGAAACCAAGACCCATAAATTAATAATAATAATAATTAATTAATTAATTGACTTGACCAAGGTCATATAGCAGATCTGGGGTTCAAACCCAGGTCCTTTGACTCATCTCCATTGCAGTATCATACTGCTGGTAGAGAAGAAGGACAGAGACCTCCACCCCCTACTAGATAGAGTCCTGGGATGCTAGCCTGCATGGGAGGTTGCGGCAGGACTGGTGGGGGAAGAATGCAGAGTGGAGGTCTGGAGCATTTCCTTGGGGTTCACAGCTGGTATCATTGGAGCAATATTCTAAGTGTACTTCCCTCCTCACAATGAGCTGGGCTGGTTTTCCTTAAGGGTATTGAAACTGTCTTTGTTCCCTGCTGATTTCTTTCCTTTGTGTCCTGAGTGAAAGCTTCCTCTAGTACTAGGCTCCACTTGTGTGGGAATGGGAAGGAAGGGAGCAGACTCCTGGCACCTCTTCTGCTTTTCTGGGCCTTGTGTGCTTGTATAGGGTGTTACTTCCTGCCTTCCACCTCAGAGGACCCCCTCCTAGCACTGTCTCCTGACTGCCTTCTATCTCTTGCTTTCAGGGACAAGCAAGACTTAGCCTCCTAACAGGCTCCCACACCTCTGCTTATGCTTCCTGTGGGACTCTGGGTCCAAGAAATAACATCTTCATTTGTCAGGGGACTGAACCTCAAGGACTGGCCTTTAACAGTCTAATCTAGTGCCTTACTAATTGGACTTACCTCCAACTACTGATCTTGTCTGCTTAATGGTCAGCATTCTTCTCTTATACACACCCTCTCCCAGTGGCTCTGAACTCCCCAGCTGATATTAGATAATCTGATTCCAAATTCTCAACTTGTAGTTCTCTCTCTCCTCTCTTTCTCAATGTCCAGCTCCAGAACTGTTTACCCCTTCTACTGTGCCCTCTGAAATGCCTACTCCATAACTAACATATCTCCTTTCATCTTAAACCTCTTTATCACTCTTTCATTTTTCTGGTCTCACTGAAACCTGGCTCCTCCCAATGATACTATTTACCTCATCCTTTTCCAGTACTGGCTATGTTTTCATTCATACCCTCAGACCCCTTTAATGATTGCAGTGGAGGAGTCAAAATACTCCTTTCTCTACATTGTCACTTTCTAGACTTACGGTCAACCATCTGCAAAAGTAACCTCCCCTCCTTTGAGGGTCATGTTCTCCAAATTTATCATTTAATCTAGATCCTTGTGACTATTATTTATAGACCCCTACTACATCTAAGACATTTTCCTTTCTTTCTCAGTGCCCAAATCAGTCTTTCTTTCCTCCCCATCTCCTTCCCTTATCTTAGGGGACTTTAATATACATGATGAAGCCCACTCCTTAAATTCCCTAATTTCCCAGTTTCTCACTCTATCCACTCTTCCATTCTACCTCAGGTACACCTCAAGGTTATTATACCCTTAATCTTGTCCTCACTTACAGTGTTTCATATCTGTGTCTGTGAACTCTGAAATTCCTTTATTTGATCACATTTTATCATTACATTGTTCCTTCTGTTTTTTTGATCCCTAACCCTGTAATTCATCTTTACCATGACCTCTAATCCCTCTACTCTTCAATTCCTTTATAGGTCATTTTTCTTCTTTTTCTATCTTAATTTCTTGGTAAACTAGCTCCACTCTAAACTACCCATTGCCATCAATTCCCTTGCCTCCTTGTCTTGCCAACACTAATGTCATGCAAAGCCCCAACCCTAGATTCTTCCCAGTAACTACTTCCTCTGTCCCTATCCATATGCTCTAGAAGGGAGCTAAAAGAAATCATGAACTCAGAAAGACCTGAATTCAAATGCTGTTTCAGATAATTACTAGCCATGCAATTCTGAGGAAGTCACTTAACCTCTCTTAGCCTCTGTTTTCTCATCTGTAAAATGGAGATAATAGCACCTACTTCACTGTGTTGCTGTGAAGATTAAATGAGAAAATGCGCAAAATGTTGCAAACTTTAAAGGACTATACAACTACTAGCTATTATCATTACTTTTGCTAATAATAAGAATATGTGTTGACTGAATCTACTACACATTTATTTTCTATGATGTTAATTAGGCCCTTACAGCTGCAAGGTAAGCATTCTGTTCCTGATTAATTGATTTTCTGTGCAAGACTTTTCATCTCACCTCATACCTCCTATGACATCCTGTCCCTTAACCTTCTCAGTTGAGATCCTTGATTCATGTTTCTCCCTCCCTCTCTCCCGATTGACACTATTTATGGAGGGTAACCCTTTCTTTCCCCCCACTCATCTTGTGTCACTCAGACATCTTTCTCCCCTATTTCTCTTCTTTCACTTTGGTTTCAAGTTAAGAGGTAGCTTTTCTTGCCAAGGCAAATCCTTTATTTTTCAGCAAATTTCCCCACCATCCTCCCCATTCTCTCTTATATCTTCAGTCTCTCCCTATCTACTGACTATCCATGCTACCTAAAAACATGCCCACATCCCTCCATCTTAAAAGAGCCCTCATTTGATCCTACCCTTTCTACCAGCTAGTGTCCTATATTTTTCCATCCTAATGTGACTAAACTCCTTGAGAAAGCTATTCACAACCTGTGTTTCCACTTCTTCCTTCACTCTCTTCTGAACTCTCTGAAATCTGGCTTCCAACCTCATCATTCAACTGAAACTGCTCTCTGCCAAGTTATCTATGATCTCCATTGCCAAAACTCTTGGTCTTTTCTCAGTCCTAATCTTCAAAGTCTTTGCAGGGCTTGACACTATTATTCATTTCTTCTTTTGAACACTCTCTCCTTTCTAAGTTTTCATGCCACTGTTGTCTCCTGGCTCTTCTTTATCTGTCAAACTGCCCCTTCTTAGTCTCCTTTGCTGGGTCTTCATCTATGTCATGCCCGCCAATTTTGTAAACACAAAGTACCTCTTTCTTTTCACTTTATACTAACTTGGTGACCTCATATGGGTTCAATTATCATCTCTATACAAATGATTCCCTTATCTATATATCCAACCCTTGTCTTTTCACTGAGCTCTCGTCATGTATCTCTACCTGCCTTCAGAAGATCTCAAACTGGATGTCCTTTAGACATCTCAAACTTAATTCCACTCATATAGTCACAATCTGTCTCAAACAGAGCTTATTATCTATACCAAATTCCTTCCTTTTCCAAATTTCCCTATTACTGTTGAGAATACTACTATCTTCCCAGTCACCCCAGACTCCCAACCTCATTGTCATCCTTAATTCCTCACTCTTACCCATATATCCAATCCATAGCCAAATCTTATCATTTCTACCTTCATATCTCCTGTCACATATGTCCCCCTCTTTCTCCTCTAATTCTTACACTGTCACCTCTCACCTGCAATACTGCAATGGATTCCTAGGTGATCTCCTTGCCTCAAACCTGTCTCCACTCCACTCTGTCTTCCATTAAACTGCCAAAGTGAGATTTTTCTAAAGCCTAGATCTGACCATGCTTCTCATCCCCTCCTCAATGAATTCTAAATACTCCCTATTACCTCTGGAATCAAATAAAAGTTCTCCTTTAAAACTCTTCATAACTGACTTCCTCCTACCTTCTCAACCTTCTCACACTTTGCTCCTATCTATGTACTCTAATCCAGCTTCACTGGACTATGCTCTTTCTGGAACATGACACTACCTCCCCTCTCTTCATGCCTTTGTACCGGCTATCCCGCGTGCCCAGAATTCTCTGTCTCCTCACCTTTGTCTCTTAGTTTCCCTGCCTACCTTCAAGACTCAGTTCAAATCCTAGTTTCTAAAGGAGGCTCTTTCTGGTCCCCCTTGGCAGCTAATATCTTCTTTCAGTTTGCTTTCATCAACTCTGTATATATCTTATATGTACTTGATTATTTAAAGGTTACTTTAGAGTGTCACATTGAGTGTGGGATTGTTTTTTGCTTTTCTTTATATTCTCAGCATAGAGCCTTTGACGTAGTGAGCAGTTAATAAATGCGTGTTGACTAACTGATTGAGATTTGATTAGTTCATGGGACTAAGGCTTGGGTCCTAGATGTAGCTTCCTGGGCACCTTGATACATAACAGCTTGGACCTTAGAAGAAGCCCTTCCTGGAGGCTTTACACTACAGACTATCAACATGAACAAGCCTGGGAAGCTATACACAATTGAATCAGTGCATTTTCCTGGATTTCTACAATGGTTAAGTCAGTTAACTGACTTTTGTTAAATTTCAGTGCCATAGGGAAAGCCCTTGATTACTTTCTCCTAATTATGCTTTTGAGAGACAGCATGGTATTTTGGAAATCACACTGACCTTGAGAGTCCAGGGACCTGAATTCTACCCTTGGTTTTATTAATAATTAGCTGAGTGCCCTGAGTGAAATTAATTCCTCATTCTTTGTTTATTCTTGTGTAAAATGAAAGATTTGGATTGTGACCTAGACTCTTTTCAGATCTAATTTTCAATCTTTCTCTTTCTTTTGTGTCTTCCATTAGTTAATTTTTTTCTTTTTTTATAAGTCTTTCAATGACTTATTGTACCATGCTGGTAACTCTGGGATCTCAAAGACTATGCTAGGGAAGTACAAACCATGTCAAGTTCTATCAAATTTTCAATACGGTGCCAGCAGTAGGTATGTTGTCTGCTGCATCCTGGGTGGTCACCAGTCATCTTGACTTTTGTCTTGTCAGGGGACTTTGATGATTCTGGAGGAATGAATGAGGCTGATACTTTGCTCAGCTCTGCCTCATTTAAATCCAATTCACGGACAAGTCAAAACATCACCCTCGTTATGTCATTGGTCCTCTTCTAGTACAAAGGACAAACAACAACAATATTCAAGGATACCTGTTAAAATTTGGAGGGTTAGCCAACAACTGATGAACATTTTTGGTCACAGCAACTCATAAACTACCTACTAAGGTATAAAATGGATTGTAGCCTATATTATTAGAAAAGAAAATTCAAGATTTTTGAAGTCTTAAGGTTGCCTCTAGTCTACTATAAACAAATATTCAACAAATGCTTGTTAACTAACTCTCACATATTAGGCTAGACTGAATAAATGGACAAATGAATCCCTCCAGACAGAAGAATTATATAGGAAATTATTATTATGTTTCTCTACAAGAAGCAGAATGGGCATAGTGGATGGTGTTGGATCTAAAACCAGGAAGACATAAGTTCAAATACTATCAGGGCTACTTACCAGCTATATTACTTTGGGTAAATAATAACTACTAAGAGCCTCACATAATTCTCTAGGATTTTTTTTTTTTTTTGCTTTTTGGAGGGGAAGGTAGTGCAGTTGGGTTAAGTGACTTGTCCAAGGTCACATGGCTAGTAAGTGTTAAGTGTCTGAGGCTGGATTTGAACTCAGGTCCTCCTGACTCCAGGGTTAGAGCTCTATTCACTGCGCCACCTAGTGGACCCCCTCTAGGACTTTAAAAAAAACAAAAACAAAACTAAGTCATACATATCCTGGTTGCCAAAGACCTTGATGTAGGGTAGTCTCACAAGTACAAAAATCATAGACTCAAGAACTGGAAGGAGCATTAGAGGTCCAATTACAGGTCTAACCCTCTCATTTTTCGAGATGAAAAACCTGAAATCATAGTCTTAGAGGTAGAAAGGACATTAAAGGCTACCCAGTCCAACCTTCTCATTTAACAGTTGAGGAACTAGAAGTATAGAAAGGTTAGGTGACTTGCTCTGAGTCAAAGAGACCAGTTGAGATTTAAATCAAAATGCTTTGTCTCCAAATCCTACCTTCTCTTTGCTGAGTTAAACTGATCCTTCTGTATTCATTTCATTGTTCAGGGCAGTCCTATCAAAGTCAGGTGGAAGTGGCGTCTGACATAAGGATCCCTGTGGACTGTATATTGACATAGAAAATCACATATCAACACTATGTTCTATTGTATTTTTATTTATTTTTGTTAAACGTTTCCCATTTATATTTTAATCTGGTTTGGCTTTACTTGGGAGTCACATCTGATACCTCTGGAACCTTGGACTTGTGGCTCATTTGACCTGTTTACAAAACTTGAAGGTTATTTTAAAGATGCATTAAGTGTATAAGTATGTGAGCTTAGTCAAAGTTAAAAAAATAATGCAACAAATCATAAAGCAGACCAGGATGTTGGGTCATATGTGGAGGATAAATGGAGAAGGGACAGTTATCCTTAGGTATTTAGGAGGGGACCCAACATTCCATTTTACTCTTTAAATAGCACTATAAATAGCGGCTAGTCTTGTAGGGTGCTCCTTGGGGCAGGGTTGCTCCAGGGTCTCACCTGTTCTTTATTTGCCCATAGATCTCAGACCAAGAAAGGGTCTTATTCTAATTTCCCCTTAGTACCAGGCAGAGAAGGCAGAATTCTGAATGTCAGGCAGGCATGAGAAAAACCACATTATTTCTATGTTCATTTTCCATGCAAAAATAGATCAAAAAGCTATGGCAACTGAAAAAATATTTGTTTTAATCAATGTTTGGGAAACAAATGCTGGTATTTGGCTTCTCAGTTGACTTCTCCAGAGCCTATATTGGCAGCTTCCATTCAGAGGAAGGTCCTGTAACCACTACTGTTGTTTTCTGCCTCCCATATGGACACATTCTACAAAAGACCGTTGGCCTATTTGCACATTTGGGACTCCTGGGGGTTCTTTTGGATTGTTTGGCTTGGATACCATGATTATTTATTATAGTTTCCCTGGAAAGGCAGAAAGAAGGAAAAAAGAACATTTATATTAATAACATTTCTACCTTTTGCTACTTGGGATTCTTTGGATAGAGTCCAAATTGCCTAAAATCCAAGCTGCTGAATTTGTACTTATTTCTGGCATATGCACCCACGCATGTGTGCAGAAAGTGATCACAATTCAGACAGACCAGCATGGGACAGTGGGTGTGAGATAGTGGGACAAGTATCTGAAGGACTCACCAGAGCTAGGGACTGAATATTTAGTAATATTAATGTTAATAACTCATGTGTGTAGAACACTTAAGGTTTGCAAAATTCCTGAAGAACATTATGTCCTTTTGATCTTCACAAAAACCACATGCTATAGATGCTACTGTTGGCCCTGTTTTACAGATGAGGTTGAGAATGAGTTGCCCAGGTCATACAACTAGTGGGACATATAAGGTTGGCTTTAAATTAGGTCTTCCCATTTCCAAGTTCAATGGAAATTGCTTCTAGCAAACTTCACTAACCAGTTAATATGTCTCAAAACACCCTAGGCTATTTGAAGTGGAAGAATTGTCAATGTAAGGCACAAATAGGCCTACTGAAGGCATGCACAAGAGCCTGAGGGAGTCAGACTGGTGTCAAAGTTCACTAAGGATCCATGGCACCTTGTCAGCCTAGGGAAAGTGCCCTTGTTACCAGGTAGGGAAGAAGCTTCCAGGGGGTCGGGATTACTGGAAGTGGCCATGCTGTTATAAGAGAGACTGCAGTCAGAGAGCTCAGCCAAGAACTGTTGGGACTGCAGAGCAGTGGTGAAAGGGGATGGTGTAGACATGAACAAGCAGGAGAGAACACACTCCTCCCTCATGGAGTCACTCAATTCTATTCACTATGAATTTATGGGGACCTCACAACTTCAGGAAGGAGAGAAGTTTGCCAGAAGGGAACTATTTCTTATTGCCCCTTTCTGTGTTCTTACCACCTTTAATAAATCAGAATGTTTTGTTAACTTCAGAGCTTGAAGGTGAACAGAACCCTGGAGAGATCTGAGCCAAATTCTGATGTTCCCAAGTTCTTACCCTGGGTGGAGGCCAAGCCAGTCCTCTATTTACTATGCCACAACTGCCTCATAATTTCTGCAACTTTTTATATAGTTTCTTTGGTGGTGCTATTTCATTCCATATTTTATTTGAAATTGTATGTTGCTACTTTTTTTTGTATAACTAGTTTTATGCAGTTATTATGTTCTAGCCAGACTGGATTGGGAGCTATGCTCAAAATTCTAAGTGCCATCCCCTGTCTCTGTGTACTTGTGTAGTCTATCTTCCAGGTCTGGAATGCACTCACTCCCTCTTTATCTCAAGTCTGTCAAAAACCTCCTATTCCCCCAAAAGGGGGAATAGAAGGCACCTCTTCTCTGATCCTTAGAGCTGTAAGTTCTTTCCCACCTAAATTTTCCTTGAACTCTTTGTATCTCGACCTTGCACTTTTCATAACCCACCCCACATTATATTTATCTGTGTACTTGCAGGGGTGTGCTGGTAAATGTTTAACAACCAAGTTTAATCTGCAGTATTGACATTTTCTCCATCACTTTCTAGACCCATGATTTTAAACTCAAATAGAAACAGATCCCTGCGGGCCACATATTGACTTAGAAAACCATAAATTAACATTATTTATGTTGTATCGTATTTTTAATTATTTTGTTAAACATTTTCCAATTATATTTTAATTTGGTTTGGGTCCCTACTATATGCTTCCCTCTGAGAACAATAAATAAACCAATTGAATAAACCTTGATCAGTCTGCCAATTTCTGAGGAATGTTCACACTAAAAATTTACTTATTGGCTCTCACAGTCATTGGAGATTGCTCTAGCCCACCTGTTATGTCATAACTTGTGAACTCCATGGGGGCAGGGGTTGTAACTTTATCTTCCTAACTTCATTGCCTAATACAGGTTACATACATAGTAAGCAGATGGTGATTTGGAGTGGAGCTAACAACTGGGGAATTCAGGAAAGGCCTCTTGAAGGTACTAACATTGGACTTGAGACTTGAAGGGCACTAAGGGTTCAGAAGGTGGAAGTAAAGAAGGAAGAGTTCCAGGCATGGGGTCCAATCTATGCAAAGACACTGCAAAAGGAGATGGGACGTCATACATCACATTGCAGTTGAGGAATGTTAAATATTTTAAAATATTTGAATATTGATATTGATACCATATGTTCCAAGCTCTTAACTGTATTTGCTCCTTAGACGTTCTATGTCCTACATGGGCTCCTTCAAAATTTTAAGTGCTCTACCTAAATTCTTAGTAATTCACTAAATAAACTACTATTATTAAAATTTGCTTTAAAAATACATCATAATCATTAATATTATGATCATTACTGTAATAAGCTTAAATTTAAAAATTCTTGTATTTAAAGAAAGAGCAGATTGATGAAACATGCATTTGATTTAGTTTATCATTTTGGGAAGAAGGATGGTGTTTTTGTTACAGAAGTAACATTTTGTTAGAGATTGAGAGTTTGTGCAGGGCCTGGAGTCAGAAAGATTCATCTTCCTGAGTTCAAATTTGGCCTAAAATACTTACTGACTGACTCTGGATAAATCACTTAACCCTGTTTGCCTCAGTTTCCTCATCTGTAAAATGAATCAGAGAAGGAGATGTCAAACCACTCCAGTATCTCTGCCAAGAAAACCCCAAATGGGGTCTAGGAGAGTCAGACATGATTTGAAACAACTGAACAACAAGAAAATTATTTTAGTTTTGTACCTTTCATGTTTGTGTGTGTGTTAAAATTGTCATAAACAATAGTGCAAGCAAGAACAAGATGTAATAAAATCTTTAATATGAATATATTGTTACAAGTTTGTATCAGCAATTAAAATCTAAGTTCTGCTTGATTTAATTTTCTTAAATTATCATTCCTTTGAATTTTGTGCATTTAATATGAAGTGATTATTATCTTAATTTCAAGAAATATAGCATTATAGCTAAGATTTTAAAAAACAGAGTACTATAAAATATAAAGATGTCAGCATTTTATTCTCTGATCTATTTCTACTGATAACAGAACAAATATTTTGAAATAATGTAAACTTGAGTATGAGGTACAATAAAAAAATCTTTAAAGTTATCCATTTCTTAAAAATGAGTATCATTATCAGAGCCTTCTATGAAAAGCCTTTTTTTTTCATTTGAACTGCAGCAAAACAGAGTTCTTATATACAACAAAGTTTTTATTCACTGTGTTTTATTCTTTGATACATACAAAAAGGGCAACATTTTCAGTTTTTCTTGGAATGTGTATTACTGGGGAGTGATACTGAGCTATTCAAGGTAGCATAACAGAAATCAGTTGTCAAATAGTAATGAAAAAACACTGTAAATAAAGCTATTTGTGGCACGTAGATATTTGTGATGTGTTGAGGGACAGAAGTTGTTATGGGTATAAACTTTTCTTGGAATATCTGACCAATACTGTCTTTTAAAAAAAATTAAATTAGTTTATTTACTTTTAGTTTACAACATTATTCAGTTCTATAGTCCCTTCAGTTTCAGATTTTCTCCCTCCCTCTCTCTCCCTTCCCCCCCATCATGGTGGCATGTACTCGGATACAAGATCTACAAATATCTTCCTATTTACCATTAGTCAGGTTGTAAAGAAGGATTATAACTGTTGGAAAGATCAATGGGAAAGAGGAAGCAAAACAAAACAAGAAAAAGAAACACAGCAAGTAATTTGTTTCAATCTGCATTCAGACTCTGCATCTCTTTCTCTGGATGTGGATATCTCTTTCAGTCACGAGTCTTTTGGAGTTATCTTATAACCTTATATTGCTGAGAGGAGCCCAGTCTATTGAAGTTGGTCGTCACACACATGTTGTTTCTGTGATTGTGTACAAATTTCTCCTGGTTCTGCTCTTCTCACTCAGCATCAGTTTCTATAAGTCTCTCCAGGTTATTATGAAGTCCGTCTGCTCCTCATTTCTTATAGCACAATAGTATTCCATTACAGTCATATACCACAACTTGGTCAGCCATTCCCCAATTGATGGGCATCCCCTTGTTTTCCAGTTTTTTGCCACCACAAAAAGAGATGCTATAAATATTTTTGTACACATGTGACCAATGCTGTCTTTTTTTATTTTAATTTTTTTTTTGTTTTGACCAATACTGTCTTAAATAGCTGGGAGGATGGGGGGTGGGGTGAGGTTGGATTTACTCTTTAAACATCAAGTTGCATGAAATTGTAAAGCAAGTGATCTACTGGACTACAATAGAAATCGAAATTTAGGCAATGATTGTGTCTCTGTACAGTTTAGTGTTTTAAATCCCAATACATTTTATGAAAAGGTGAATATTATAAGATTAAAGTATTCTAAGTTTTCCCTGATAAATGAGCAAACCTCACATGTATTCACTAATTTTCTAATAAAATTTTTTATATAGACAATATCTCCCCAGAATTGCCCAGGTCCCCAAACCCTCTAAGGTCAGCCCTGCCTCTATCTACCCCTTAGTCTAAATGTGGGGATTTATATCAAATCAATTCAACAAGCACTTACTAAGAGTTTACTTCATGCAGCTATTTGACAATAGCTACTAGGAAAACTGTCAGAAATTAAATATTAGATCAATGGCTTACACCATACATCACAATAAGCTCTCAATGTATACATGATCTATGTATTAAATATCACACCATAAAAAAATTGGGGGAGAAGGGGAGAAGATACTTTTCACAACTATGATTGCAGGGATAATTTTTAACTAATCAAAGGCTAGAGGCAACCATAGAAGAAAAAAATGGACAATTTTGATTATATAAAATTGAAAAGCTTTTGCACAATCAAAATTAATGCAGTTAGAATCAGAAGAATCCAACTGGGAAAAATCTTAGTAGCAAAAGTCTCTGATAGCTTAGCTATGTAGGGAACTGATAAAAATATGTGAGAACAAGAGCTACTTACCAGTAGGGAAATGGTCAAAGAATAGAAATGGACAAGTTTCAAATGAATAGATGCAAGTTATCAACATCCGTATTTTTAAAAAAAGTTTCAAATCACTGGTAATAAAGGAAATGTAAATTAAAATAATTCTACCACATTCCCATCAGTTTTAAAATAACAAAGGTTAAAAACTGAGATTGTTAGAGGGGCTGTGGGAGGACAGACACACTAATCCACTCTTAGTAGAACTGTAATTTGGTGCAACCATTTCAGAAGGAAAATTTCCCCCATGTTTTCTGTCTTATTTTTGTTTATTTAAAAGTAACAGTATTAGACAGGCACATGAACAGGCTTGTTGCTCATTCCCCTCTATTAAACTAGCTACACTTAGATGAGAATCTAATCCTATCCCTTGCCCTTTTTGCATTCTTCAAGAGAAGATTTCCACAGACTCCCTTGTGTATTCCAGTCCAAGGTCTAACAATTGTCAATGGCAGGAAGTTCTTCTGTAGGTCTAAGTTAAATCTTTATGCTGTGCCACATGCACCATTTCCTCTTATTCAGTTCTCCATAAGAGATGAAGAGCAGTAGCTAACACTTCTAGATTTTATCTTAGGCTCCTCTTTTTCTGCCAGTTTATACAAATAACTTTAGTCTCACCTTGACCTTTTGTATGCAAACACACTTTTGGTTGGAGACCAAGTGTAGATGAAATAAAAGACCTTTGAATACTGGAAAGCAATTTGGAACCATACCCCAAAGTGTCATTAAACTGTGCATACCCTTTGACCCAGTAATACCACTTACTAGGCATAGATCCCAAAAAGGCCAAAGACAGAAGGAAAGGACTCTTATGTACAAAAATATAATAGCACTTTTTTTTCATAGGAAATAATTGAGGGTCAATAGACATTGGACGCTCTGATTTCACTATACTAGTTCCAACTACTTCATTGCTGTGAACATGCTGTATACTGCTCATGCTCCCTTCTTTCCCAGGGAAATGGTTTATTAAGTTCCAATTTATAATGAGGAAAAAAAGAGCTCTTTCACAGACAGAATATCATTTTTCACCCATAGAAAAAGGATCTAGCATGACATATTTAAAGAGTGTTGCTTGCTAAATGTCAAATTATCTTGAATCAAAAAAAAATCTTTGTAGAAATAAAAGAAAAAAAGTTCAGTTCAACCAAATTCAGTCTGGAAAAAATTTATTAAATATCTACTAAAAGAACAAGTTTCCTTTTAAAAAAGAAGTCATTTTCTTTCTAGAACAAAAGCTATCTAGTCTTTCAAAAAAGTAAATACAAAGAGGGCAGTGATCTCGATGTAGCCGAAGCTGCCCCAGCTTACTAGCTTAGTGACGCTGACAAGTAATGTCAGGATGTTCTATGGATCTCAGTTTCTTCATCTGTAAAATTAAGAGCTTGTAACCAAGGTCTCTTCTAACTCTAAATCTATGATCCTATAGCTATGGGGCACATTCTTTGGACTCTTTTCCAGTGTTGTCAGGCGAAGGTCTAAGATAATTTAAATGACCCTGGGTGCTAGTTGCAAGGGGCATAATGGAAACTGAAAGGAATTTACTCACCTCAATCCAAATATTGTGGTCCTTTCCATAGAGGGAATTCAAGATTATCGAAAAGAAAGACAATTGATCTGAACTACTTTGTGCTATACCAACTGGATGTGGATGATTAGCAAAAGAGCTGAAACAGGCCCTAGGCATGGGAATTCTCAGAAAAGAATGACAAACGTTGAAACCAGCAAACATTATCGAGTAGCAATAAAACCAAGATCCTCCTCCAACTATTCCTTAAAACATCTACGAAGAGCAACAGACTAAGTAGTAACGGGGAAGTCTAAGGAAAACAGGTTTTCTTAGAGCCCAAGATCACAAATTCATTCTACAGGCAAGTGCCCAGGATAGGCCCTATGGAACATGGGTGGGCTGGGATTGTGGACTCAACTCCTAGGCTCAAAACTAGGCTTTAATGCAATGGTGGTAACTCCAAAGGAAGAACTGCTGACTCAACCTTGGAATGGGGTTAGGCCAACAGCTTTATTGCTTTCACCCTAGAAAAGGATCTCAGACTCAACTTCCTAGCTCAGAGCAGGGGTCATCTGGTAATGCTGTAGAGTTGTAGAAACTGCAGAGCCTTCCAGCTAGTTGACAAAAATTGAGATAGTGACTGTCTACTGGAATTCCACCTAGGGAAATTTTATAACTATTGCCTAAGCTCAAACCAGGGTGTTTAGTCCCAAAAGCTTATGAAGGCAACAATCAGACTGTCCCTTTGTTCAGACCTCAGATAGTCTCCTTAAAGTTTGCAGTTGTCTGGCCTCTTATGATCTTTGGAGAATGGTGTACTTGATACCTAGGGAATGTTACTACATATAAAGTGTGTGTACATATACATGTATATGTATATACACATATGTACACATATGAGCATATATACACATATTTTATATCACATATATTAATACATTTATTTGTATACATAAATATTATGCATATATACACAATACAAAGGCAATATCCTAAATGGGCAGGACTCCAGAAAAGACAGGCCAGGACCATATAAGACCATGACTGTTCTACCAGAAGTAGGTAAATCCTGCCCTTAATACAAAGTCCCAACTTGGAAAGTAAAGATGGAAGAATCATAAAATGATAAAGAATTATTATGGAATAAGGCATGCTCAAGACACAAAACCAGAAGAGAAGAACAATTCCAAGACACCTACAAACAAATCCTCAAAGATGAAACATAGGTTGGCCATAAAATCAATTAGAATTTGTAGGAGAAATGAAGTAGGGCTTAACAGAAAGAGTTTAAAAATTGTATTATAAGTTAAATGAGAGTGCTAGAGGAAAAAAAATAGAAAAAAGATGAAAGAAAACGAAGGAAGAAATGAGATTTTTGGAGAAAAGACTTGGAAAGAGAATTAACTTAGCATAAGAGGTACAAAGCCTTATCTGAGTAACACACTCCCTGAAAATTAGAATGGACTCAACAGAGCTCAGTGACCACATGAGATAATAAGAACTATTAAAACAAAGTAAAAAAAGACTGAGAAATAGAACGAAATACAACATATCTCATATTAGAACTATCAACGTGGGACACACATCAAAGAAAGATAATTTGAGAATCATTGTGCTACCTGAAAACCATGACCAAAAAAGAGCCTAGATATCATATTTCAAGAAATCATTTAAAAAATTGCCCAGATATATTAGGATAAGGGGGCAAGGTTAAAATAGAAAGAATCCACTAATCACCTCCTTAAAAAAAACCCCAAATGAAAACTTTCAAGAATCTCATAGTCAAAATCTAGTTTCCAGGTCAAAAAAGAATGCTACAAGTAATCACAAAAAAGAAGTTCAAGTGTTAAGGAGATACAGACAAGATCATACAAGACTTAATAGCTATTATTATGAAAGAATGGAGAACATGGAATATAGTATTTCAAAAAGCAAAATATATAGGATCACAACCAGAAGTAATATGCCCAGCAATACTGAGTATAATTTTATGGAGGGCATGGGAGAATGAATCTTAAATGAAATAGAGAACTTCCAGGGATTTCTAATGAAAAGAACTAAGTAGAAACTTTGAAATACATATGCAGGAGCCAAGAGAAACAGGTAACTACAACAGCACAATCAGAAGGGACTATATAGAATATAGAGCAGCATGCTTGTTATCCCAAGATAACATAGCACCCCTTTTAGCCCCCTAGGAACTCCATTTTTCTCTAAGGGAGGAGGAACATGGCACAACAACCAACCACTTGGTAGGAAAAATTCTATCCCACCTCTCCCCTGGTCAGTAATATTGAACCTTTCCTAGTCCAAAGCAAGAATGGGATCAGAGGGGCAGCCATTCAGGCTGTTCTGGAGCTATCTGCTACACTTATGGAAGATTAATATTGAAATGTCAATTCAAATTTAACAAATACTAAGCATATCTAACTAGCTAACTATCCAGCAGATAGAATTGTGTATAGGTTAGGGAATACCTACCCTTTGGAGTAATAATGATAACAACAATTTTATATATTTATATAAATATTATATAGTATTTTAAGGATTTTGAAGCATTTACATAGTATTTTAAGGATTGTGAAGCACTGTTATGAACATTATCTTAATTTATCTTCACAACGACCCAGGAAGGTAAATGTTATTATTATTTTCCAGATGAAGAAACCAAGGTAGACATAGAATAAATGATTTCCAAGTGTCAAACAGCTAGAAAGTTTTTGGAAGGTTTGAATTCAGGTCTTCCTGACTCCATGTCTAGCATTCTATCCACTGTGCAACCTATGTCTCTTTGAAATTTGGGGAGCTGCCTGAGTACTGAGGCACTCTCCTCAGATCATACCTTCCTTCTAACTTGGGACAGGCCTAGGGAAGGGTTTAGAGTTGATGTGGTCTTCCCTTGATCCATACTCTGCCCCTCATTCCAGAGACCAAAATCTTCACAGAAACACCAGCCACTCTAGGTTCTCTTTATCTTGCTTATCCATTAGTCAGCATCCTAGGATTAAAATAGTCCTAAATTATGTGGTTTATCTAGCTGTAAAATTTAGAAGAATTAAAAAAAGAATTTAAAATGAAATTTATTTTAAATGATTTAAAGTGTTTTATATAGTCAAAACCACAATGTTTTCTTTCATTTACTCAAACCCCAACTGTAGTATTTTGGATTAAAGTTCCAATCTCTGTCCTATTTAATTCTTTGTATTCCAAGCAATTTACTGGCTTCCTCCAGTGCAATAGTCCCTGCCAATGCCCCTACCTCATGTACATTTAATTAATATACATGAGTTGTAGAGTACTTGTAGTTTCTAGGAGATGAAATCAGAAATTAGAAATAATTTAAAGATACAGAGATAATCGTGTAGAAAATGCTTGACACCTGCAGATATAGGACAAGGTGGGTAAGGTAATTAAATCTTCACTGTTTTTACACTATCCACAAGGAATAACAATAGTCAACGGTCCAGTCCATTTTATCTACTCCTGTTTTTTTGTTCCTTTTCCTAATGAATCAAGGGTTTGGTTGCTGGAGCAAAGCCTGTGATGCCCAGACTATAGTCTTTAAGCTTGTCTTGAAAAATACCAGTAGGGGTTCTCTTTCCCTCCAACTACCATTTCATCCCTTCCATTGTACTTGTTCCTTTCCAAGCCCAAATTCCAGCTGATCTTCACACATAGTCACTTTGGCTCTGACTACTACCACACCTGTGTGTCCGTGCACAAATTTCCATAAGAATCTCTTTCCAAGAGCAAAGGAAAAAACATCATCTGTCTAGGACTATAATTCCCAGAATTTACACAGTTAGATTCCAGAGCCATTCCATGCTTCCTAGTAAAGTCTGATATCCAGTTACACATATACTATGGGTCAGGCATTGTGCTGGAGGCACAAGACATACATTCTAAAGACTTGATGATCTTCTCTCAAAAGGCTTACACTGATGTTGTTAAGATAAAACCTATAGATGGGAAACAAAGAATAACACAAAAGAATCCATAAATAAAGTGCTAAATTAAAAAATTCAATTGAGCAAACATTTATTAAGTGCCTACTATGTGCCAGACCCTGTGGTAGGTCCTTGAGAAGCAAAGATGTTCCTCCCACAAGACATCTCATCTCTTGGCTCTGGGGTTTTTCACTTTCTATTCCTCAATGACTTAGAATGCCCTCCCTCCTCATTTCTGCTTTCCAACTTCCTTCAAATTTTAGCTCAAATACCATCTTCTGGAAAGAGACTTTTCTAGTCCTATTCATACTAGTGCCTGCCCTCTGAGATTACCTCCTAATACCCCATTTATAGCTTGTAAGTACACTGTTGTTTATATATTGATTCCCACATTAGAATGTGAGCTTCTTGAGGGCAGGGACTCTTTTTGCCTTTTTTTTGTATCCCTAGTGTTTAGCATGATGTCAGATGCATGATAGGCACTTAATACACTCTTGTTGACTTGCTTCTTGACTTACCCAAGCATCTTTGTCAACCTACTTCATGGATGCGTCTAGTAGGTTACTCTTTAGGCTGGCTCCTCACCATTGAGCTGCTGCTATTGCTAGTTTCAGTTCTTGAGGGTAACCTTTCCAAGCTCACAAGATCATAAGCTGAACTTTGCCATCTCCAGTATTCACTTACCTAAAATCAGGAAAGAATAAACACAGCAGACCAAAAAACCCCAGCTGATCTAACCTTCCATTTGCTCTCATTTCCAGCTCAACTTCTTCTGAGTCATTTGTTCTTTCAATTTCTCAGTCAACCAAATGACTTTTCCCATAGTCATTCGTGGCGTGTTAGTCACAAATGTCCAAAAACCCAGTTCCCCTTACTTGCATGTGTTGGATTATTATCGAGCTGAGAATATTGTCCATGTTCTGCATAACTCAGTAGGAAGGGGATGTATCCACACAGGCTCTAGGAAGTACGTCCTCATTGGCCATTCCCTAAATACATATTTATTGATAGATGCTTATCGACAGATGCTATTATACAGTGTGAAAGTATTTGCACATCCTATACTTGATAGCATGCTGCCATGGTTGGGGGGAGTGGGGAAGGGAGGGGAGAAAAATTGAAATTCAAGGGATTGTGGAACTTAATCTTGTAAACTAAAAGTAAATAAACAAGTCAATGAAAAAAAAGAAAAAAAAAGAATTCCCAAATCCCCTTATTTGTCTACAATGTGTTGGCTTTTCACTTGTTCCTCTTCAGTCCCTTACAAAACCCTACTCTTCATTTGAACCATAACCTCCAATACCTTGACCCCTCATTTTTTTTCCAGGATATCTCTCTTATACAGGACACTCTCTCATCTTCTTCTTATCTTGGCCCTTTGGTGAACCAATTCAACTCTATACTATTTTCTCCCCTTGAATACCTAGCCTACCCATCAGGAGGAGAGAGTGAGGCTGGTGACTTTGCATATCCCTGCCTCACTTAAATCCAATTTACTTTCA
>CM053596.1:107001721-107044221 GCA_028646575.1 Pseudocheirus occidentalis
TCTTTCCCTCCTTCCTTCTTTCCTTCCTTCTTTTCTTCCTTCCACCTTCCCTCCTCTCCTTCTGTCACATAGGGAATCATACCCTTACCTATGGGTGCTCTGCCCAAAGGAATATAAATTTTGATCACTGAAACCTTGCAAAATATCTGGGGGTTTACTGGGGGTTTAAGGATCATGCCTTAAACCCAAATCAGGCTGGCTCTCACTGTTTGGCCAAAAATAGGTTCCAGGCCTAGTCTTACTTGGTCATTATTTGGGTTTTAATGGTTCAGAGCGAGTATAAATAGCAATTGTTTCCGTTTTGGTCAGAAACCCTGAGGATCTTCCTTTCCCAGATTGATTTTTTTTTTTTAACTAGGTAAAAGAGACCATTTTTTTTTTTTTGCCTCATTTCTTACCTAGCTTTAAATCACTGAATAGACATTACCTCAGACAGACTGAGACCTGGGGAAGATCTTAGCTTAAAAAGTTCAAGATCTCCCACTACATTTGGGACCATCTCCAATTGTCCTGCTCTATATCTTGCCTCCGGGCACAGGTGGTGCAGGAGGAAGAGAGTGAAGCTGATGACTTTGCATAGCCCTGTTTCACTTAAATCCCACTTGCAAGTCATGACATCACCTTCCTGATGTCATTGGTCCTCTGAGAAAAAAGGACAAACAACAACAATTAGAACAGCAACCTATCTGCTATTTCTCCTATTACATCCTGCCGAGCCTCAGACTATGCTCACTGTCACCATTTGCCATCTTTGCTCCTATATACATATTGCTCAACAAAGGCAGAAAAAGTCACAACCATTCTGACTGGGTCCATTACAAATTTATGTTACACAATTTCAACTGGGCCCTACTGCTAAAGCAATACTACCATATCTCCCTAATCAACTCACTGTCCTACTCTCCACAGTGACTCTTCCATATCTTTTCATCCCGTCTTAAACCTTCCATTAATTCCCCCCCCCTTCTCAGCGGAGGACCTTAGTTCATATTTTACAGAAAAAATTGAGGCTATTCACTGTGAGCATCCTCTTCTCTGTTCTTACTCTTCTCATACCATTCATGTTTTCTGTCATCCTTCCTCCTTCACCACTTTCCCATATGATGAGGTCATCTTACTCCTTAACAAGATTCACCCGTCTCTCAGCTCAAAGGATCCCATTCCATTCTGTCTTCTCCAACAGATTTTCCCCTTTGTCCCCCACTCTATCATTTATTTTAAATCTGTGCCAATCTACTGGTTCATTCCATACTACCTACAAACATATCCATGACTCCCCCATCTTGAAAAAAACACTCACTTAATCCTTCCACCTTCACTGATTATTGTCCTATATATCTTCCGCCTTTTGTAGCCAAATTCCTTGAAAAGGCCATCTACAATCAGTGCCTCCACCTTCTCTCCTCTCATTCTCTTCTTAACCCTTTTTAAACCATCTTTTGACCTTATCATTGCATTAAAACTGTTCTCCAAAATTACCCACTGATCTCTTAGTTGCCAAATCTAATGGTCTTTTTCTTAGTCCTCATACTCCTTGACCTCTCTGCAGCCTTTGACACTGTTGATCACTCTCTCCTCCTTGATATTCTCCTCTCTCTAGGTTTTTGGGACACTCTTCTTTCCTGGTTCTCTTCTAGAGCTGTCAGGACACCTTCTCAGTTTCCTTTGCTGGATCCTCCTCCAGATCATACCCCCAAACTATAGGTGTCCCTCAGGGTTCTGCCCTGGCTCCTCTTCTCTTCTCCCTCAATACTACTTCTCTTGGTGATCTTATCAACTCCCATAGATTTAATTACCATCTCTATGCTGATGATTCTTAAATCAATTTATATCAGATCTCTCCTGCCCTCCAATCTCCCATCTCCCATCTGCCTTTCAGATATCTCAAACTAAACTAAGATGTCCAGCAGACATCTAAAACTCAGTAGGTACAAAACAAGTCATTATCTTTCCCCCTAAACCCTCACCTCTTCCTACTTTCCCTGTTACTATAGAGGGAACACTATCCTCTTAGTTGCTCAGGCTGGAAATCTATATGTCATCCTTGGCTCCTCACTCTTACTCTCCCCCTCACCTGAGCCCTCCCCTCACCCACCAAATTGTTTCTTGGCCTAACAAGTTTACCCTACAACATCTCTTGTATTCACCACCTTCTCCTGACACTGTTACCTCTCTTGTGCATACCCTAATCACCCCATGTTTGGGCTATTGATATAGGCTGCTGGTGGGTCTGCCTTTCTCAAGCCTCTCTCCACCGTAATCAATCTTCCATTTAATCATCAATGATTTTCCTAAAGCATAGGTCCAATCATGTCACCCTACCATTCAATAAACTCCAGTGGCTTCTTTTTGCCTTCAGGATCAAATACAAAATGGTTTTTGGGGCATCCGAAGACCTTTTTTAACCTAACCTCCCTCTCTTACCTTTCGGTCTTCATACTCCCTGTTGTGTACTCTTTGATCCAGTGACACTGACCTGGCTATTTCACGAACAAAACATACCATTGCTCCATCTCTTGGCTCCAGGCATTTTCTCTGGCTATCCCTCGTGACTGGAATGCTCTCCCTCCATCTCTTGCCTATTGACATCCCTGGCCTTCTCCAAGTCTCAACTAAAATCTCATCTTCTCTAGGAAGCCTTTCCCAACCCCTCTTAACTCTAGTGCCTTGCTTCTGTTAACTATTTCCTATTTATCTTGTATTCAGCTTGTTTTTATATGTTTGTTTACTTTGTCCTCTTCCCCTTAAGACTGTGAACTCCTAAATGGCAAGGACTGTCTTTTGTCTTTTTTGTGCCTCACATGCTTAACACAGTGCCTGGCGTATAGTAGATGCCTAATGAGTGTTTACTAGTTGATTGATTGATCGCTATGTTGGGTACTTTTCCTAAAAGCAACCCTGTTGATCTTTTTTGAGGAGATTCTAGACATGAACCATATGTTAACTTTGATTCTCTGGAGTCATATTATAGTGTGGAGGCATAACAAGTTAGAGACATTCAGAGCAGTTCGATCCCCTCTCTTTGGGACCAGGTTGCCACCGTGATGAATCTGTTCTTTGTGGGAGTTCAGAACAGGCACCATTTTTAGAAAAGGGGCCTTCAGGGCTGCTGGTCATAGAATTGGTCATGGTGGTGCTTTACTGTTAGAATGAGGAGTTTTAGACTTGATGTGTTTTAAGATGTTTCAATATTTATTTTTCATCTGCCCTCTATCCTTATTTATATAGAACAGCTCATAATTGTACTATATTTTATATTTTTCACATTTTTTTATATTGTCATTTGAACCTTCTTGTTATATTGAAAAGTAGACAGGGCAGATATTATTCCATTTTTAGAATGGAAAAACCAACAAATGGGGTCTCTGGCTCTGAGAACAGTAGTCTTACCAACGTACCCATTAGTTTTCATAATTTTTCCCCATGAAGAGGATCTAAGGATATAAACTTATTTCTGTTTTTCATAACCACCAGGTCATAAGGAAAATTTCTCCCTGGGCAGAACTGGATACCTGTACCTCCTTATCTATGATTCCAATCCAATCTGAGGCTAATATTTGCCTTGGCTTCCAGTGACAGCTGTCACTGGGTCACTCCACTTTGTAAGTTACCTCTACTTTTATATACACAGCCAGGCAATTTCACATTTCTCCCCCTGCAAGCCCAGCTTCCTGTTGGCTCCTCCTTTCTTCCTTCTCACTTTTTCTGGCAGGCTGTTTTCTGTGTCTATGGAGAATGGAGGGTTTGAGGAGAGCTGCTTACCTGAGCGACGTTGAGTGTTGCCCTTTATAGCCAGATCATTTTTGGTTTGTTTATCTGGGCCTTTTTAAATCACAGACTTAGGGAACAGGTAAAAGACAGTATTGTGTAGTGCAAAGAGTACTGACTTTGGAGTCAGATGACCTGAGTCTCAATACTACCTTTGTCACTTACTATCTGTATATTCAGAGGTGAGTCATTTAAACTTTGTGGATCTCACTTTATTCATCTGTAAAATGAAAGAAATGGACTCAATTGCTTCTGAGATCTTTTCTAGCTCTTAATCTATGATCCTAAAATGCAAGGTTATTCAGTTTTAATCCTGTCCGAGTGATCTCAGCTGACCAGTGGTAACCTGATTGCCCAGTTAACCATCTAGCAATAACGATCCTGCTATCAAGCTTCTATTCTTTCGCTTTCTAATTTCCCTTCACAGTTTCAAAACTTCCTCAGAAGGAAACTGACTGAAACTCATTGTCCTTGAGTTGAAGGGAGCCATTATAGAATCATAGACTGTTGGCATCCCCAGAATTAAGTGCAGGGTCTGGCACATGGTAAATGTTTAATAGGTGCTTCCTGATTTGACTTCCAATGAAAAGAATTGGAAGGAGGATCTTTAGAAGTCATCCCATCTAATGGAGTAAAATTCAGGTAGGAAAAGGGGTCACAAAACCATCCATAAGTATCCCTACAAGCCACATATTAACTTAGAAAACCACATAACAACATTAGCTATGTTCTAGTGCATTTTGAAAAAATTATGAAATATTTACCAGTTACATTTTAATCTAGCTCATTCTTAGAAGTGTTACAGGGGCATGTGTCCTAGAGGCTGAGTGCCTGGCACCTCTGATCTCATTCCACCTGCCACTCAGTACAGCAATCCTCTCTTCAACATCCCTGATAGGTAAATGGACATCCATACACTGCTAAAAATCCTTTGATATGCAACCTCAGCAGACAGTTAATTCCATTTTAGATAGATTTGTTTTTAAGAAGCTTAAATTGATCTGAAATCTACCTCCACTAATTGGCCTGAGCTATGCCTGCTGGAAACACACAGAATATTCTAAGTTCAGAGAGGCTTGATGACATTTGTAGTTCCATGACTTTGGGAGTAAGACACACACTTCCATTCACAATTCAACAAAGCTGTTTTGTGTTTTATGTTTCATCTCTCCAAATAGATTGACAGCTTCTCAAATGGCTCAGGACAATAAAGGCTTTATACCTTAAAGATTTCTCTATTTTTGGGCTCAGTACTCTGGACACATTAGCTATTTGCTACTGTACTTTAGTAAGAAAGAAGGGTTAATGAAAGCCAAGTAGTGAGATTTTTGTGGCTTAACACTGCCACCTGTTGGTGAAGACAAAGTTTCCTCCAACAAAATGATCAAGGTCAGTCCCTACAGCCTTGCTTGATCTTGCTTGTGAACCCATTCCAGAGCAGGATATGTTGTGACCCTTTAAACTGATCAGGTGAGACTCTGGGCAAATCACTTAGCCCTGTTTGCCTCAGCCTCCTCATCTGTAAAATGAGTTTGAGAAGGAAATGGCAAACCAGTCCAGTATCTTTGCCAAGAAAACCCCAAATGGGGTCACAGAGCGCTGGACAAAACTACTGACTAGCAACAGCAAGGATTTGCTAAGGAAAACACACCACTGATAAAGATACATTTCTTCCATATATAGATTCAAATACACAAATGTATACATATGTGTGTGTGTGTGTATTCACTAACATTTCTTAAATGCCTATTGTGTGTGGACATTGTGCTAAGCAAAAGGGATGCAAAAAGAGGTAAAAGATATTCCCTGCCCTCAAGAAGCTCACAATCTAACGAGGGGGACAACATGTAAACAAATGTATATAAGGTAAGTTATGTACAAGATAATTGGGAAAGGTTTCCTCTAGAATGGGGGGTTTAGTTGGGACCTAAAAGAAGCCAGGGAGGTCAGCAGGCTGTAGGAGGGAGAGCGTTCCAGGTACAGGGGACATAAGGGACAGGGGACACAGGGGACAGGAGCCTTAGAAAATGCTCGGAGCTGGGAGATAGAGCACCTGGCCAAGAGGCTGGTGTCACAGGATCAAAGAGAACATGACAAGGAGTAAGGTGAAAGAAGATTGGAAAAGTGAGAGGGGCTAGGTTAAAAATGGGCTTTGCATGCCCAAAAGAGCATTTTGCATTGGATCCCGATGTCAATAGGAACCCTCTGGAGTTTGTAGGTGGGTGACATGATCAGACCTGCATTTTAGGAAAATCACTGTAGTAGCCTAAATGGAGAATAGATTGGATGGCAGAGAGATAACCCATCAGCAGGCTATTATTCTAGTCCAGGGTTAAATTGACAGGCCTTGACAACAGATTGGATAGGGGGGAAGATGTGTGAGAGTGACTCATCAGGGATGACACCTAGGTTTCTAGCCTAAGGGACCAAGAAGAATAGGAAAAGTAGGAGGGGGTGAGGGTTTAGGGGGAAAGATACTGAGTTCTATTTTGTACCTACTGAGTTCAAGATGTCTAGTGATATGTTTGGAAAACCACTGGGGATAAGAGATTGGAGATAAGCAGAGACTGGGGTAGGAAAGACAGATGTGAAAATCATTAGCATAGAGATGGCAATTAGATCCATGGGAGCCGATGAGATCATCAGTGAAGTAGTATAGTGGGAGAAGAGAACAGGACCCAGGAAAGAATCCTGAGGGACACCTGTGGTTAAAGGGTGTGATGTGGAGGAGAACGCAACAAAGGATACTGATACGGAGCGGTCAAATAGACCAGAAGAGAGCAAGGAGACACTGGTGTTCTGAAACGCTAGAGAGAAGAGACTATCAAGGAGGAGAATGATCAGTAGTGTCAGGACTGTCGAGAGGTCAAGGAGAATAAGAACTGGAAAAAGCCCATTGGATTTGGCAACTAAGATATCATTGGTAACTTTGGAGAGTAGTTTTAATGAAATGATAAGATTGGAAGCTGGGTTGTAAGGGGTTAAGAAGAGAGTGAAAGAAGAAAAAGTGGAGGCACCTCTTGTCGTCTTTTTAAGGAGTTTAGCTACAGAGAGCAAAAAATATACAGGAGAAGGGATGGAAGGATCAGGTGAAGATTTTTTCAGAATGAGGAAACATGGGCATGCTTGTAGGTAGTAGGAAATGAGTCAGTAGAGAGGGAAAGACTGAAAAATAAGTGATAGAGTGGGGATGACAGAGCGGGCAATCTGTTGGAGCAGTTGGGATGGAATGGGATCACCTGAACAAGTAGGGAGTGAACCTTGTTAAGGAATAAGACCACTTTATTCTGTGAGACAAGGGTAAAGGAGGAAAGAGGGCATCAGGCACCTGAGTAACTGAGGCAGAGGGGAAAAGAGGGCGAATTCATGGTGAAGGGCCTCAGTTTTGTTTTGTAAAATAGGAGGCAAGATTCTCAGCTGGGGTGGGGTGAGAGGAGGAAGGGGAAGCCGCGAAGGTTAGAAGGGGGATGAAGAGGTTTGGAAGAGCCATTGTGGAGAGTGGGACAGGGAATTGATAAGGGAGTTATAGTAGGGTTGCCTAGCTTCAGAGAGGGCCCAGTTGTGGTTGTATAATACAAATTTGTAGTGAACCTAGTTAGAACAGTCATATGATTTTCTTCACCTTCCTTCAGCAGCATGTGTGTAGGCACAAAGGCAGTGAATGGTGGGAATAATCTAAGGCCAAGGTTTGACTGTGCATAATTGGCTATTAGGAAGATAGATTCAAGACAGGAGGATAGTGCAGAGTTGAATTCATTCAACAAGAGTGCAAGATGGGGAGAAGAGGACAGAGTAGCTAATGTACAGGAGATAGTCTAGGAAAGAACTGAGGAATCTAGGGAGCAGAAGTCATGGTGCAAATAAAGAGTAGAGTCATATAAGAGAAATCAGAGGGAGAAATGAAAAAACCCCTCTGTGCATGTGTGTGTGTGAGACACATACACATATTTTTTACAAAACTTTATTTCACTGGTGGGGGGAATATTCCCAATGAAGAAACTCCCTCTACCAATTCAGTTTGGCAATTGTCCTTACATGGCCTTAGAAAGTTGCCTAGGGTCACTGAGAGTTTATGAGACTAAATGACTTGAGTGCCCAGGGTCATGTGGCCACTATGTGTTGGAGGCTGAACTTGAATCCAGTCTTCTTGACTCTGAGGCCAGCTGTCCATTCCTTACAGCACATTGCCTTTCATATATGTACATATACATATTTGTAAAAATGTACATGTAAATATTTAGATACATATATGTGAAACATATAACTGATGAAGAGTAAAGAACATCATCAAGAAATATATGACATGAAGAGAGGATGAGTTGTTCCTGTAGCAAGAGCAAGAAATGACAGGTAGACAACCAGAGTGTTCAACACTCAGATGGTCTCTACTTGGATTGTTGCAACAGCCTCTTTATTGACCTCTTTGTTTCCAGGCTCTTCCCTCTTCCATTCATTCTTTCCTTAGCTGCTGTGTTGATATTCCATGTTGTGTGGCCATGTCACACTCCTAACTCAAAAATTTTCAATGTTTACCTTTTGCCTTTAGGAAAAAAATCCTAAACTTCAGATGGATAGTTGAAGACCTTCACCAGCTAGGTCCCACTTACATTTTCACTCTTATTTAATTTCATTCCCTTTCCTATAATCTCCATTCTAGTCAAATTGGTTTGGTACCTGGTTCCTGGACAGGATATTCCATTTCCCACCTCCACCTTTGCACAAGTGGTGACCCCATAAGAATAATGTCAGAACCAAGGCTTGGCCAGGATAGGATAATGATAACTGAGGACAGTTTTCTTTACCAAGGAAAATTATTTCCAGGTACAAAGGATAGAACAAAAATAAATGACAAGGAATTGAAATCCAAGGTAAGTAATATAGCACCTCGCTGCCCTTGATATCACTAGAAGTATATGAACTATATCCTAGGACACCGAAAGAACTCAAGAATGTAATTGCTGAGTCTAGTGATTTTTAAAAAGTCATGGAGAATAAGAATGATGTCCCAGGATAAGAGATGGACAAAAGCGGTCCCAACTTTCAAAAAGGCCTTGATTTTAAAAATAAGACAGTGGGCTTGACTTTGCTGCCTGGAAAATTCTAGACTATTTCATTACATTGTCTATTAACACTTGGGGAAATACTGATTACTAAGAACTTAATTCATTCTAAGAACTCATTCCAGACTAACCTCATCTTTCTCTTAAAAAAAAGTTAGATTACTAGACTCATAGATATAATAACACTAGATTTAAGATAGGTAGTAATTTGGGTTAGGGAATTAATTTCCTACTCAATAAACTCCAATGGCTCTCTACCACCTCTTGTTGTTCAGTCATTTTGGACTCTTCATGACTCCATTTGGGGTTTCCTTTGCAAAGACACCGGATTCTCCAGTTCATTTCACAGACGAGAAAACTGAGACAAACAATGTTAAGTGACTTGCCAAGGGTCACACAACTAGTAAACTTCTTGTTTTAACTAGTAAACTTCTAAACTGGGTTTGAGCTCAGGTCTTCCAGACTCCAAGCCTGCTACTCTCTCCACTGTACCACCTAGTTGCCCTCTAGGCTCAACTATAGCCACTTCATTGGGCATTCAAACTTTTTTACAATTTGCCTCCAACTTACATTTCCGTACTTCTTACACATTACTGACCTTCATGTGCTCTATGACTCAGCCTTCTTATTTATACATAACACTCTATTTCCCATTTCCCCATCTTCCACTGGCATTTTCTACAGCCTGGAATATGCTCTCTCCTTACCTTCACCTTCAAGGATTCCTAGTCTCAGCTTAAGCACCACCTTCTACTGAATTATTTTTCTCATACTCTCAAATATTAGTGAATCCCCCTTCAAAAACTGCCTTGAGTCTATTTTGTATATACTTATATTTTGCAACAAGAAGGCAGTACTACATATGTATATGTTTGTCTCCCCTGGTAGAATATAAGGTTCTTGAGGAGAGGATCTGTTTTGCTTTTGTCACTGCATCCCCAGAACCCAGCAAGACTGGCACGTAGTAAATACATAATAAATGCTTGTTGATTGCTTGATACGATGGAGAGATGTATAGTGTACCATAACAGCATGAAATAGATTTGGAATTGGCTGAATGACTGAATACCAAGAATAATGATGAATGGATTGATATTAATCTGGAAGGAATTTCCTTCTAGTAGAGAGCTATAAGAGTTTTTTGACTCTGTTCTGTTACACAATTTTATCAGTGCCTTAATAAGGCTTAGATGATAGCATAGATGGCAAATGATCAAATTTATGAATGACACAAAACTGGGAGGAATAGATAACACATTGAATGACAGAACCAGAATCCTAAAAGTTCAGGATAGACTTATATGCTGAGTTGACCAAGATGAAACATAGGGATCAATATGAAGTTACACTGGGGTTAAAAAAATCAGTTCTACAAATACAGGATGGGAGAGATGTGACTTGACAACATGTGAAAAAGAACGGAATGTTTTAGTGGACTTTCATCTCAGCATGAGTCAGCAGTGTGACATGACAGGCATGAATAGAGAAACGGCATCCAGAACAAGGGCGTTTATAGTTCTGGTGCTCTTGGTCCTCATTAGATTACATCTGGACTATTGTGTTCCATTCTGTGTGTTGCATTTTAGGAAGGACATTGACAGGCTGGAATGTCTACAGAAGAATAGGACCAGAATGGTTAGAGGGGACTGGAAACCATACTTTATGAGAGATCTTGAATCAGAGCCTAGATGGTCACTTTTCAGGCATCCATTCCCTGGAATTCATTCCCTTCTTATCTCTTCCTCTCTTCTTTTAGGATGTAGTTCAGTTACTCTCTTCTGCCTTTCCTGGTTCCCGCTTCCCAAAGTATGAGTGCCCTTCCTCCCAAACTACCTTGTAGATACTTTTGTACTGATATACATATATACATATAATATTATGTATCCTATATTATATACATATAATATTATATGCACACATATATATAAACAAATACAGGGTGCTCCAAGCTGACTTTTGGAATACTCTGTATATGCATTTATCAACTTTATATTTGTGCCATATATATTTTTATAAGTACTCATCTCCCCCATTAGAATGTAAACTCATTGCAAGTAGGAATTGTTTCATCCTTTGTGTTTCTATCTCTCTTGCCTAGCACAGTACCAAGTAATATAGTAGGAGCTTAATATATTCTTTTTTTTATAACCTCAAAGTGCCAGAGGCAGGCTTTTTTATTAAACCGACAAAAATATGGAACACTTCATGAATTTGCATGTCATCCTTGTGCAGAGGCCATGCAATCTTCTCTGTATCATCCCAATTTTAGTATATGTGCTGCTGAAGTGAGCGTGCTTAATAAATTCTTGTTGATTGATTTTTGCTCTTGTAGAGGGGAGGCCTTGCTCAGTGAGGAATGGGATTTGATAACCCCTGAGTTTCTTTTCGATAACTAAAATTCTGGTATGTGTATATATTGTGTGTGTGTTGTGTGTGTATAAAATCTAAACATATATACATAGTATATGTGTGTACACATATTTATTTAGACATTTGTTTCTGAGTCTATTTTACTATGTAAAACTCATTTCTCTTATTGATCCTGTCCTATTTGTACTCCTGATAATTAGTTTTAGTTATAATCCCTCTGTATAATTAACGACCAGGATGCAATCATAATTTAAAAATGAGTAATTAATTAGCTTCACTGTTCTGAATGAGCAAAAATGGAATTATCTCAGAGTGGCTTTGTAAATCCTACTAATGATACATTTTTTTTGGCTTTTCATTATGGAAAATGGTTTTTTATGTCTTCAAATTACCACTTATCTTTGGCATGATCTAACTTCACTTTAGTAAGACTGGAGTCCATCTCACTAGAGCCATTCATCAATAAATTAGGGAAAAAAGGTCTTAGGATACAGAACAATTTAGATCAGGAATCTCAACTCCACACCCAATTACATGTGATTTTGTGTCTTTTTGTTCAAAGGATTGTCTAACAAACTAAATACAATTTTGCAGACATTCAAATAGATTAGTTTTATAGACGTAAAACAGATAGATACGTAGTTTCCATTTAAGAAGGACTGGCTTAAATCATTCAAATTTTAAAGGGGAACAGGCAGAAGGGGGAAAAGGGAATGAGATGCACGTATGGACAATTGGCTGGAGGGTCCTGCTCATAAGATGCTTACAACGGAGTCATGAAAATGTAGGGTTACATCCTTTTACATTTTTATTAATGACTCCTGTCTAATTCTAAAATTCTATGACTTACATGATAGAAAAGAGAAGAGATTCTTAAGTTTCAATGACAAGGCGGATAGGGAAAGGAGATAGAAAGTTATTTGGAAAATAAAATCTGAATTTAAATTGACTACAGTGGATTAAAGAGAGGATGGTGGTCTAAGATTAATTAATAGAAGTTACTCTGAGGAGGTAAAGGAAATTTCAAACCTACAAGATGAGGCAAGGCCAGAAATAGGCAGCCCTGTCAGAAAGAGATCTAGGAGTCATCATATTTAATAAGTTGGGTATGTCAAGAGTAAGGCTATAATGGTAAGATACTGAAGGAATAAACTTTGATTTTATGCCATAATTTCAATGAGAATTAAGGAGAAATGGAGGTATTACATCTTAGTGACCTAATTCATTAATATAGCTTATAGAAGTAATTTTTAAAACATGGTCAAAAAAAGAACCTAGAAATCATCCTTCAAAAAATTCTCAAGGTAAATTGCCCAGATGTTTTAGAACCATAGAAATATTTTAGAACTTGAAAGAATTTACTGATCACCTCTTTTAAAAGATCCCCAAAAGAAAACTCCTAGGAATGTTACAGCCAGGTTCTGGAGTCCCCAGACCAAGGAGAAAATATTACAGGCTACCAAGAAGAAACAATTTGAATACTGTGGAAACACAATTAGGATAACCCAGGATCTAGCAGCTTCTACATTAAGGAATCGAAGGGCTTGGAATATGATATTCCAGAGGTCAAATGAGCCAGGATTAAAACAAAGAATCACCTACCCAGCAAAATTGAGTATAATGTTTCAGGGGAAAATATGGTCATTCAATGAGGTGGAAGACTTTCAAGCACTCTTGATGAAAAAACCAGAGTTGAATAGAAAATTTGACATTCAAATACAAGAAACAAGAGAAGCATGAGAAGGTAAACAGGGAAAAGAAATCATAAGGAACTTATTAAAGTTGAACTATTTACATGCCTACAAGGAAAAATGATCATTGTAACTTATGAAACTTTTCTCAGTAGGAGGATAGTTGAAGGGAATATAAATGTGCATATATATATATATACACATATATATGTATACATACATATATATGTTTATATAGGAGGGCATGTATGTGTATGAATACATATGCAAATGTGTGTATATATGTGTACAGGTATACATAGACAGAGGGCACATGATCAATTGAATAGGAAGGGATGATATTTAAAAAATAAAATTAAGAGGTGAGAGAGGAATATAATGAGAGGAGATAGGGAGAGACAAAATAGGGTAAATTATCTAATATAAAAGAGGCAAGGGAAAACTTTACAATGGAGGGGAAGAACAGGAAAGCTTAAGGAGGGAATAACATACACACTAAATTGGGTATCTTACCCTACAGGAAAGTAGGTAGGAAGGGGACAAAAGGGGGGAATGATAGAAAGGAGGGCAGGTTGGAGGGGAGGGTAGTTAGAAGCACACACTTTTGAAAAATGACAGGGTCAAAGTAAAAAATAGAACAAGTTGGGGGTGGGATAGGATGGAGGGAAATAAAGTCAGTCTTTCATAGTATATCCACAATGGAAATATTTTGCATAACTACAAATGTACAACCTAGATTGAATTGCTTATCTTTCCAGTAAGGGTGGGTGATGAGGGAAGAAGAGAAAGAATCTGGAATTCAAAGTTTTAAAAACAAATGTTTTTTTTAAAATTATGATTATGATTATTTTAACATGCAACTGAGAAATAAGATATACAGGCATTGGGGTATGGAGATCCATCTTGCCCTATCAGAAAGTCAGAGGGGAAATGGGGGAGGATATGAGAGAGATTGGGGGAGGAGGTATTCAATGGGATTGCTATTTTGGGGTTGTGGGTAGGGGAAAGACGGAGAGAAAATTTGTAACTCAAAATCTTGTGGAAATGAATGTTGTAAACTAAAAATAAACATAAAATTTAATTTAAATAAATAAAGCTAAATACCCAAGTATAATAATAGCTAGCATTTATGTGTTGTTTTAAGCTTTGCAAAGGTCTTTACATATATTTTCTCATTTGATCCTTACAACAAGCCTGTGAGATGGGTGCTATTATTACCCCCATTTTCTAGGTAGGGAAACTGGTATAGACAGAGGTTAAGTGACTTGCCCAGGGTCATACAACTACTAAATGTCTGAAGCTGTGTTTAACCTCATGTCTTTCTAACTCTGGGTCCAGTGTTCTATCCACTGTACCACTTAGTTGCAGGTTTCAGGGCAACTTAATAATGCCTTTTAAGTTTATGAATTGGAGATGATTAATAATAAACCCCTGATCTACCCTCTGGGTCGTAGGCCAAATCTATTTAAAATAATGATGATACCAAAAGTTCTAGGAGAAAAGTTACTAACCTCTACATATGTTGTTACATTGGAAAATAAAGAATAGGGTTTAGAGGAAAAACTGAAAGGCCTTGAAGTGATGGATTGGCTTTCTTTTAGTTTCCAGAATATTGAAATATTTCTAATATGGTAAGAAGAAGAAAGAAAGCCTTTGAAGCTGAAGGTTGAAGAAAACTTCGAAAGAGAGAACAACCAATTTGCTATCTCTTTCACCTTTTATTTCATTCTTGTTGTGTGGGACATACAGATAAGGGAATATTCTTTCATACAATCAGTTTCTGATACTCCCACATGTGCCCTGGGAAACATAAGAAAGACAGCAAGCTAATGTATTTTCATGATTGTATACGTGCAATTAATTTTTATGCCATAGTCTGGGGCCACAAAAATATGAAAATTTCCCAACTGCCACTATCTATCACCACCGTTGTTGCCCTCTGATTAATGTGAGGTTGAGACCTACCCTGGTAGGTGACATTGGGGTCAGAGGAGCGAACAAAATCTTGACAAGCAGGAAGGAATCTCTTCATTGTTTCCACATCTGAATTGATTTTTCTCATGCTAGGCACCATGCATTTGTCAAATTCATACAAGACTCCTTGAAATTTGTAATATCACAAATAACTTCATTCAGTGATTCCCTAATTTATATCAAGCAAAGCATAAACTAGGAAGTTGATGCTTGCCCAAGGTATTTGCCACCAATATGGAGTATGTTTAGTGCAGAGTACAAATAAAAAAAAGAATTCTTTTAAATGATAAAGTTCTCCAGATACTTGCATTTATGGGTGCCATTCTGCTGATTTCATCGAGGTCTGGAATGTTAAGTCTTTGACTTAACCACCCATACAGGAAAAACCTAGTAGAAAAAAGCCTTTTGTCTGAATTTTGATAATTTGTTGGATGGACAGTCCACAGAAGACATCCATAAGTAGATGTATCTTAGAAGACAGCACAACTAGAAAATAAGCTGGGCCCAACAAGGGAGGTGACTGGGCTGAACTGCCTTTGGAAAATTGCACTATTATTTTAATGACCCTGAGCTTTTCCCTGAAACAAAGGCCCATCTTCTTCATATCAACATTCTCTTGGTGGAATTGTGTGGTTATGAGTTATGGAATACAACAGTATCCAAAAAATGGAAATTGAAGATCGCCCAAAATGGTAGCAGAGAAGTACTTGGTGTGGGCATGAGCAAGCTGCAGCACAGGACAAGTAGGCAATTGTGCAGAAGAAGCAGTGCAAAATATGTTATAAGAAAAATGTATGACTGGAAAAAAAATGGGCCTGTCACACAGTCAGAGCTATGTCACTGACGCACAGTTTGCATGCTCTGTTGCTATCCTTACAAAACCAAGGGAACCAGAGAAAGGTCCCTGCCATATTGGGTGGACCCCCTATAGCAGATTTAAGTGAGGACATGAACAACACTTGCCCTGGATGGACAAGCACAGCTAAGTTGAGATCTTCAGGGCTGGAGGGAGTCTGCATATCCATGAGACGGGAGGTCCATCTCAGTGTTCAGGTGTCAGCCCTACTCCAGTCCTGCCAGTTTTATACAAAGTAGGAACATTTTTTTTCTCTTTCTTTTCCACTTTGTTGTGAGTTCAGATTTTCCCAGGTTATCTAATAACCATAGATTTCATTCTCCACCCAGCCAGACTCCTTGTTCCTCCCCATCCTCTCAGGGGATAGTTCATAGATGTCGTTGGCCACAAACCCACTTTCCATGCTCGCCATAGTCACAAAGCCACTCTCAGAGGCATTCACTACTATGTTATCATAGTCACAAGACAAGTCATTGGGAGTGGCTCCTCCAGACCTGGCCCGGAATGAAATGTTCTTCAGGTCTGGTCGAGGCTCGGTTAAATCTGCCTCACTTTGCTTTCTTATGACATTATAAACTTCCAGGTCAGGACTGTTCCTTCTGTGGGGAGCTGGCCAAATGCTTGGTTCCTTTGTACTCTCTGTCTGCTCTCGTTTCCTGTAAATAAAATCAACCAGCTTATTATTTCCGGTCCAACAAGAGATGCTGCTATGTTCTTCTGCCAAAGGCCACTCTGGCAGAGAGCTGGCATGGGTGTATACTTGAAGGCAATTGGGATTTTGAGGATGAGCCCAAGATTTCAATTACATGAAAAAACTGTTGAAGGGGAGAGGTTGGGAATTATGAAGAGAGAATTGCTGCAAGAGTCCCCCAACTACTATGTATCATATTCTCAATATCAGAAAATAGACAGCTCTTGGAAGTGCCAGTCAGATCAAACCACTATGACCACTTCAACTGCCACTTTCCCTCAGAAGTGGAAACAGCCTGGGGTCCTCTGCCCAGGAACATCTACAGAGGACTGGCTCTCCTTATAGCCCAGCTCCTGAAATAATTCTCCAGGGAGGTAACCTTTGTCAAGATGCAACCTGGCAACTGTCTCTGTAGGTACTGATGCCCCAACCTATCAGGCAGCCACAGCTACCGAAAACTCAGAAAATGAAATTCTTGACACCAAAATTATTGGCATTATCAAATGGTTCAACATCAGAAATGGATATGGCTTTATCAATGGAAATGACACTTTAGAAGATGTATCCTGTTTTACTTCATCCCTATATCCTAGGAATGACCGGGCCTTTCCATCTGACTTGCAGTTGAAACCTTCTATATGCATCATCTAACTGTATTAGTATGTGAGCTCCTTGAAAACAGGGCCAGTCTTGTTCTTCTACTTGTATCTCTAGAACTTAGCATGGTGCTTTGCCCGCAATAAACCCTGACTAAATATTTTTATATTATTTATTCATCCACAGATAAGATTCATATGGGATGGAAAGGTAGGATAGGAATCATATTCCTTCAAATAAGATGCACAAGGCCTAAATCCTGATAGAGTGGTAAACAGAGGAAATGATAGGAAATCATAGTGGGATAATGAATTTGAGAACATTAAGTGCATTTTTTAATGTTGAATTCTATTTTTTGGAATTAAAGGTCTATTTTCAGCTTTATTGATTTTTAAAGTAAAGACTTCTCCTAGAACTTTACAAAGACATATAAACCCAATCTTATTAAGAAGCTAAAAAGTAAATCCCCTAACCCAAGTCTCTATTTTCTCTCTGCCAAATGGAATAAATAACATTCTTTCCCTCACTGAGCAGACTCTTGGAAAAATTGTACTACATGAATATAGTCACTAGGGTAATCCAAATATAATCATTGGAGTATTCTCTACAGATCAAGTTAGCTATTTTGTGACTATTGTATACCCAATTAAAAAAGAAACCACTCCAAATGGACTTCAGGGATTCTATTTGAAGTAAGTGTTTTTTAGCTTGAGATTTTTGTGATCATGCTTTGGCACAACCAATTCATTCGTTCATTCCTTTAGAATTCATCTACTGCCTGTCATGTTCCTAGTACTGGGCCAGCCATTGTGGAGGACAGAGAGAGGCATAAAACATGACCCCTGTAAAGAGCTTACTTCTCAGCCAAGGAGACATAAACTAGTATAAGGGACATCCTTCATAGGTCTTAGGATCACAGATATAGAGTTGGAAGAAACCTTAAAGATTATCTAGTGGTCCAAGTTTCACGTAGGTAGTAAGCAGTAGAATCAGGATTTGAACCCTGACCCATGGACTGCAAAGCTAATGTGCTGGCCACTATGCCAATTCATTTATTATCTATACGTTGATTATTATGTATCAAGAACTGTACAAGTCAGGGGCGGCTAGGTGGTGCAATGAATAGAGCACCAGCCCTGGAGTCAGGAGGACCTGAGTTCAAATCCGGCCTCAGACACTTAACACAAAAACTAGCTGTGTGACCTTGGGTAAGTCACTTAACCCCAAGTGCCCTACCTTCCCCTCTCCAAAAAGAAAAAAAAATAATTGTACAAGGTATGGTGAGAAGAAATTTATACCACTGTAATTGCTTTTAAGGAACACATCAGGGAGACAAAACTTAATACAAAGGGGAAAAAAGAGAGAACTGTCATGATGCCAGTTAATGAAAACAATTCTTAGCTCATCTGGCTTCTTGGAGTATACTTGGAGATTTGTTTTCAAATCTGGAATGGTGTCTTTTGGAGTAAACTTTTTAATAAATAATGAGTGATACATTTTAACTTCAAAGATAAGTAGGAAAAGAGTGCTTTTATGTAGTAAACACACGTACATTTCCATTAAGTATGATCATTTTACTTGCCTCCTTCCACAGATCCATAACCAACATATGACTGTGGTGACCACCAGAAGAAGGAAGAGGGGAACGCTGGGAATAAGGATGTAAGCAAGATTCAACTCAGCCCCTGGAGAGATGAATGCACATTAACAATATTTGTAAATTTGGTGTGTTCTTTAAGAAAAAAGAAAGATTTTTCACAGAATTTCAGGAAGGGACCTTAGTTGTCATCTGGCTTGAACCACAACTGAAAAAGAATCCTTTCTAAGGTCATTTTGACCAATGGTCATTCAGCCTAAGACTCCCAATGAGGCTGAGACCCATGACCTCCTTAGGGATCCAATTCTATATACCTATACACACACAAATACATAAATATATACACACATGTATAGATATATGCACACACACATCACACACATACAACACACATGCATGTATATGTGGAGGTATACGCATGTATATATTACACATATACAAAATATATAGTACACATAGTAATTCCATATATAAGTTAAACGTTATATACATGTGTGTTTAATACATATATACGTTTTATACATACATACACATATATATGTGTATACATACACACATATACAATACATACAAAGTTATTAGAAAGTTTTTCTTTCCATCAAGCCCAAATCAGCCTCTTTGTAATTTTCACTTATTCCTCCTTCTTCTGCCCTCTGGGGTCAAGCATAATAACTCACACTGTTCGACTCTTTCATATGACAGTCATCCAAATACCTGAAGTTCTCTCTTCTTCAAGTTAAAACCCTTGGCTCCTTTCATTCTATTCATATCGAACATGGGCTTAACTTCAGTTCATTCTTCCGCTCACCGGTGGCTGTTCCAAACCTTTTCATTCCTTTTCGAACCTCCTGTGGCACTCTGTCCCCACCAAATTCTCAGCTGAGAACCTTGACTCATACTTCACAGAGACAATTAAGACCATTCAACAAGAGCTCTCTTTTCATATGGCATAATACTTGTAGAACATTTAGCATAGTGCTCGGCACATTGTCAACACTTAATAAATGCTTGTTGCTTCTTTTTTTCCCTCTCCCCTTCCTCTTCATTGCACCTCCTCTATCCCTGTCTGACATGAGTGGGGTCCTTTCTCTTTGCTGAGGTGAAACCCTCTACATGCACAAGAGATGCCATTCTGTCCCATCTTGTCCAGCAGATTTTCCCTTCTATCATTCCTGCTCTTTCACTAATCTTAATCTCTCCCTGTCTGGAGGTTATTTCCCTATTGACTACAAAAAGTTCGTGACTTCCTCGGCTTTAAAAAACCTCTCACTTGATCCCACCATGCCCAGGAGCTGTCATCCTATAGATGTCTCCTCTCTTTTGTATGTAAGACTCTTTAAAAGGTTGTCTGTAATTTCTGGTTCTGCTTCCTCTCCTTTTACTCTCTTTTAAGCTCTCTACATTTTGCCTTCCAACCTCATTATTCAACCGGAACTGTTTTTTCTAAAGTTATCAATGAAATCTTCATTGTGGAGTCAAGCCTTTTCCCAATGTTCATCTTTCTTTACCCTCTCTCTGTAACTTTGATATTGTTGGTCACTCTCTTCTCCTGGATACTCTTTCCTCTATGGGTTTTAGTGAAACTGTTTTGTCCTAATTCTCCTCCAACCTACCTGACCATTCTTTCTCAGTGTAATAATTAGTCTAGGGCCTAGACTATCTTACTAGATGAACTCATCAGCTTTCATAGTCAGTGATTATCTCTGTGTAGATGATTCTTAGGTATATTTATCCACCTCTAACCTCTTTCCTTATTCAGTTTTCACCTCAACTGCCTGCTGGATGTCTTGAATTGGATTTCTGGAAGAAATCTTAAACTCAGGGCGGGGGGAAGAGGGGGAAACACCCAACTTCATCACCTTTCTCCCAAACCTTATTTATTTATTTTACCACTATCTGTCCAGTCAGTCATGCAACCCTGATGTTATTCTCTATTCCTCATTCTCACTCACCCCCCACATCCAATCTGTTGCCAAGTTCTGCCATTTTTACCTCGGCAACATTTGCCCTGATACATCATAAAAGATGAACATTGGGAAAAGCCTTCACTTGGCAATAGCCTAGTGCAGGCTTGCATCCCCTCGCACCTAGACATACCATAGCCTTCTGCTTGGCCTGTCTCAAGCATCTGCTTACACTAGTCCATTCTTTATTCACTTGTCAAAGTGATCTTCCTAAAGCATGTCTGATCATATTACTCCCCTCCTCAATAAACTCCAGCGACTCCCTATTGCTTCTAGGATCAAATAAAGAATCCTTTGTTTGGCTATTAAAGCCCTTCACAACCTCACACCTTCTCACCTTTCCAGTCTTCTTCCATATTACTCCTTTCAGAGTCCATATACTCTATGATCCAGTAATTTTGGTCGCCCTTGCTGCTAACTCCAATTTATATGTCTTGCTTGTGCATAGCTGCTTACATATTTTCTCCTCTATTAGAATGAGAGTTTCTTGAAGCTAGGAAATATTTTCACTTTTCCTTGTATCTTCAGTGCTTGGCATACAGTAAACACTTAATAAAAGTTTGTTGACTTGATTACCCTTGTGGTTCCTCTATGGAAAAAACTTTTCTAGCTTATCAATGTCCTTCCTAAACTGTAGCATTAAAGGTTGTACCTGAGAGCTGTCTTCAGGTTTCAGCGGGGCTATTATGTTAGGAAGAGTGATCAGACTTACTCTGTTTGGCCCTAGGGTACAACCAGGAACACAGAGATAAATTTAGGCTCGATGGGAGGAAAAACTTACCCAACTGATGGCAACCAGCATGGTGAATGGTCTAGAGCAGGGGTGGCAGACACAAGGTCCTGAACCAGATTAAAATGCAATTGGGAAATATTTAACAAAATTAATAATAAGTATTTAATAAATAAATAAACAATAAAACGTTGTTAACATTACATTTGAAAACTAAATCAATATGTGGTCCACAAGGATTCTTATGTATGGATTAGTGGCCCCCATTTCTATTTGAGTTTCATACCACAAGTCAATTTGAAGGAACTGGGAATGTTTAACCTTAGAAAAGAGCAGCTAGGTGGCGCCATAACACATAGAAGGCTGCCCAGAGTCAAGAAGACTCATCTTCTTGAGTTCAAATATGACCTCAGACACTTATTGTGTGACCCTGAGCAAGTCACTTAACCATGTTTGCCTCAGTTTCTTTATCTGTAAAGTGAGCTGGAGAAGGAAATGGCAAACCAGCACAGTATCTCTGCCAAGAAAACCCCAAAGAGGGTCACAAAGAGTCAGATGCTACTGAATAACCGCAACTATCTTAGAAAGGCTTGAAAAACCTTAGAAAGAGGCAAATTACATTTTCTTTTCAGTCATATCTGTGACATCATTGGTCTAGACGGGTTACGGGGTCCTGGTAAAGAAACTTCATCTATTAATGAAGACAGAGTTTTGCAACTTATAATTTTAGAAATTGTCTGGAAAACTAGGAGGCTAAATCACTTCTTTAAGGTTTATAGTTAATATGTGCCAGGGGAGGACGTAAGCTCAGGTCTTCTGTCTGCTACTCTTTGCTGCCACATTTACCCCTCATAATTTTCATCTTGTTAAATTCAGCTCAATATTCTATTCCATCAAGACCTGTCTGGATCTCGACTGTATTAATCCAGATTGTTGGCTGTCTCTCCTGACTTTGTGTTATTTGTATGCCGTCATTGCTATGTGCACTATTTGAAATGACAACATTCAAATTTCCTTTCTGTTTTGTTAGTTTCACAATAAACAGGTTTCTGGGGAGGAGAGGGCCCATCTTTGTCTCCCCTCACTTTCCTTTCCAAAGCAGGGGACATTTGGTGAGCTGACACTCATAAGAATACAGATGGCAGGCATCTGCAAGGAAAATTCAAATTTTAGAAAACTAGAAGTGTTGGCATTATTACTGTGAAGGAAGAGAACCTGGGATACATATTCTAAATAGTTGCACCTTCTAAATATTTCTAAGATAAAGAGCTTGGCATTAGAGTTAGGGGTGGTGATTATGGAGTTCTTTCTGTCCTGGGTCCTCTTCTTTCTTCTCTATGACCTTTCTCCCTTGGTAATCTCATCTGTGCCCATGGCTTCAAGTATCATTGCTGTTCAGATGACTGCTAAATCTATATATCCAGGCCTAATATCTCTCCTTCGTTCTAATTTCTGTATTGTTAAGTACTTGTTCAAAACTTCTGTCTGGGTGTCTCAATCCCAATATGTCTAAAACAGAATAGATCATTTCCTTAACACATCCTTCCTCCAAACATCTGTATTTCTATTAAGGGTACCACCGTTATCCTAGTCACTCACATTAGTAACATTAGAACTCCATTATCTCTTCTCCCCCAGTTTCTTAACGCTAATTAGTTGCCAAGTCTTTTGTTTGCTTGTTTATGGATCAGACCTGTCATCTCATTGGTACAGGGAATTCTCGATGAGGAAAATCTGGTGATTAATATAAACCAGTACTTGTTATTATATTGTTACTATCATATTCTTTGGGAATATAATTATGTATTATAATGTATTATCATTGTTTTATATTCTTTGGGAATTGCCTGGGGATATTGAGTAGTTAAGTGACTTGTACAAGGTCACATTTTCAAGATGGGACAGGGGTAAAATCTGAACAGTTGCTAAAGTCCCCTTGAATCTAACCTCACGGTGTCTCAGGAGCTCATCATCTCTTACATGGGCGGCCACAATAGGCCCCTAATGGGAATTCCTGCTTCCAGTCTCTCTCCTCTCCACAGCTGCCAATGCCACCTTCCTAAGGCCTGGGTCTGATCATGCCGTGGCCCTGGCTTAAAAATCTTCACGTATTCCTTACTGATTCTAGGATAAAATACAGAATCCTCAGACATATTTCATATGAGGTTGAGTCTTTTCCAAAGTATCTTTTCAGGCTTATTTCATATTACTTTCCTTCATACAATCTATATGCTGGGCAACATGGACTCCTTAATATTTCATCTTCTGCCTCGGTCTGCCTCGGCACGTGCACAGGCCATCCATGCACCCAGAGTGTATCCCCTCTTTCTTTCTACATCTCAGAACCATTATCTTTCTACAAATGTTAGCTCAAGGGCCATCTCCTTTGTGAAGCCTTCCCTGCCTTTTTCAAACTGCTAATGTATGTTCTCTCTGTGTCTCTCTATCTCAGTGTCTCTGTCTGTCATTCTGTCTGTCTGTGTCTCTCCTTAAGTTACTAGGTTATCTTTCACCACTTGAACGTAAGTTCCTTGAAGGCAGGCACTCTTTATTGTTGAAGAAGACAGGCTCCCTTTTTGCCTTTTTTTTTTTTTTGGTATTCCTATCACTTAGGATGTGCCCTGGCATATAAGAAGCACTTAATAAATGTTGATTGATAATAACTAGCTAATGAACATTTGTGGAATTGACAGTGAGACTGATAAGGGATTGATAGTGGTAGAGGGATAAGATATTCATACAATCACCATACGATTTAGGACATGTTAACTATGAAATTAAGATTAAAGCTTCCAGAAGCCAAAGACAGACAAAATGTTGGAGAGGGAGGGAATGGGGAAGGTTTTGTAAAGGAAATGGCAATCAGACTGGTTCTAAAAGGAAAAGAAAGACTATAAGGATGGAAATGCCTCCAGGAATGTGAGACAATCTGCACAGATGTAAGGAATCAAGAGACAAAAGCAGACTGGGGAAGAGCCAGTGGTCCAGGTTGGACAGGGGGAGTGGGCGGAGATCAGGTCTCAGTGATGTCCCTATGATAGGAACAGGGGAAAGGAAACTATGGGAGAAGGGGGAGGATGTGAAGTTATGGTCAGCGGGGATTTCAGAGTTCAGAATCCTGGAGGTGGAAGAGCTTTAAGTGATGGTGATGCACAAAGTGTAACTTCTCTCATAAGTTGCCAAAGTGGAACAAAGATGGAAGTCCTGAGAGCTGAGGAAGTTGAGGTAGAGAGAAGCCAGAGAAAGAGAGAGAAAAGAAGCAGGGAGACCAGTTGTAGGCCTATTGTAGTAGTCCAACTAAGAGGTGAACCATGATCAGTGCTAAATACTGAGGATGCCAAGTGCTACTAGTTGTCCCCTAGCATGCAATTTTCTTTAAAATATATTATTTATGTTATATATTAACAATTATTTATAAATTATGTATAATAAAATAGAATAATATGTATATATTACATAAATATATACTTATTTATTATGCATATATTATATAAATAGATAATTATTATTTATATATTATTGCATATGTTATTTATGCTTTATTGTATTTTTACTTATTTTGTTAAATATTTCTCAGTTACATTTTAATCTGGTTGGGTATCACTTGGGAGTGTCATGGGCCACATACTCTGATGTAAACCAGCTCCTTAATTTGACAACTAAAAAAACAGGCCCAGAGAAGTCCTCATTCTTGAATCCTCTAATTCTTATTTCTCTGCATCTATATGTTTGCCAACCTCCTCTATGTACATATCCCCAGAAGATACATTTGCCATTTTGGTCTTTCCTCTCCAGTCCAGTCTTTCTGATTTTCCTTAGGACATCTCTGCCTGAATAAACCCTACCTCTCAAGAATTAGGGTTGAGAAAGCTACTATCCCACATTTTTTTTTTTTTGCTTTTTGGAGGGGGGGAAGGCTGGGCAATTGGGGTTAAGTGACTTGCTCAAGGTCACACAGCTAGTAAGCGTTAAGTGTCTGAGGCCTAATTTGAACTCAGGTCCTCCTGAATCCAGGGCTGGTGCTCTATTCACTGTGCCACCTAGCTGCTGTGCTACTGTCCCACTTTTAAGCAAGAATGGAAAAAACAAACTGGTAAATGCAGCTGTGACTGGTCTGTGACCAGAGGGAAGTCTGGCATTAACTTTTCCCCAGGAAAGTCCTATGTGTACCTTTGGTTTCCTTGACTGTTCCATTAGCATCTTCTTTCAGGAATCTTTCTGGAGGTGTTGGAGTTACTGGTTCTCTTTTATCACCTAGGCAAACATATAGAATGAAAAGCATGAAAAATGGCAGGGATCAATCATAATATTGTAAGATTAAAAATAGACAAAACCTAGAAGTGATCTCCTTGCCCAATAACTTCATTTAACAGATGAGGGACCTGGAAAGGAGCCCTGGTCTGAAGCCTAGAAAAGTGAAGGGACTTGTCCAAGATGACACACAATACGGGATGCAGCCAGGGTTCAAACCCAGGTTTCTGACTCCAGAGTCAATGTTCTTTTCCACACCAATCATACCCATCTTTATTGACCACCAGCAGGGCCATGTGCTAAGAAGTAAAAAAAGGCAACCCAAAGAAGCAGCAGCAACTTCACCTTTGCATTTCAAGAAAATGTTTTAGGAAAGTAGGAGGTTAAATTTGCCGCTGCAGAGGCTCTGGGATGTCTAGGCTTTTAAGGACAATTCCTGAGTTTATAGGTTTTCAAGATCAGGTTTGAAACTCCACAAGTCAATAAGTATTCATTAAGAACCAAGCAGTGGAGCAGCTAGGTGGCGCAGTGAATAGAGCACTGGCCCTGGAGTCAGGAGGACCTGAGTTCAAATCCGGCCTCAGACACTTAACACAAAAACTAGGCGTGTGACCTTGGGCAAGTCACTTAACCCCAACTGCCCTCCAAAAAGCAAAAAAAACAACAACAACAACAACAAAAATGACATCAATTTCTATTAAAAAAAAAAAAAGAACCAAGCAGTGTGCTAAGTCCTGGACCATGACATACCAAGCTGCTAGGCAGGGCAAGTGGAAAGGCCCATGCATTGGCTAGTGATTATTTCAAGGGTTAGGAGTTGGCATTCTGGCTTCTACCTTGTGTGATCAAAGGGAGCCACATACAAAGTTTATGAATAAATTTCTGATAACAATACCAATTATATTTTTAAATGTTGTTTAGCATGTTTAGAAACATTCAAAGAGCACCAGAAGGAGATGAGTTAATGTTTGCTTGGTCTGGACCACAGATTTACAGCTGGAAGGGACCCTGCAGATCATTTATACTCGTGGCATCCAACTCAGACAGAAATATGATTAACTGTGATATAGACTTAGCTCTTTCACTTTTTTGTTGTTTTTTTCTTTCTTGTGGTTTTTTCCTTTTGTTCTGATTCTTCTTTCACAACATGACTAATGAGGAAATATGTCTAATATGATTGTACATGTATAATCTATATCAGATTGCTTGCTGTCTTGGGGAGGTGGGAAGGAGGGAGGGAGAAAAATTTGGAATTCAAAATTTTACAGAAATGAACATTGAAAACTATCTTTACATGTAATTGGAAAAATGAACTACTATTAAGGAAAAAAAAAGAAACAGGGGGTTCGAAACCATACATAAGGATCCCTTTGGGCTGTATGTTGACTTAGTTTTAAAACATAATATTATTTATGTTTTATTGAATTTTCTACTTATTTGGTTAAATTTTTCCCAGTTATATTTTAATCTGATTGGGCCTCATTAGGGAGTGTTGTGAGTTACATGCTTTCTACTTCTGATCTAGACTAACTGCTTAACTTGAATAATGGAGAAACAGACCCAGAGAAATTACTTTCTCAAAGTCACAGAGTTAGTACATAGAAGAGCCAGGATTTGAAACTAGGTTTCAGGATTCTAATGCCCCTCATAGAGTGGCATGATTCCTTTTCAGGATGAAAAGAGTTGTATTTCCTTCAAACTGGTCTAATGCAAAGAAGAACTAGTTTTGAATTCTAAAAAGTAGGGCTCATAGCTCTTTAGTAAAATAACAGTAGGTGGGGGGCACAGGGGATAGTGCTCTAATCCTGGAGTCAGGAAGATCTGAGTTCAAATCCTGCTCCAGAAGATTACTAGCTATGTGACCCTAGACAAATGGCTTCACCTCATTTGGCCTCAGTCTCTTCATCTGCAAAACGGGTATAATTACAGCACCTCTTTTTGTGGGGTTGTGAAAATCACATGAAGTTATATTTGTAGAAGAGTTTTGCAAAACTTAAAGGGCTTTATAAATGCTATCAGTCTTCAATGAGTCTGCTAACTCACCTCCAGGTAAATGACTCCATATCACAGAAGTAGCTGCCAGTATTGGTTTCTCTGAAGAAAATTAAGCAGAACAAGATTCACTTTCCATGTCATCAAGGTGAAATCAATTAGAACAAAACAAAAGGACTTCTTCTTGCTTATAACTTCTGGGACAGCAGAAAGAGCACTGGTTCTGCTATCATAGGACCACAGACTTAGAAGGAACCTTAATGACCATTGAGTATAACCTTCTCATTTTACAAATGGGGAAACTGAGGGGTTCAAGTCACTTGCCTACAGTCACATTGCTAGGAAGTGCCTAAAGTGAGACTTGAACTCAGTTCTTTGTGATCTGAAGTCTAGTGCCCTATCCATTGCACCAGGATATCCATTGCACCATATCCATTGCACCAGACTGCTTGTGTGTCCTTGGCCAACTCACCTCATCACTCTGAGACTCAGTTTTCCCACCTGTAAAGGGTTTGGACTGATGGTCCTTTTCAGCTCTAAATTCTATGATCTGACAATTTTAAATAGTAACAAACACTGAATTTAGGAGCTCAATGTGCCCTTGACTAAAATAATAATTACACCCAGACTCACACACCATTGAGAAATGGTAGGAAATGAAGAATGACTTTTATGTCTGACTATCTTAACATATATTCATCACATAGACACACAGAACTGACATGTCTCTTGCGGGGATGGAACCCATTAAATGCAACATTCTCTGCTATACACCAACTTTTTGTTGAAGATGGGGTGGCCAAATTAGTTAGGACAGTCCCAGAAATACAAATAAAAACGTACTTTAAGGCTGATGGAAACTTTTCTTGGAACAACCCCTTGAGGTAGATAGTAAACATATTATTAGCTCCAGTTTACGAAGAATGAAACTAAGACTGAGTTAAGTGATTGGCCCATCTAGGCTTCAACTCCAGTCTTGCGTCTACAGCATCATGACGCCTGCAAAAAATAGGAGGGATTTCTAATGCTCATCATTTTTATGTTGAAGGGAACCCAGAAAATGGGGGGAAAAGACTTCATTTGAATGAGCTGGAAATTATGAAGTAGATAGAAGAGAAGAGGAAAAAAAACGGTAGGTAAAGATTTTGTAGAAAGTAAGTAAAATTGGAAAGGCAAAAGTGAAAAAAAAATAAACATACTTTTTAGAAAACCTGGTAATGAAAGCATGTTCAGGGACTAAGGAAAAAAAGAAAACTTAGAAAAAAAGACAAATTCTAAAAAAAAAACATTAAAAAAACCTAAATGTAAACAACACGACCCCTTCTGTCCCTCAAAAAGCTTAAAGCAGATCAGATTTTAAACAAGCAAAGTCCACTTGGATCTATGAGTAACATTATCAAGAGACATTTCTTTTCTCTGTGGCAGTGAGTGACAGGACTAAATTGGATGTGTAGGTTTGAGGGCCACTAAAGAATCATCTCCATCTCAGGAGGTGAACACAACTTGAAAAAAGAAAAAAACAACTTGAAAGCAAAATTAGAGTTCAAAAGGCAGATAAATACAAATTCCCTTCAAATGAAGGTATTGTTTTTGTCCCAAATTAGATCCAACAAATAAAAATCTACTCTAGCCCTGTCTTGAAATAGTGTGAAACAGGTGCCAAGCAGTTAGCTTTGGAGGTGAGAAAAAGACTGATTGAAAATAATTTCCTGTTTGGATCTAAGCCAGCAATGATGGGAGTGTTTGAGAAGTTCAAGCAGCTTAAGCCAATTCAAAAAGAAAATTCTAAAAGAAAATGGACAGCAATACACTCATCGAGTTCAAAATACTTATTAAGGAGTAGAGCAGGATGTTTAGGTCCACTTTCCATAACGCCTGCTATCTCTACCCAGCATAACTGAGATAAACCTATTTATCGCCTCAATTCTTTGCTTCTTGGTTTGCTTTCCTAGTACTTCTGAGAGGATCCAGAAACAGACACAGAAAACAATCTGTTCTTATTACATTTGACTTGACGCTTTGCAGGGGAGAAGAATATATACCTCTTACAATTCTTCTTTTTCTAAAACTCACGTCCAAAACAAGCCGAGTTTGGGGCCATCTACTTTAGGCTTGGTAACTTGATGTGATAATTGTTATGGTCCTTCACATGCTGTTCAATGTCAGGCCATGGCTACCTTTCCTTACCAGCTGGGGTCACTTTGTGCTCTCCCCCCCCGACTCCTTTTCCCCCTCTCTTCCTTCTTTTTTTTTTTTTGGAGGATGGAGGGCAGAGCAGTTGGGGTTAAGTGACTTGCCCAAGGTCACACAGCTAGTGTTAAGTGTATGAGGCTGGATTTGAACTCAACTTCTTCTGACCCCAGGGCCAGTGCTCTATTCACTGCACCACCTAGCTACCCTTCTCCCTTCTTCTGGGTTAACTGTTAATATTTCTTGATAGTTTTCTTGATTTTGTATTTCTTGACACAATACTTTTCAACTAAAATTTATAGCTACTTTCTCTCTCCCTCTCTCTCTATCTCCCTTCCCCCCCTCTCTGTTTCTCTCTCCCTCTGTTTCTGTCTCTCTCATATTCAAAAAAGCTGAAAATTCTGGCTTTTTGGAACAAGTATTCCAAGAATCTACTTAACAAATGCAAATTCCCACTAATGCCCATTGCCTCTGAAATAAGAGAAGTTGGAAACATTGATGCATGATTTATGTAGTGAATCATTACCCTCAGAATATTTGCAGATGAAATTGTTCTTCATGTTGCATCTGTCATCATTCCACTGAAACATGTAGGGGCCTCCAATGCCCACTGGGGCTGATGGCTGGTGGTACATAACAACACAGACCTCACTCCCACAGGAAGGCTCATCCACATACCAATTCCTACAGGAAAGGAGATAAACTATAAAGCCACACAGGAGATGATGCTGCAAAAGCTCCAGCCTGGGCTTTCTCATCGAGCTCCAGGGAACTGAAATTAAGACAGTTCCAGAGCTTGCCATAGGATGAGATAAAAAATATGGACAGACTTTAAACTCAATATGTCACAATCAATCAATGGACATTCGCCACAACCTCTTTGAAAGAAGGTTGACATCATCATAGACCATCTGCAAGGCTATTTACTTTGGGAGTAAATAGGAGATTTAAAAAAATTTCCTGTTTTTTTTTTCTAATTAAGTTTTTTCATTAAAAAGGCCTTTTAAATTTGTAAATTTAATAAATGTCAACAAAAAAGCAATAAAATAGACAGGTCAAACCAGGGGCAAAATCTTACTCCCAAGCCCCTAGCTTTTACAAAGGGAGAATCAAAAGAATTAATAAACAATAAGAAGCAAGGAAAATGCTTTCTTTTTGCTCCCTTCAAAACCTCTCAATTCTGCATCTCATTGTGGCCTTTTTTTCATTCCTTTATTCACTTCATACTAGCCTTTTCAAATTTCTTTGTAGATTTCATATTTAACATTTTTGTTGCATCATGAAAATCTATTAATTACATTAATATACAATACTATATATTCACCATTATCCAATTGCTGGAATATGCGTTGTTTCCATTGTTTTTTGCTATTGTAGATGGAGAAATTATGAATATTTTTTCACAGATTTTGTTACTTTTATGATGTTCTTATGATAAAGTCTTAACAATGGGGCTGATGGGTCTAAAGCAGTGGTTCTCAACCTTCCTAATGCCGCTGCAACCCTTTAATACTCGTATGTGGGCGTATCTGCATGTGAGTAGATCTGCCTGGAGACAGATAGAGGAGCAGTGTCTCCGTCCCTAAGACCATTGGAAATATGTGTTTTCCAATGGTCTTAGGCAACCCCATTTGACCCCCAAAGGGGTTGTGACCCACAGGTTGAGAACCGCTGGTCTAAAGCTATGAACAGATTTGTAACCAATGACATACTGCCACATTGTTCTCCAAACTTTTAAACAGCATCCAGTCCTACCAATTATATATAATTGCCTGTTTCTCCATAGTCTTATCAACAATGGGTTTATCTTCATTTGGGGGGGTGCTATTTTTTGCTAAGTTAGTGAGTATAAGGTGACATCTTGAGGTTATTTTGATATGTATGTCTCTGATTATTAGGGAATCTGAGTACTTCTTCAGGGGATTATTAACAGTTTCTATTTTCTTCTTCCTGAGGTATTTTGATTATTTTCCCAATGGGGAGGGTGTACAATAAATAAGTATCAGTTTCCTATAGATTCTTGCTGTCATTGACCATTTTAAATTTTGATCATCTTTTGATATATTTATTGTAAATATTTTTCCCTAAATGATTTTTTCTTTTAGTTTGATATTGTCTTTGTTGTGTAAAATCCATTTGTCTTTATATAGTTAAACCCATTAATTTTTGTTTCTAATTCTTCTTCTGTTTGGTTGATGAAAGTATTTTACCTTTACAAGTTGAGATATATTCTTTTTTTACTTTCATATAATTTGCTATTTAATATTTAGATCACTGATTCAGCTTGGGTTGATTCTGGTACATGGTGTGAAGCATGGTTCAAAATCAATTTTTAAAAAATTATGCAGTATGCTATTATATTTTCTGAGGAGTTTTCAAATTGAATAATGATTTTATTCCCCAGTGTTTTTAAAGCATGATCTATCTTTTTCAATCCTCTATCCTATTTTGTTGATTTTCTTTTTCTATTTTTTCTGGTGCCAAAGTTTTTTTTTATAATTATTCCTGTAAAATACATTTTAATATCAAGTAGTGTGTCTGCCGATTGAATTTGACCAGACCTGTAATTTCATTTCCTCAACTAAGGAAGACTGAAACCTTCTCTGGAACTAACAGTTGCCTGGGACACTGAGAGACTAGGTGGCTTGCCAAAGGTCACATGGCCAGCACATCAGAAGTAAGACTTGAAACCGGTGTCTTTCTGACTCTGAGAGCAGCTTTTTATCCTCCATCATATGCTTTTGCTTCTCACAAGTCTGCTAATTAAGTTGGAAAAACAAACAAGCAGTAAACCCATCCCTCGAAAGATTATAGCTTTAGAGTTGGAAGGGACCTGATAGGCAAAATATAAGTCCACATCCTTCTTTACAGATTCATAAACAGAAGCCAGTGGTTAAAGTGACTTGCCTGACATCATGCAGGTAAAAAGAAATAGAACTGAGATTTTAACCCAGTCCTCGGAGCCAGGCCTCCTGTGGCATATAGGTGGCAAAGACAAATAGTTCATTTCAGCAAGATTTTAATAAGTTCCTATTTCACTAAGCTTGAATAACTAGGGTGACCTTCCCAGAACTGAGTGGCCAAGGGGAAATTCAGGGTTTTTGAGGCAAGGCAAATAAGCAAATATTTCACAAAGCAAGCAGGCTAATAAGTCAGCCGTGGAGGGGGTAGGGGTAGGGAGTGGGGCTTGGGATAGTCATATATAGAAATGTCTTTTCCAATTTCAGTTATTTCTTAGCTGAGCAGGTGAGCAGCAAGCTGACTTCCTTCTCATATACGAGCAAAAAAGGTGGGGAAAGAAAAAAGTTCTGGCAAAGGTGAGAGCTAGTATATCCTCATAATTCTGTGGGTCATTTGGACCTGGCAGAATAATGCAGTATCAAAATAGGAAGGAATTTTAGTAGTCTCTTAATGTAAATGCTACCTGAAGCATGAATCACAATTAGAGTATTCCTGAAGTATCATCCAGGCCATGAGCAAACATTTCTAGTGAGAAGGAATCCACTACCTTACAAAGCAGCTCATTTAATTTCGGGTGTTGTTCAGGCTTGTCTGACACTTTGTGACCCCATTTGGGGTTTTCTTGGCAAAGATTCCTTCTCCAGCTCATTTTCCAGATGAGGAAACTGAGGCAAATAGGGTTAAGTGACTTGCTCAGGGTCACACAGCTAGTAAGTATTTGAGGCTGGATTTGAACTCAGGAAGACGAATCATTCTGACTCCAGGCCTGGCCCTCTATTCACTGTGCTACTTAGGTACCTTATTACAAGTATTTTGCAAAATTGAGCTAAAATTGATTTATCTGTGATGACTTCTATTTATGATTGGTTCTAGTTCTACTAGCTCCAGACATCTTATGAAAACTATAGAGATCAGACCTTATTTTCCCACTGAATTTTGTAGAAAATATGAGAATGATACCATCTTGACTGCCTCATCCTCGCAATATCCTAGTGGGTATGGAAGCCATTTAATGTGTGCACATGTAAATGCATGTATATGTATATGCATGTGTGTGCATGTATGTGTGTATATATATAATACATATATACACACATATGCATGTGATAAATTGGAGATAATCTCAAAGGGAAGGCAGTAATATTAAGAGGGACTGGGAAAGGTTTCTTATAGAAGATGGGATTTTAGCTGGGACTTGAAGACAATCAGAGGGTAGAGTTGAGGAGAAAAAGAATTCCAAGAGATTGCCAACAAAAATACATGGAGTGAAAAGAGGTAAAGTAATGTAAAAGGCACAGCAGTGAGGCTGGAGTTACTAGTTCAGAGAGTAGGGGGGAGGGTATAAAGGGTAAGAAAACTGAGACCGTAGGAAGGGGCCAGGTTATAATCTCTTTAAAAACTCACAATACCCCTGGGAGGAAGGGGGCATTTTTAGCCATATATACACATTATATGTAAGTATATACACATATATGTATGTAGAATGTAGGCATATACATGCATATATATGTGTATATGTGTATATATACACATATATGTCTACATCTACATCTATCTATGTCTAGATATCTAGCTACACACATTATTATTATTATTATTATTATTATTATTATTATTATTATTATTATTATCATTTTGCTTTTTGGGAGGGGGAAAGCAGGGCAATTGGGGTTAAGTGACTTGCCCAAGGTCACACTGCTAGTTTTTGTGTTAAGTGTCTGAGGACGGATTTGAACTCAGGTCCTCCTGACTCCAGCACTGATGCTCTATTCACTGCGCCACCTAGTTGCCCCAACACACATCCACATTACAAATCCTAAAACAATCTACCCACTACTTCCAGGCATCATCACATCTCATTCCTTTTCACTCTCTTGGATTCCATACTCTTACCGAAATGTCGATGTGCTGCCATCTGTCCACGTGTACAGATCTGGGCAGGCTGTGCTGTTGTTGCCCTGGTTCTCCTCATGCCTTCGGAGCCCAATCCAGAAGTCTCCATCAGAAGCCAAGAGGTTTTCGATGAATTTTTCTATCAACCTCTGTTCATCTTCAGACTCAACGCTGACCAGCTGGCCTCCATCCCTTCGGCAGGCCATGCTGGCTTCATCAAAGCTGACCCTTCTGGAAGCATCGTGAAAGTAAACAACTTTATAGCATGGCCTCTGGGTCCCTCCCCTGCAGATTGGCTGCCCTAGAGAAAAAGAAGTCAACTTGTTTCAGAATTTCAAAGTATGTACCTGGGAAGAAAAGCTCAGAAACAACTGACTTCAGTAGCCCCAGGTAGAGGCAGGTGAGGTAGTGTTTGGAGGGTTTACAAGGGGCGTCCCTAATTCAAAAGCAGACAGTCACAATGCTAGGTGGCCTTCCCAGAGTTAATGTCTACCTTTCTTCTCCCACTGCACCTCTTTACACTATGGATTCCTTTTTTCCCTTCCTGTAGTCCCCACCAAGTTCACTTCTGGGTTGGGTATTGCTTCTGTGATTTCAAGAATCTGTTGCTACTCCTGTCCTTTGCAACATCTGTTGTATAGGTCTTGTCCTCTCTTTTGACATAACTGCTGCTCGGATTCAGGCCCTGGGCCTCATGCCTGGGCTCCTGTGATAGTCTTCTGGTTGAGCTCTCAGTTCTGAGTGCCTCTGCACTCTACACTCCGGTTCATTCTCCATGCAGGAAGTCATCTTTCTAAAGCGCAGCCACGACAGTGGTGTTTAAAGCTCTTCACAGTCTGGGCCCTTCCTACAATCCCTTTTTCTTATGCCTTACAACCCTCCCACCTACTCTCTGAACCGGCCTCTGGACATATTCCATACCTCCACACCTCCAATTCAATGGCTCTGGACTCTGGCCTCATTGCTGTCCCTTTTACATTTCTTTACATCTTTTCACATCATATGTTTTTGCTGGCAATCTCTCGGGATTCTCTTCCTCCTCACCTCCACCCCCTGTCTTCCTTCAATTCCCCACTAATATCCCATCTTTGAGAAGAAGCCATGTTACTGCCTTCCCTCTGAGATTATCTTCAATTTATTATATATGTGTACACACACAAATATATGCGTATGTATATGTTTCATATGTGCATCCATGCATATATGTATGCGTGTATATATGTGCATGTGTGCACACACGGGCACATGCGTATATATGTATATATGTGTGCAGGTGTGTATATATGTGCATGTGTATATATGTGCATGTGTATATATGTGCAGGTGTGTATATGCATATGTGTGTGTATCTGCATCTATATGTGAAGTTACTGGCCAACCACTCCAGTATTTTTACCAAGCAAACTCCAAAAGGTTCATGAAGAGTTGGACACAACTGAAACAACTCAACAACAACTGTGTGTATCTTGCTGCACATAGTTGTCCACATGTTGCCTCACCACATTAGGTTGCAAGCTCCTCGGGGACAGAGATTGTTCTGGCCTCTCTTCCTATCTCTAGCACATAAGACAACTGCCTGATTCGATTACCTGTATAGTGCAACACTTTCTTGTTAATTCGCTCAACTTGACTGTAATGGATAACGGCAATAAAAGCTCTATTTAGATAGCGCTTACTGTGTGCTGGAGCTTTACAGTTATTATCTCATTTGAAACTTAGAGCCTTGGGAGGTAGGTGCTATTATTATCTTTATTTTACTGATTAGGAGACTGAGGCAGAATGAGATAAGTGACTCGCCCAAGGTCACACATCTAGTATCTGAGACTGGATTTGAACTCAGGTCTTCCTAACTCCAGGCCCAGAGCTTCACCCACTGCACCACTTCCCCCCTAGAAAGAATTCAGACTTGAAATCAGTCAAGATTCAGCTTCTATTCCTTTCTCTGACACCACCCGTGAAGTCAAAGGCAAATCAATTTACCTCTTTGAGCCTCAGTTTTTGCTCCGTAAAATGAGAATAATATCATCTGGAATGTCTACTCCATAAGATTGTTTTGCGGTTCAAACGAGATGGTGCATGTAAACTTTAGAGCTGCTATAAATGCTGCTATTGCTATTATTATTTTAAATCATTGTATTATTATTACTATTATTTTATCATCATCATTATAATTATCATTATCATTATCATTATTATTATGATCATTTTTAGGCAGCTAACCAGCATTTATTATGTACCTAGTATGTGTCAGGAACGGACACATAGCAGAGGATAGAGAGAAAAGCAAAAGACAGTCCCTTCTCTTAAGGAGCTCATAGTCTCATGGGGAGATAACACACAAGGACGTACAAGCGTACAGGCAAGACGTATGCAGGCTAAGCTGTGGCTAACGACCGGGGGAAGGCACAGATATTCCCAGAGTCCTTAACGGATGGGAAACTCGGGACTACCTGGAACAGCCTATCCCATTTTTGGATGACTATAATTGTTAGATAGTTCTTTCTTATGCTGAGCTAAAATCTTCCTCCTTGTGAAGTTTGCCTGTTGGTCCTAGGTCTGCCTTTAGGAGCTGGGCAGAAATAAAACTGTTCTGCGTGATCACCCTTCAAATAAACAGTTATTGTGCATCTCCTAACTTAGTCTTCCTCGGGCTAAACATACTCAGTTCCTTTGGCCAATCCCCATCAGATATAGTTTCAGATCCCCCCCAAATACCTTGGTTGAGTTCTTCTGGGCAAATTCTCATGTACCTTCTAAAACGTGGTGGACGGTATTAGGGGTAATCCTGTGGAGGGGTTCTGACGAGAACAGAGGACAGAACTCTCATCTTCCCTTTCTAAGCATGTATGCTTCTCATCACTAGCTCTTGGAGCTCTCTGCTGTGCATATGTGACGTTCCCTTGATAGCCTCGCCTCGTTATGTGTGAGTAAGGTGCTGCACAGCAGTCAGGATCTGCATCACTTTCCATTTGGGTGGCCCTAGCATTTGCATAGTGCCTATCCTGGTCAGTACTGAGTAATTAATTGCTTGCTGAGTTGGATTGAACTGAATACAGCCTCAGATCTCATTAGCTTTTTTGGCAGCCTCATCCCTCTGCTGACTCATGTATTGAGTGTACACATCCAGGCTAAGAATGCAGTGATTGAAAGTCCCCTGCTTCCATTATGTAAGGATCCTACCTCTGGTTTCTGAAACATGACTTCATTCCATTAGAGATTCCTGAAAAGCAGAATGGCTGTTCCTTGAAACAGGGACAGACGGGAGGAGATTTCGCAATCTCACCCAAAGGGAGGCAGTTCTCTCTTTGGTGATGCTGTGGAGTCTCAGGAGATTCTGATAATCGAAATTAATGAATCTGCTTAATGATTCCTTGGGTCAGAAGGCTCACTGAGAAGTCAAACAAAATACTCCCATCTTACAAAGCAGGATTGGAGCCTTTACATTTATATATGTTCTCATGCTCATCATTAGATTATAAGCAGGGATTATTTCATTCATTGTACTTACAGCTCCCCTTTCCCACTCACTCCCTGCACCTAGAACAGTGGCTTGCATGTAGGAAGTACTCAATAAATATTTATTGACTGATAGTCGATTATAATCAGAATCTTGTCTCTAGGGGAGGAGTTAAAGGAAATGAACTACAGGGGGCTTATCCCTTGACATGGCCTACAGAACCAGGCTTAGGCTGCCCCAGAGAGCATCCCACCTGACTCTATCCTGAGAAGATTAAGAAAGTGGTTCCCAGGCACACGCCCTAAGGAGGTCAAGGACAGAAAGGTCCATATGTATCAAATATTCATATCAGCACAATTTGTGGTAATGACCATTGGAAACCAAGTAGATACCCATCAACTAGGGAATGGCTATATAAATAGTGGTATATGAATGTAATAGAATATTGCTACACCATAGGAAATAATGAATATGAAGAATCTAGAGAAACATAGAAAGACTTATAAGAATTGAAACACATGAAGTAGGCAAAATCAGGGAGGAATTGTTGTTTTGGCTTTCTTTGTGTTCCCCGATGCCTGGCACACAATAAGTGCTTAATAAATGCTTGTTCTTTGATTTATTGATTGAATATACACAATAATTACAGCAATGCAATTGGGAAAAAACCCCGAGAGGCAGAAAGATAAAGTACAGGACTATAAGTTAGGAAGATTCAGGTTCAAATCCCGTCTTGGACATTTGTCAGACTTTTGATTCTAAAAAAAAAAAAAAGTAATTTAGCCTTTCTGGGTTTCAGTTTTCTCATCTGTAAAATGAAAGGGATGGATTCAAGACCTCTAAGGCCCAGCTCTAAATCTCTGATCCTACAATCTTATAACTGAATATTGTGCAGTTATAATGACCAAGCTTGTCTTTGAAGAAGAAATGAGAAAATGCACTCTGCAGAGGTGGGGGACTGTGGGTTTGAAACATTGCATATACTATCAGAGTTGGTTAAGGTATAGGTTAATTTTCTGAACTGCTTCCCCACCTCTTTTCCTCTTTATTCTTTTTTAAAAGGATGACTTGCTGGGTAAGGGAATGAGAAGGGATGTATTTGACAATTAAGGTAATATTAAAAACAAAAGACACTAATAAAAAATTAAGTGACAGAGAATCTACTGAGAACTATGCTTCATCTTTTATTTTCTTTTTGGAGGGCAACTGGGGTTAAGTGACTTGTCCAAGTTCACATGGCTAGTTTTTGTGTTAAGTGTTTGAGACTGGATTTGAACTCAGGCGCTCCTGACTCCAGGGCCAGTGCTCTGTTTACTGCTCCACCTAGCTGCCCCTCTGTACAAATCTTTATCAATAAGCAATATGATCATTGATTTACGATTGAAAAGGACCTTAAAGGCCCTCTACTCCAACCCTCTCATTTTACAGATTAGGAAACTGAGGCTTTAGAACTCAGGTCATTTGACTCCAAATTCTGTACTCTTTCCAGCCCTCTGCTGCCTCACTGAAACACCATTATATTTGAAATGCTGCCACATCACAGGACACAGACATAACTGATTATTTTTTTTACTTCAAGAGCATGCAAAGAAGATCAAGGCTGTATAATATAAGAGCTAAGGCTTAAGGTATGAGTATAAATTGCAACCACTGACTGAGAGGGTGAAAGAAATTTGGTTCCACAACCTAGTTCTTTCCCTCTCACAGTCATAGGAAAGTCATAGTTTGTTGACACAGCTGCCCTAGCGTGCTTCAGGAGTGGGACGGTACTGTCTCAATCCTATAACCTACCTGAGCAGAAAATCAGGATAAAGTTTTGTACCTGCAGCCAAATCCTTCATCTGTACTGAGGACAGCTAGACCTTCATAGGACCGAAAAATGACACCCACAGGTAATCCAGCAACCTCACAATTTTCCTAACTCTCCTCAAATATCTCACAAAACACTCTAAACAAGGAGTTGATTTGAGTTTCACATCAGATCAAGAGTTGGGAAGGACCATAGAGACCACCTAGTCCAGGGATTTTTAGTTTGGATCCGTGAATAGATTTCGGGGAGTTTATGAAGTTGGAAAAAAAATTACATCTTCCATTTCAGTAACCTTAACTAAGTTTTAGTATTTCCTTCTATTACAATAACTAGCGTTTATATAACACTTGTAAAGTTTGCAAAACACTTTACAAGTATTATCTTACATGATCCTTACAACGTTCCTGGGAGGGTAATGCTACTATCATCTTCATTTTACAACTGAGGAGACTGAGGCAGAGGATGTTAAGTGACTCGTTAGAAAGTTCACACAGCTAAAAAGTACCTGAAGCAGATTTTGAACTCAGGTCTTCATGACACGGATCTGGGGTCCAGCCCACTATCCATTGTGCCAGTAGCTGCCTATTATGAGTATCAGACAACAAAACATTATTCTGAGAGGGAGTCCATTGGTTCTAACCAGAATGCCAAAGGAGTCACGTGACCTAAAAGGGCAAGAACTCCTAATCTAGCCCAACTCCTTCATTTTACTGGAGAGGGAACTGAGGCTCAGAGAAATGGAGACACTTGATCCAGATCCCGCACGTGATAAATAATAGAACCAAGTTTTAAAGTAGGTCTTGTGTTTCTGAGTCTCCACTGATCTCATCCCCCATCTCCTCAGGCCTAGTCCCTTTGGGTTCTGTCTGTCCCTGACTCCCTTCAGTAGAGATCTTTGTGACAATGAGTTAATTCCAACAACACATCAGATTGTTAGTGAGAAGTGAGTGTAGTAGAGGCTCTCTAGTCGATCTCTTGTTTTTACAGATAAAAAAGATACACTTAGGGATGTAAGTGACTTGCAAGAGCAGAGATGAGACCAGAATTCAGTTCTTTTCACCACCAGTGTTATTTTCAACATCGCATGCTGTGTCAAGGAATGGGATGTTTTGCCAGGGTATGTGCTGTCCACCTCTGGATGTGTTCAGCCAGAAGCTGAATAATCACATCTTCTGGCTGTTGCACATGGGATTGGAGTTTGGACTATGGCATTTCCCAAAAGTAGACAGGTGGATGGGGGAAAGACTTGTCAGAAACAGCCCGGACTAATACAGAAATTTAGCAATCTGAGGCAGGAGCTGATTGTAGTCAGCTTCCAATTGTCTATGGATTATCCATGGAAGTTCCAAATTCCCAATTCAGTTTTATTTCCCCAGTTTTCTTGGGACACACATCTTGGCTGCCAGCTGGTGTGGGTTCAGAGAATAAAAAAACTATTTATCTGAAACAGAGCTGGACTAGACCTTGATAATCTGGGCCAGCTTCCTGACTTTAGTTATCTCTCCCTCCTAAGAAGTCAGTCTAATGCCGATCTCTACAAATCGATCTAAACCATCTAGCTATTCCCACCCACCCCCTAAGAAATGAAAATATAAAGGCTGTGCAAGATGGATCCAAGCACATATAGGAAGATAAGTCTTTCTCTACTTCAGACCCTACTACCCAACTCAAAACATAAATGATTTGGGATAACTTATGACATGTTTTAAATTTGAGTAGTTGAGTCAAGATCTGTTTGGCTGAGGATGACTGAAAATTTAAAGATTTATTTTGTCTTCTGGCTCTTTTTGTTAGTCTTACAGCCTTATAGAGAAACCAGCTTCCATGGAAGAGATCTGCATAAAGTGAATTATGTTCCTCCTCCTCCTTCCCCCCTCCCCCTCCACAGGCATGCAAAATTATATTGGAAAAGGCAAGAATCCAGAGCGCTGTACCTCCTCTGAGGTCCAAGTCCGAAGCTGGAATGAAGCGACAGAAGGAAGGAAGCAAAGAGAGCGAGTCATCCCCGGGAATCAGGCGGGGTTGGTTCCTGGTAACTATAGTTCTTTTCCGATCTCTAAGCATAAGTATTTTAGTGGAAGGAATCTGCCTATCCCACCCCTAAGAGTTAAGACAAATCCCGGGGAACACAGGCAATGGAACTAAGAGATGCTAAGGGAGGCACCCCGCTTTTCAGGAGATTGCTTGAGTAGGTTTGAGGAACCTACAGCGAGTAAGGTCAGGATTGCTCCCGGTAGCTCAAGTTGCGGGCTTGAAAGGAGCCCATGGGGTACAGGTTCGCTTTCTGTCCTACCTGGTTTATGCATCCTTCAGATACGAGTACAGGGAATCTTCCTGAATTAAGAAAGGTTGGACCCTAGGGGAAACCTCAGTTTCCCTCTATCCGCCCTCTCCTAGCGCAGGGGACTTCCCGGACCCCAGGAAGTCTGGGCTGCTTGGCTAGGGCGGGGTATTAGCGGGGACAGGCCGCTATGCACCCCAGGGACGAATTGAAGCGGGGATCTCACCACTCAGGAGACGGCTCCCTCCTTCCCGCGACCAAGCCAAGACTGCGGTGAGGAGCGCGGTGAGCGCCGCTCCGGGCTGCATAGACCTGGGCTGCATGGCCCCAGGATTCCAGGCGCCCTTAACAGCTGTGCGGAATGCAG
>CM053596.1:107046129-107102805 GCA_028646575.1 Pseudocheirus occidentalis
TCTCTCTCTCTCTGTCTCTGTCTCTCTCTCTGTCTCTCTCTGTGTCTCTCTCTCTGTCTGTCTCTCTCTCTCTGTCTCTCTCTCTCTCTGTCTCTCTCTGTCTCTCTGTCTCTCTGTCTCTCTGTCTCTCTGTCTCTCTCTTCCCCCCCCCCAGCGTTTTGAGGTAGGTAGCCCAAGTAATAGAAACCCCATTTTATAGATGAAGAAACTAAAGCTAATAAAACTTGTGACCCAGACTTACACATTTGCTTGTAAATCTCAGAAACCTGACTCAAACCCAATTATTCCAAGCCACTTTCCCCAACACAGAGTTGTCTGAAAGGGTACTGCTTCAGAGCTGAAAGAAAGAGATGACTCCAAACTTTGCTTAGAAATGAAGATCACCTAAAAATTCGGTTAAATTTTTTTATGAAAGTATTAAAATAATTAAAATTAAAATTTTTTTATTAAAGTATTCCCTATGTGCAAGGCATTATGTGCTGACAAAACCAAAAACAGTCTTTGCCCTTTGTTCTGACAATATATACACAATAATGAAGGACAAAATATATACAAAGTTTAAAGGGAATGAGATTAGAGTACTTCATATAGTTCTGGGCATATGTGTTGGCTCCATGAGGGAGAATATATTATCCTTACATATAATATTATATAGAATACAAGATAAATATATAACATCATATATTCATCTTATAGTTATTCGATATAATATTTTATATACACATTTATGCACATACACACAGAAGGTCTTTACCAAAGGGCATATGCTATTTGGTCCTTTGGGTCCTGTGGAGAGAGATGCTGAAAGGTTGTAGGGGGAGGGAGGCTTGTTAAAGAGACTGGTGACTGAACCAAGAACTCTAAGGGGTGAGGAGAATTGGCTTCTGATTTCTTTCATTAGAAGAAGGCTCTTTGTTTGGACATAGCTAATGCTAGCTCTTTCTTGGATTTTCAGCCATTTCCTTCCCCCCCTCCCCCTCCCATCTTTGTCAGTCTGATGGATATGGGCTTCAAAGTTGTTTTAATTGGTAATTCCCTTATAGTGATTTGGAGCATTTTTTTTATATGGTTGTTCATACTTTTAATTTCTTCTTTTGAAAAATGACCTGTTCATATCCTTTGACTATCTCCAGAGGGAGAGGAATGAAAAGTAAAACTCTGATATTCCATTTCATATCCATCAGATTGGTAACAATTTGTTGGAAGACAGGGAGGCAATGGGCAGACAGGCACAGCAATGTACTGGAAAGCAATTTAGAACTACACCCCCAAAGTCACTAACTTATTCATATCTTTTAAACCATTGATAACACTATTAAGTATATACCCCCAAGAGGTCAAAGACAAAAAGGAAGAAAAGATTCAAATGTATAAAATATTTAAGTAATACTTTTTAGTGAAGCAAAAAAAACTGGAAAAAAGCAGATTCCTGTCAACTGGAAAATGGCTGAACAATTTGTGATAGAAGAAATTATGAATACAAAAGATTCAGAGAATCTTAAGGAGCTTATATGAACTGATGCAGTGAAAAGATAATAATTCACATCATAACCAAAATAATGAAAAGTAAAACAACTTTGAAAGCCTAAAGAATCTGGATCAACCCACTGGCCAATTATGACTTCAGAAAACTGATGATCTAATTTGCTTTCCACCTTTTGGCAGAAAGATGATGGACAACGGCACAGAATGCAGTGTATTTTCAGACACAACGTCTTGCTGTGTTTTGCTTGGCTATGCTTCTTGGTTATAAGAGACGGCTTGTAGGGTGGGTAGGAGATGTATTAATGGATATTTCTAGAAATTTAAAAAAGCATTAATAAAATAATTTTTAAATTTGCAGAATAAAGAAGTTCAGAGGGGAACACAAAGAAAAGTTTTATTACTTGTTAAATTTAATATATGTTTAAAAGCAATTTGTAATAAATTCATAATTTCACAATTCTTTTTGTTGAAATGTTTGTTCTTGTTCATGGTCATCAAGTATATAATCAATAAGAAAAAAAGTTATAAACTTACTAGCTGTGTGACCTTGGACAAGTCACTTAATCCCAATTGCCCTGCCCTTCCCCCCCCCAAAAAAAAGCAAGAAAAAAGTTATAAACCAAGTCTGAGTACCAAAAGTACAAACCCCAAGTCAGGGGTGAGAAAGTACGTGTGCAGGAAATGTCCATCAATGAACAAGATCTGGGGTTAGATAAAAGAGAAGCAACTAAGCATCTGAAAGTCTTTCTCACAGCAACAAGTTATCCTGTGGTAGGAACAATATCTACCAAGTTGTCAGATTATAGGCCAAAGTAGCTTTTTTCCCCTAAAAGGTAAGTAAGCTATCCGCAAGATCTGATTTGTCTAGGTAGGTAGGGACTGAACCGCTAATGCGGCTTCCCAGACACCCAAGGACAGAACAAAGGTTAGACCATGCATAAGCATCCCAGCACATGAGATGCCATACCCCACTGACCACCCTTCCAGACCTAACTCTTTTCTGTATAAAACTGAGGGGTTTGGGGAGAGAGTAAAGAAGTGTGTCCCTGTACCAGTGCTGTATCTTTGCTGATACCCTTTTCAATCAATCAATAAACATTAAGTACCTACTATGTGCCAGGCACTGTGGTTAAGTTAGCCTTCTTTGCTTATCCAGGGGTAGGGAACCTGCTACCTTGAGGCCACACGTGACCCTCCAGGTCAGTGGTTCTCAACTTGTGGGTTGTGATCCCTTTGGGGGTCGAACGACCCTTTCACAGGGGTCACAGGGGTCACCTAAGACCATCGGAAAACACATATTTCTGATGGTCTTAGGAACCGAGACACCGCTCCTCTATCCATCTCCAGGGGGGTCCACCCACATGCAGATACGCTCACATACGAGAATTAAAGGGTCGTGTCCTTAGGAAGGTTGAGAACCACTGCTTTAGGTCCTCAAATTTGGCCCTTTGACTGAATCCAAACTTCACAGTACAAATCCCCTTAATAAAAGGATTTGTTCTGTAGAACAGAAGTCAAAAGGCCACAACCAAGGACCTAGAAGGCCACAGGCTCCCTCCCCACCCTTGTTTAGATGGTCTATTGAGTATCTTATTTTGTTACAATCTTGAACCCGAACTACCAGATCCACTTTAATCAGGCAGGCATTTTTATATGCATAAGGCTATAAGACAGTGGCATACCTATATTCCCTCTTCACTCAGTCAATGCAGTTCTTAGCAACTCATCACCTCCCCACCCAAGCTGGTTAGTTCATTTTTCACATTCTCTCATTTCTGCCACTAGCAGTCATAGTTAGAGCCTGGATCCTCAGAGATCATTTCCCATGTGGCTGCATTCCTTTGGATTCTACCCTCTCCATTAGATTGTAAGCTCTTTGAGGGCAGGAACTCTATTTTTGTATATGTATTCCTTAGCACTTGCTTATCAAAGTTTTTGGTGCATGTTATGGTTGTTGTTCAGTCACGTCTGACTCTTTGTGACTTTGTGGACCACAGTACTCCAATACCATCCATGGCATTTTCTTGGTAAAAATATTGGAGAGGTTTGTCATTTCCTTCTTCAGTGGATTAAGGCAAACAGAAGTTAAGTGATGTGCCCAGGATCAGATCACACAGCTAGTAAGTGTCTGAGACAGAATTTGAATCTGGGTCTTCCTGACTGCAGGCCCAGGGGTTTATCCACTGAGCCACCTCGCTGCCTCCTCTTGGCACATAATAAATGTTTATTGACAGACTAATCTCTCATTGCAGAAGAGGAAACAGGCTCACTTAGATAAAAATGATTTGCCTAAGATAGATACCATTACTCTCTCTAATCATTCAGGCTCCAAATCTTAGAATCACCTTTCTTTTCTTTCCCTTCTCTCCCACCCCTAAATCCAATTAATAACATTCTATTTAGTCTTCCTTTGCAGGCTACATTATATGTATGTTCTTTGAGGGCAGGAATTAAATCTTTACTTATTTATATTCTTGAGCACCGAGTGCACAATCATCTGCAAACAGAAAATCATGTCCCAACACTCCCTCCACTTTGGTCTTGACTCGTAGCCTTTTCAAATTGAAGAATTTACCATCAGTGTGGTAGCTGACCTTGATGCCAGGCTCATCCTCATTGAAAGCCTTTGACAACATGGCTGAAAACATCATACTAAAAAGCATGGGAGCAAGCACATAGCTGTGTTTCATTCCACTGGTGACTGGGAAGTCATGAGAGCATCATTATCTAGAACCAGGCAAACATGCCGTCATAAAATTGATGTAAAAATGCTGATGAACTTCTCTGGGAAACCAAATTTTGACATAATTTTCCATAAGCTCTCATGACTAACAATATCAAAGGCCTTGGTCAGATCTACAAATGTTATGTCCAGACCTCTGTTCTGCTCCTGGAATTTCTCCTGGAGTTGTCAGGCAGCAAATGCCATATTCACCGTTGCTTGGCCTTTTCTGAAGCCACATTGGCTCTAAGGTAGATGACCATCTTCCAGGTGAAAAATCAGCCTATTAAGGAGGACTCTGGCAAGAATTTTTCCAACACTAACTAAGAGAGAGACACCCCAAATAAACAATCTCTTTCCTTCACCTTTATAGAGATGGACAGTGGAGGCATCCTTGAACTCCTGGATGATAACCTCCTCTTGCCATATAGAAAATCTCTGCAGCTGAGATGCAACAAAATATGGATCAGTTCTCTGCTGCTTGTGCTAATTTTTGCCTAACAATTAACACCAAGAAAGCACAGGTGCTCCATCAACCACCACCACACCATTCATCAATTACAGCAAATGGAGTTCTGAATACTGTGGATAACTTCACTTACCTGGTAGTGTACTTTCCAGGGATGTACACTTTGACGATGAGGTTGACTCATGCATTGCCAGAGCTAGCTCAGTGTTTTTGGGAGGTCCAGAGGAAAGTGTGGGAGGGAAGAGGTATTAGATTGACTACCAAACTGAAGGTCTACAGAACCATGGTGCTGAACACATTATTGTATGCCTGTGAAACCTGGACAGTCTACCAGCACCATGCTGGGAAACTTAATTGCTTTCATTTGAATTGTCTTAGGAAGATTCTGCAGATCACCTGGCAGGATAAGGTACCAGACAGTGAGGTCCTTACTTGAACTAAACTGCCAAGCATTCCAAATCTGCTTCAGAGAGGGCAACTCTGATGGGCTGGCCATGTTTTTCGAATGCAAAACTTACGCTTGCCAAAAAGACTGTTTTATGGAGAACTCACACAGGGCAAGTGTTCACACGGTGGTCAGAAGAAGCAATACCAGGACACTCTCAAGGTCTCTCTCAAGGACTTTGGAAATGATTGTATGACGTGGGAGACACTGGCACGTCTACTGACGACTAATCTCTCATTGTAGAAGAGGAACCTGGGACCATTCAGCATGGTGTGCCCTCATCATGCTCTATGAGCAAAGCAGAATGTAAGCAGCTCAAAGGGAATACAGGAGGTGCAAATTTGGAAATTCCATCCCAAATGTTCACATGGACTATTTGTGCCCTACCTGTGGTAGAGCATTCTCAGCTCATATTGGTCAGATAGTCACAGTCAGACAAACTTGACTTTAGCATGGTGATGTCATTTTGGTCCTTTTCAAGAATGAGGGACAACAACCATTCCTAAGCACTTGGCTTAGAAATATTTTATTTAAAGTGAAAGGGGAAAGGCCACAAATCCCAAGGGCGATCATTTAGGGGGAAAATCTAACAGCAGGGAGTTACAGGCATCAGTGACAGACTTTAGCCAGGTTCTCTCTCTCTTTCCATTAGTTTGCTAATACAGCAGACAACTCAGCTGGTAGGGCACTCCTAGCCACTCATTAAGGCTACCAATGGATTATGCCCTATTTCCTTCTCTGTCATAAGAAAGTAACATAAGTCCTTTACAAAGCCTTGGTAAAAGATCTATCTCTTTTAATTTCCACTGCCATTATCCATCTTCAAACCTTATTGCCTCACCTGAAGGAAGGGTCTATGGGAATGCTCCCTCAGGACATGTTCTAAAAGCTTGGGTCTAGGACTTCCCACTTTTGTGGAAAGAACTACAGAAGAAGATACCCTAGATTTTGGGAGTGTTGCTACTTTTCTTACATTCTTTCATGAAACGTCTGTGCTTTGAACTAACTTTATCCTTTGACTAATAAAATTTAACATATTGATGGGGGCCTGTGAACTATGGTTTTGAGTGGATATAGACCATACAATACTTTGAATCTGGGGTAGTTTTTCTGAGAGGCTCACATGGGTTATGGGGGTATCTTGGGGCTACAATATATTTATTGCACTTATAATATATTTATAGGACATTTAGAAATAAACATATTGTTGTTTAGTCATATCCAACTCTTCATGACCCCATTTGAAGTCTTCTTGGCAAAGATACTGGAGTGATTTGCCATTTCCTTCTCTAGCTCATTTTACAAACAGGGTTAAGTGACTGGCTCAGGGCTAGTAAATGTCTGAGGTTGGATTCGAACGTTTGTTCCTGATTCCAGGCCCAGAGCTCTATCCACTGAGCCACCTAGCTGACACCTCCAGAAATAAATATATCTTCCCTAGAATTCAAATTGACCTATATTAGACATAAGGCAGCTGAGGCTTCACTATATCTGCTCTTTTTCCAAATGTTTCTGAAATGACTGCTGTTGAGTAGAGGTAAGTTTAGTTCTTGTTCAAAGCATCATCTGAGAAAAAGAGAGTGATGTTACCAATCCGTGACCTGCTCTAGCCTTCAAGGAACAGAAGAAACTTTTTATTAAGCAGTAAGCTACAGAAAGTTTTGCTAGCTGTTGGCTGTTGCTGGGAACAGGGATGACAGTTGAATAAGAATTGACCAATATTTCAAGTTGACAAACTCTCTGTTACATCTTTATTAAAATTCTCTCCATTAGTTTCTAGAAATTCCTGGTGAGCTTAGTTATTAAAGAATTTTGGAGACATTTCTGACACCACAGCATCTGTTAACTGGACTTGTTGCCTAACTGATTATATTTTCCTGAGTTCTTCCTGTAATACCTGTGACCGTACAGTTGATGCAAAGCTTGGGTGGGTGAGGGGAAGTGGAGGTGGGTTTGTGGTGAAAGCTCAACCCTTTAACCTGGACAACCAGACCTGTGAATGGGAACTTAAAAGTGTCAATAAACAACAACAACAACAACATTAATTCTAATGGTAAAGTAAAAAAACAAAACAAAACCAAAGCAACTCTTTTTTGTAAAGTTAGCTTTAATGGGAAATTTTCAGAAATATTATTTAGCATGTTTGGGGTTTATGTGTATGAGTTTCAAGCTATTGGCATCGTGATGTGGGTATTCAAAGATCTAGCAGTGATCTGCTTTCTGAAGGAGACTCCAGATTTTCTCCAAGAAAATCAGACAGCCCAATCTTGGGGAAAGATAATGCAAAATAAAGAGTGAAACTTTGGCTTCAAACCTTTAATGCTGAGGCGGCATTTTGGAGATACTAACACCCTCCCTCCCCCCATTTCCTTCTTGTCTGTTTTTCCTGATGGCTCCCAAGATGGCTACTCACAGCACCTGTTTCCGGTGTCTTTGACACACCTAATGTGGTCAAATCCTGCATTTCTGATAATAAACTTCAAAAAGAAACACAAAAAGGTAAACAAGAGGAGGTTAAGAAAGTGTGAAGTGAGAGAATTGGAACAGATATTATTGTGTAGCAGTGACCAAATAGCATAGGAAATACAGTAAGTACACACAACTCATCAAGCTCTCTTGAAAGTTTATTTGTCTGTAAATTTATTTCATTGACCTTTTAACCTAGAACAACAAAAAGGAACCTGAAAAAGAGGTGCTGTGGTGTAGCAGGGGGCAGTTTCAGAAGCAAAATTACTTTCCTTCACCATCAATTAAGCTGACCCAAGGCCTTCACTTCTTCTCGGTCCTCTCTTTCTGATTTTGTGAGTGCTTTCCTGTTGGAGGCAATAAGCCAATTCCAGTAAACAAAGCTGCAGTCTGGTACACACACTCTACATCATGAAGTGGTCTTTTGGAAATCTCCTTAGGAAACAAGTATAGAATTTGGGATTCTGCATATTAAGTCTTACAACAACAAAGGGTAGCTTTATGCATATGTGGAGTAAGCCTATATCGTAGTATCTGAGGAACATGGGATGACTCCCCTGTGCCCAAAATACCTTCCCCACCCAAGTGTCACAGTGTCTGAAATTCCACCATTAATTCTTTTATAATAAGCAAACTCTTCTACAATTTTAAAAGGCAAAACTTCTCAGGAAGAATTCAATGTTAAGTTGCTAAAAACCTTGGTGGGGAAGAGTTTTCCAGGTCTCTCTCCCTAGAATGAAGGACCAGAACCAGGCAAAGACAAAGAAGGAGGCAGCTGACTAAGTCACAATTATTCCCAGGGCTAACCCTGCTTAAAGATAGTTTCATAAAATGAAGGTCAGAGTTGGAAGGAACCTCAGAAATAATGCTTGTGTGATCAAGAATTCCTTCTCCCACAGACCTAACAAGTGTTCATGTACCCTTTTCTTAAAGACATCTAGAGAGTGAGGGGAGACTCACTTAATTATAATTATCTTTTATTTGTCAGTTAGGTCGTGCAATGGGTAAAATGCTGGGCCTGGAGTCAAGAAGACCCGAGTTCAAATCCCTGCTCAGGAACTTCCAGCTGTATGACATTGGGCAAGTCACTTCACCTCTGCCTCAGTTTCCTTTACTGTAAAAGGATAATAACTGTATCTATTTCATGGGGTTATTGTGAGGATCAAATGAGATAATATCTTTAAGAACTTAGCACAGCGCCTGGCACATAATAAGTACTAGGTAAATGCTGTTATTATTATTAGAAATGAATAAAATTTGAGAAAAAATAATTTCTTAAATAGTGAAGGCACAGCCTTGCATTCTATTCATAGAGATGCTTTTAAAACTATAACAAATATATGCAAACTGTATAGGGTGTTCTCTGGTCCTGTTTCTGCCACAATCAGTTAAAATGACTAGGGGCACCAAGGTGGCACAGTGAGTGGATAGAGCACTGGGCTTGGAATCAGGAAGACTCCTCTGTATGAGTCAAAAAACAGCTTCAGGCATTTCCTAGCTGTGCAACCCTGGACAATTCACTTAACCCTGCTGGCCTCAGTTCCTTGTCTATAAAATGAAATGTAAAGGAAATGGTAAGCCTAGTATCTTTGCTAGGAAAACTCCAAATGGGGTCACAAAGATTTGTATATGTTTGAAAAATGGCTGAACAACAACTAGTATTGAATTTCAACAATGATGTATTGAACTCCAACTAAATGCATCCATTCTCTCCTCCTGGATCACTGCTTTGTCATGGCAGAGGAGCTTGCCTAGCTATATACTGTGTTGGGTTACCCACGATGGACAGGTCATAGGGAGAGTTCTGACAAAAGGTGATCCACTGGAGAAGGAAATGGCAAACCACTACAGTGTCTGTGCCAAGAAAACCCCATGAATAGTATTAAAATGATAAAAGATATGATATTAGGAGATGAAACTCTTAGATTGGAAGGTGTCCAACATACTAATGGGGAAGCGTGAAGGGAAACTACAAGTAGCTCCAAAAAAGGAAGTAGCTGAGCCAAAGCTGGAAGAAAGCTCAGCCACAGATGTGTCTGGTGACAAAAGGAAAGTCTGATGTTGCATAGGAGCCTGCCAAGAAAGATCTATGAACCAAGGTAAGCTGGACTTAATCAAACAGGAGGTAGAAAGATTGAACATCAACATATTTGGTGTCAATTAACTTAAATAGATGGGAATGAGTGAATTTAATTCAGGTGATCATTACATATGTACATATGTTACATACACCAAAGAACTGACAAATTACTGAACAATTGTGCTCATTTTACATGCCAGCAGGTTTATGTTTAGGATTCTGCAAACTAGGTTTTAACAATGTGTGAATTGAGAATTGTCAGAAGAGCAAGCTGATTTTCAAAAGGCAGAGTAGAGACCAAATTGCCAACATTCATTGGATTATGGAGAAAGCAAGGGAATTCCAGAAAAAAACCCAACTCCAAACCAAATATCTACTTTTGCTTCATTGACTACACTAAATCCATTGACTGTGCAGATCATAACAAAATATGGTAAGTCCTCAAAGAGATGGGGTGCCAGATCATCTTACTTGTCTTCTAAGGAGACTTGTATACTGGCCAAGCCACAACAGTTAGAACCAAACATGAAACAACGGGTTCGTTTAAGATTAGAAAAGGAGTACTAACTTATATGTTGAGTACATCACGTGAAATGCCAGACTGGATGAATCAAAAGCCAGAATTAGGGTTGCTAGGAGAAATATCAATAATCTCAGATATGCAGATGATATCACTCTAATGGCAGAAAGTAAAGAAGAATTAAGAAGCCTCTTGATGAGGGTTAAACAGGAGAGTGTAAAAGCTGACTTGAAGTTTAACATCAAAAGAACTAAGATCTAATTGGCATTGGTCCCATCACTTCTGGCAAAGAGAGGGAGAAGAAATGGAAGCAATGTTTGATTTTATATTCTGGACTCAAAGATCACTGCAGATGGTGACTGAAGTTATGAAATTAAAAGATTCTTACTTCTAAAGCTATGGCAAATCTGGACAGTATGCTAAAAAGCAGAGACATCACCTTGTCAATGAAGGTCTGTATACTCAACGCTATGGTTTTTCCATTAGCAATGTATGGCTGTGAGAGCTGGACTATAAGGAAAGCTGAGCGCCACAGACTCAGCACTTTCAAATGGTGCTGGAGAAGACTTTTGAAGATGCATCAGACAGCAAGGAGATCAAATCAGTCAGCACTTAAAGAAATTAATTCAGACTATGCATTTGAATATCCATTTCTCTGACTGAAGGCAAAAGGAAAAGGAGGTGGATGAGATGGATAGCTAGTGTCATGGAAGGGACAAACATGAGCTTGGACAGACTCCAGGAGACTGGAGGACAGAAAGGTCTGGTGTGTTATGGCCCCTGGGGTCATGAAGAGAAGGACACGACTAAATGACAGAACAACAACAACAACATCTATTCTAGGCACTGTGAGGAACAGAGAGAAGTACTGGATGTGGTACTGCCCCAGAGGAGTTTGTGATCCAGTTGGGAGAGACAAATACAAATATGTGAAAAGCTAAATAACGATCCAAGAGATAAATGATAGTTGAAGACAACAATATAAAAATGTCATAAGATTATAACTGATATTTAGTTGATAGAGTGGAAAAAGCACTGCAGGGAAATATTAGAAGCATTTATTTATTTGTGGGGATGGTAGATAATATTTTCACGTATAATTAAAAAGTACACTTAAGTTAGCCCACACTAATAAATCGGTCATATATAAACGAAGAAAACTCATACTTCTTTGCCTTATGGAGGCAATGTCTATATTTGTCCACAAAAATGGAGAATTCAAGGACCAACTTTCATGTTTAGGACTATCTTGATGCTGGTTTCTCTATCCAGCCTGTACTGGATCTAATTTACTGATAAAACAACCTCAATTACCAGAACAATTATTTTTTCAATGATATGTTTCTTTTATTTTTCATTCCATTCTCATTTTGAGGCCCCATGTTATGGAGGCCATGCTAATAGGGTACAGACTCTGGCAGGTCTTACCAAGATGAAAACACTTTGAGTCCAAGATTGGGGGAATAAGCATTCATTAAGTGCCTACTCTGTGCCAGGCATTGTGCCAAGAACTTTTCATATATTATCTCATTCTATCTTTATAATGACACTATAAGATAGGTGCAATTATGATATCTGTTTTACAGTTGAGCATATTGAGACAGAGGTAAAATGATTTGACCAGGATCTCATGGCTAGGAAGTGTCCTATGTTGGATTTGAACTCAGGTGTTCCTGACTTTAGGGTCAGCACTCTGGCATCTAGCTGTCTGACCTTTGACAAATCCCTTATCTTGAGGCCTATGTTTTCTTATCTGTAAAATGAGAGATTAAGCCTAGATAGTTTATAAAGTGACATTCCTTCTAGTTTTATCATTCTAGAATTCCAGAATTGATTGCCAAATGAATGCTCTAGACAAGAAGAACTTTAGAAACACAGAGAAAGGAGAGATCACTCATTATGTGTTAAAGTGGCTTTACTCAACAGGAAGGAAAGACTATCTGTCCATATTCAATTTAAGGACTCAAATGGCTAAGAAAATGTCCAAGCTAGGAAGGAATGTGGTTTATTTTTAGGTGACCATACTTATAGCAACACAACTGGTCCAAAGGAAAGATCTGATTTAGCCCAGCACGGTTTTTAAGGAACCCAGTTGCTGCTATTCCAGTAGCAGTTATGCATCAGACCCAAAGAATCTTTTAGCTGGACTAGTTTTAGCCACAGGAATATAGTGTATAGACTCACAGAATTCTGGAATTAGAAGAGATTTTAGAGACTAAGTCCAAACCCTTCATTTTATAAGTGGGGAAACCGAGGTCACTTGCCTAAGGTTACTCAGCAATCTGCTCCATTCTCTATAGGGAATCTAATTTCTGTAGGGAACTTCTTCAAAAATCACCATAAAAATCACCATATTCCCTAGGTGGGGGAAGAAAGATACAGTCCTTTTAGATAAGAGACTATACCCAGACTATGTCATGCCATCTGGGTGAAAAATGAAAATGAAAATTTGTCCATGAATTATTTGATCAACTGAATTTTTCATTTTCTACAAGGATGTCTGACATAGATACAATTATCCTTATCTTGTTCATTCTTCTGCCAAGGTTAGAGATGTATGACATTATGACAAATGTTAAAAAAAAAAAGATCCACTCAATGATTATTTGTAGACAACAGCAAGGACCAGCCCTAGGGAAGAATATGGCACAGAGCTTTAAAATAACAGGACTCAAAGGAAGCTTAGAGTTTGTGTAGTCCAACTCTCTCACTTTGCAGATGAGGAGATGAAGGCCAAGTGAGATGAAGTAATGAGCTTACTCAAGATCGAAGGTCTCCTGTCTCTGCAGGTATAACAGAAAGAACACCAGATAATAGCAATAGCTAACATTTATTTAGCACTCACTATTCTATGCGATTTACAATTATTTGATCCTCAGATCTCCATTATACAGATGAGGAAAGGGAAGCAAACATACGATGAGGATAAGTGACTCGGCCAGAGTCACAGCCAAGGTGTCTGAGGCTGGATCTGAACTCATTTTCCTGCCTCTAGGCTCAGGACTTTATTAACTCTGCCATCCGGCTGCAGTGCTAGACAAAGAAAGACAAGACCTGAGGCCCAATCCTAGCTCTAACCCATCCTGTTGACTCTGTGGACACACCTGCTGAGCCTTAATCTACCTGTAACATGGAGTCTACCTGTGTCCGAGGACTGTGGTAAGGAAGCAGTGTAAATGAGAATATGTTGTAAGAAATATAAAGCATTCCTGTGCCTATGTCCCTTTCTTTGTCCTTGAAGTCCTCTCTTCCCACTCCATTTCTTCTCCCTTCTCTACCACTCCCCCTCCCCCTTTTCAGGCTTCTAGGGCCTTTGTACTTTCTAAAACATTATAAAAACCTGCTTCCAGGAAAGGATTTGATGTGAATTGCAGTGTGAATTTAAGTGATGAATATTACCTGAAGAATCATGCTAGCCCCAAGGGGATGTGCATTTTAAGCTTTTTCTCTAATTGTGGAATGAAGGACTCTTTACTTTTAAAGGAATTGTAGGCATCAGAGCACGTATGCAGAAAGCTTGGGAGGGTTTAGAATAATTTTCTTTCTGTGCTACACAAGGCTCGATTTACCTTCCCCCTTACTTCCCTCTTCCTTCCCCTTTCACTCTTTCTGGGTCATCTCTGGGTTTCTTTTGGTATCTGTCTCTCCCTATCAACCCCATTAGAGTGCTCCTGGTGACCAGAAGGCATCATGCTTAACTCAAGTGATAGGATCATTAACTATGGATGCTTGAATATGATTTTATTGTTTTTTTTTTTAGGGAAAGTCTTCAAAGGATGTCAAATAGGTGAGGACTACACCTTGGGTAAGACCAGCCAAAGACTCAGGCTATGAGAAACCATTGTAAATTCAGTATCGATGAATTTTATTGTAATAAAAAATATAGGTAAGACTGTCTGTCTTTGAGGGCTCAGGCTCAGTAATGTGCAAATTAAAACACACATTGACAGGACAATCATAATCACACACACAAAAACCCAAATGTTTGTGCTTCCAGTTCCCTGATGGGAACAAAAACTGAGTGATTCATTAGATAGACTCTTTTGTAGGATATGTGTTATGAATGGGGATCAGTGATCGATGTTAGTTCTATAATCTATTCTCCAAAAACCAATATAGACCTTAATCCTTGTTTTTTCAAAGTTTACAAATGCTCAGATTTTCTAATCAATGAAACTATTAACACTTTAAATCAAACTATCCTTCCTCCCCACTCTCTGGGATGTTTGCAGTATTCCTGTTTATTTTATTTAATTTTTTTTAACAAATACTTCCTCATAATGGAAAAAAGCACTTAAATCAATTATGAAGTCACCTTTTTTGGATTAAGAAAATTGTTTCATGAAATTTCCTAAGAGACCAAGTAATGACATTTCTCGGTTCCATTTCTTCTTTTCCCTGGTAAAACTATTTGCCATAGGGTTCCATAAAGCATTTGTAAACCATTTGTAAATGAGGATAATAATACTCACCTACCTCAAGGGTCCTTATAAGGAAAGTGCTTTCAAAAACTAGCGCCAAATAAATCTGAGTTGTTGTTAGAGCTTCTATGATACTCTAGGTAATTACCTTCAGCTGGCTTACCAATTAGTTTGTAATTAGTTTGGCAGAGTACTAGACCTGGAGTCTGACAAGACTTGGATTCAAATAGTTCTTACTATGTACTAGCTTTGTGATCCTGAGGAAGTCATTTAACCTCTCAGCCTCAGTTTTCTCATCTGTAAAATGGAGATAATAAATATCTGTGGCATTTACTTCATAGATTTGTTGTGAGGATCAAATGAGGATCAAATCTTTGTAAAAGACTTTGCAAACCTTAAAACACTATATAAACATTAGTCATTATTATCTCCACCTTCTTTCCAAATGCTTAAAAAGCAAATTCTGACTTGGATTTACGCTTAATAATTTTCTATGAAATTCCAGTACAGTTTACTTAAATTTATCACCAATGCAAAACATTACTTTAAGGGCAAATTGAGGGCTTTGAGCAACTTCAGGGTATTTTAGCCCTTAAAGCATTATTTTCCTAAATAAATAAGAGATAGGAACACATTCTGTACAATTCTTGAAGGCATAAGAACACAGGATACATCTGGTTTGATAACTTTATACAGAGTAAAATTGTCAAGTCGGTGAATGATTTTTCAGTGCATCCTGGAGAATACCAGAACCTTGTCTAATTCACAATAAAGAAAGGTTATTTGTGCCTTGTATAGAGAATGGAATAGGGAGGGGGCGTGGAGGAAGCAGGGCTAGAGCTGGATTTTAAGAGTCTTTTTTTCAATTCTACAGGTCTTGCATTTTTGTCACAGGAACTAGGTTCACGACACAAAAACAGTATTCGGGAGAATGAAGCAATGATAGATTTTCTTGAAATTACTTGCATTTGTTTTGTCTCTTTCTTAAACTGATTTCAGTGATCCGTATATTGATGGTTACTGAATATGAAGTTAACAAGATACTTGCTTTAGAAGGTATTAAGGATCAAGAACTAGAAAGGACCTCAGAGGTCATTTAGTCTAGCCCTATTATAGATAAGAAAATTGAGGTCTAAGGAGGTTAAGTGACTTGCCCCAGGATCACAGAGGTAGAAAGTGTCTGAAGGAGGATTTGAACCCAGGTCCTTCAACTACAAGAGATCTCTTTCCACTGCACTTCTCAGTCACGTTTCAGAGGTATTATCTGCTGCTAGTTTCAGCCTTAATCTGTGTGTGTGTGTGTGTGTGTGTGTGTGTGTGTGTGTGTGAGTTGTTACCCTAGTTTTAGGAGTAGCTATTGCTCTCATGTTCTTTCTTTGCCCCTGCCTCCCCTTTGGCGCTCTGCTGGGTATGTCTAGTTAAGCTAAGTGATCTCTTTAAGGTACCAAATTAAAGAGACTATTCTATAGTCACCCTTGAAGCCAGAAAGGTCAAGTTGTTTAACTTCTTAGTGCTCTGGACTGAAGGTGTCAAACATAGGAAATCTGAGGTCAGAACCAGATTAAAATGGAATTGGGAAATAATTTAACAAAATAAAAAAGGGAACATGGATAGATAATGTTAATAATAGGTGGTTTTCTAAGTCAATATACAGCCAGCAGGAATTCTGATGCACAGTTTCACAGCCCTGTTTCTGAGTTTGATATCATTGTTCTAGGCAACACTTTAAGACCACTGGTTGCAAAGAAAGTGTCAAAGTTTCTTCATATGGGAGTTCCCTTTACCAATGAAATTACAGGTCCATTCTCTATCCTTATCCTATTGTTTCAACTGATCATTGACTAGATTATTTAATCTGCAAAACCTTCCTTTTAAGCCCCAGCAATGGAGTCCCAGTAGGATAAAATACAAAAACCAAAACAAAACCCAACAAAACCCCCCAAAACTTCTGACTATGTAATTACTAGTAGTAACACACTTTTTCATAGTACTTTAAAGTACTTTATTTAAAGCACATTCCCTATAACTCTTAAAGACAGGCAGTGCAAATATTATTCCCATTCTACAGATGAGGAAACTGAAACTTGGGTTAGATGGATCAAATATTTCAAGGCACACAAATAATAGGTGCCAGAGTTGCTGCTTGAATATTGGTCTTCTGATTAAAAATCAAATGTTCTCTTTGCACTCCTCTATAGCAAAATATATCTTTAACTAGGAAACTAGAAACAGGAGATATTATTTTGAAAGGTTTAAACTTACTTTGTTTGGGGTACCTTGACGTTTGGTTTATGAAGAAGAGAAACCAATTCTTTCTAAAAAAAAAAAAAGATTTGACATAAATGAAGTAGATTTTTCTTCTAGCCATTGCTCATGATATACTGACTGAATTTTGCCTATTTAAAAAAATGTGAACTGAATAATCATAGTATCTACATTATTACAAAACATTTACTATACTCTTCTCCAGGCAAGTTCACGTACATTTCTTAGCATCAATCTCACCTCTATTCTCTCTTCTCTTTGTTTTCTTAACAGATCAAGTATCTCTTCTCTTTTCTTGGCCTGTTTTAAGAAAAAAGCAAAACAAAACAATGAATGTACTTACAAATCATTCTTTTGACTTATGAATATGTCACCCCACTGCCTAATTATGGTTCCTGGAAGCAGTTTGGATTCACCAAAGGCTCTATTTTTGCCCCCCTGACTCTTCCCAATCAGCCAGAATTAATACTATGATATCATAGCAACACAAGAGCACATTTACTTAAAACAGGATGTAAGAGGTATTAACAAGTGATAAGAATCAATTACTAATCATTCTTACTGCCTCTTTCCCAAACTACAACCTCTCAGATTTCTAGAGAAGACAGGTTTTATCCTCTAAGCTTTGCTTTCACAACACCGACTTATCAGTCTCCTACTGGGAATGTTAGAAAAAAAGCCAGGTTTGTAGGTCCATTCTCTCCCACCAGTGTCCATGCTGGGTAGCATTTTCACTTGCAGTGTTTTACCCAGGTTTCTAGGAGATCTGGTTTCCAAGGAGAGAACATGTCTCCCCTACAGAATGACAGCAGGTTGAGGGACTTTGTCTTCCACAAGCTGTAGTTTAACATGTGACAATATTACTCTGGCATACAATCTGAGTGGAGGGGAATGTTTGCATTGTGCAGCCTGATTGCACAACCCTATGAAATTAATGAGATGCAGGAAAATACCCAAATGAAAAGTAAGAAAAATAGATATGGAATCAGAAAACTCTGGTGCAGTTACATTTGAATTCTGCTACTTCAAAGAGGTGGCATATTTCCTCTTATATTCTGAGAAACGATAGATGCAGATATCTTCCTATTTACAATTCACTATGTGAAAAGTTGCTGTTGCAAACTGTCAATATATTACAGATCTAGTACTGAGATAAAGTGCCTTTCAGACCTCAAGGTTACCGGATTTTGTTGCTGGGAAAATTGCTAATGACTCCTTACTGTCCCCTATCTTTCTGTGGCATCATGATATAGTAGCATAAGGAATAGTGAGAGAATGGATTCACAAATCTAATTTCCTATTCTACTAGGCAGTGATGTTGAGCTGATAAAATGGCATGGGAAGGAGAACTGAGAGGACTCACAAACTACATTCTCTGGAATCTGGGGAGGCTATAAATTTGGGAATGGGTGGTAAGAACATTTGCTTCATTCTTATCTGGTTCTATATTTGATGTTCTAGTTTGGGTAACTGCATTGTTCTGTTATCAAGTGACAATCCAATTCTAGATGGCCTAGGGGAAGTGTCAGTGGAGAAAATGGGGGCTCAGGAGCAGTACCTGAATAGATACTGAAGCTGAGGTCTAGAAACTATAATGGGGTACTATACTATTAAACTATTTCTGCCTGATTTTCCACTATTTTCCAAAGAATATTGGTTTCCTCTAACCTAGAAAATTGAAGAATCTCTCATTACCTTCTCATATTGTGTGGTAGAAATTTATTAGTAATTTATTCTTTTTCATGATGATTCACACTTGTTAGCCAAAGTACATTGAACAATATGCAAAAAAAATTTAGAGTATACTTTTCACCATCAAGGACAGTAAAGCCACCACACTTGACTCTAATATCATGTTACAGACATTCATAGAAGAGAAGAAATGGAATTAAAGAGAACAGAAATGGGGAAAGCATTGTACTAGATCAGGTGTAGATAGAAGAGATCTATGCTGGAGGTGGCACAATTGTAAAAAGTGTTTCTATAATAGATCACATCATTACCATCATTCAATTGACTTAAATTTATAGGGAATACATAATCTCACTGTGTTTATTGTTTGGATTAATTATGAAAAATCATTTGATTCATTCAGTTAATAAGTATTTATTAAGTGCATTCAGTTAATAAGTATTTATTAAGTGCATACTGTGTTATCACTGTTCTAAGGACTAGAGAGTAAAGATAAAAATATAGCCTTTATGCTCAAGGAGCTCACATTACAATTGTGGTGGTAGTGGGAGAAAAACACGAAAATAAATGGTACATACAAGGTATTTACAGTGTGAATGGAAGGTGATTTGGGTTGAGTTTTTAAGGAAGTCAAGAAAGCCAGGTGTCAGACATGAGGAGGCAGAGGATTTCAAGCATGGGAGATAGCCAGTGGAAAGGCATGGAACTTGGGGATGGAGTATTTTGTGTAAAGAACAGCAAGTAGACTAGTGTAGCTGAAGCATAGAGTGTGTGGAGGGGAGCAAAATATAAGACAAGTAGGTGGGAAGGAGTCAGGTTGTGAAGAGCTTTCTATGCCAAACAGGATTTTATAGTTTATTCTGAAGGTAATAGGGAGCCACTGTAAGTCAGCAAGAAGGGAAGGGTGACATGGTCAGACTTTTAGTTTAGGGCAATCACTTTGACAGCTGAATGGAGAATGGCTGGAAGGAGGAGAGAATTGAGGCAGGATGATCAGTTAAAAGGTTATTTACTATAGTTCAAGAATGAAGGGTGATGAGGGCTTGCAATAGGGTGATATTTGTGTATGTGGAAAGAAAGGGATATACATGGGAGATGTTGTGAAGGTAGAAACAACAAGACTTGGCAATAGAGTTAGATGTCTCGAGTGAGAGAGGAGTTAAGGATGACATCAAAGTTGGAAGCCTGGGTGATTGGGAAGATGGTGGTGCCTTTGACAGTAATAAGACAGGTAGGAAGCAAGGAGGGTTTGGGGGAAGAGTCAATGAGTCCTATTTTATTCATCTTTTATGTAAGATGTCTATAGCACATCTAGTTTGACATATGTAAAGGACAGGTGGTGATATAAGACTAGCACTCACAGATTAGGGCTGGATATGTAATAGATTTGGGAATCTTCGGATAGAAATAATTGAATGCATGGGATCTGATAAGATCACTAAAGAGGGAAAAGAGAAGAGAGCACAGGACACACTTTTGGGGGACACCTACAGTAGGCATGACCAAAATGAAGATACAAAGACAGGAGACTGAGAAGCAGCAGTGAGAAAGAGCAGAGAACTAGGAGAGAAGAGAGAATGTCTAGGACAGGGGTGGGGAACCCGCTGCACCTTAAGGCCACATGTGGCCTTCTAGGTCTTTACGTTAGGCCTTCTGACTGAATCCAAACTTGACAGAACAAATCCTTTTATTTTTATTAATATATTCTTGTTCATCGTTAATATTTTTATTTAATTTTTAAAATGAAAATGTTTAAAATACCAAAGAATTTTGGGGGGATGGAGTATTATGTGTAAAGAAGAGCAAGTAGACTAATATAACTGGAGCATAGAGTGTATGAAGGGGAGAATAAAGAACAAAGAAACAGAACAAAGTTTCAACTAAATAATCCTCCCAGGTTGACTGGCATAATTAGAACATCAGTAAGCCGTAAGAGCTAAATTGACAGCTACTACACTCATTATTTAGTTTTAACTTTCCCTGCTTGACTGGTGCACAAGGCTGGCTGACAAGAGTTTACAGGGGTCAAATATGCCAGTCTATTATCAGCTTTTTGACAATGGTGCACTGTATTTCTGTTTGAAGTGGAATTTGTGAACAGTGGTACAGTTCAACAGTATTTTAAAATTCTGTCTGCTTAACAGCTCATCGTGTCAAAGAAGACCAAGAGAACACTGAAGGAAGAAAACAGATTTTTTAAAATGAGAATTGGGAATCGCAATATAATCATGTTTCTGCTAAAGATAAAATTATTTGCTTTTGTGATACTGCAATAGCAACATTAAAGAAATTCAATGCTCATCAGCATTATAACACTCATAAAAACCACAGATATTTTAAATTAGAGGGAGAGGCATGAAAGGTTGTATTGAAGAAATTAAAAGATGAAAAGCAAAAGCAAAGACAATTCTTTCAAGCAGTAATAAGACCTGGAAATAATGCCACTGAAGCAATGTATAAAGTAGCCTACAGACTCAGGGAAAAAAGAGAAGCCATTCAATGATGTAGAAACTGGGAAAGTGTGCATTGTTGAAGTTATAGGATGCTTAGACCCTAATAACATTTCAAAGGACAAACAACTGCCTCTTTCAAGGAGAACCATAATTGACTGGCAGCATGAATTATTAGCCTTCAACTTAACAGAAAAACTTCCTGCAATACTTTAAAAGGAAAAAAATATTATTCAATTACTTTGGATGAATCAACTGACACTACTAACACATTACAAGTTTTATACTTCATTTGGACCATAAGGGAAGATTTTATTTGCTATGAAGAGTTACACACGTTGGGCAGTTTTATGAACAGAACATAGGGAACAGATAACTTCAACAACTTTCAAGATGTGAAGTTGGACTGAATTTGGTAAATTTAGTGAGTGTATGTACAGATGGTATATCTTTCATGGCAGGAAAACATGAAAGGTTTATTGCACAGATTTAAAAAAGGATTAACAGATCCAGATGCTCTCATTTCTTTTCATTGTATATTATATCAGCAAAATGTCTGGGCTAAAGCTACCATTTTAAGTGGTACTTCACAACAAGTTATAAGTATTGTTAACTATATTTGTGCAAATGCAACACAGCATCGTCAGCTTTGTGACATGCTAAAGGTGAATGATGAGATATTCAGTGTGGATTTGCTGTGTCATTCTAAAGTGTCTTGGTTATTGCAGGGACAAGTGTTAGCCAATATTTTATCTCTGCAAGAAGGGATAGTTAAAATTTTATGAAGGACAGTATCAGCAATGTGAACTATTGAGAGCAGACTTCTATAGGAATGCAGCATTTCCATGTGATATCATGTCAAATTAAAATGACTTGAATATTTCTTTGCAAGGTAAAACTAAGTCTATATATGAAATGTGGCAAAAAAATCCAAGGATTTTGAAAAAAGCTATCATTTTTTCAAAACACTTCTTCAAAAGGATATTTTAGATGAACATTTTACCCAGTTAGCAAAGGTCATTGAGGAGCAGGATGATATATCTGAATAATCTGAAGAATATGCAGCTGTTACAGACTCATTAATTGGAGAATACAGGTTCAGTGACTTGGAGAATCATGATATCGCACTCAAATTAGTATTTCACCTTCACCTAGTTGATAGCACCAAGGCACCTAAAGAACTACAAATTGAATTGAGCTCTCAGCAGATAACATTTTAAAGTCATTGTTTGATGATCCAGTTGAAATATGGAAAAATGCAGAAGAACACCAATGTCTTTGGCAACATGTCTGAAAAGTGCTTTCCTGCTTTTCAACCACTTATTGTTGTGAATCTACATTCTCCTATCTAACCCAAATCAAGATGCTTTTAAGGTCACAAATGAATGCTACCCATCTAGACAATCAACTAAAACTGAGAACTCCATGATGCAACCAAATATTCAAATGCTTTCCAACAAAAAGCAGACACAACTAAGCATTAAAAGGCTAACTTTACAATTAACAAATAGTTTTCATTTTCTGAAAATAGTTTTCATTTTCTGAAATTAAGTACGTAGTAGAGTTTTACAAAATAATGTACATTATATAGTATATCTAATTGAAGTTTCTTGAATGTGACTTTATTTGATTACAGCTAAATATTAATTCAGTTTTTCTAATATGAAAAGGTTCCCCACCCCAGGTCTAGGAAAACAGGGTGATCAACAGTGTCAAAGTTAACAGGGAAATGAAGAAGGATGAGAACTGAGAAAAGGCTTTTGGATTTGGTAATTAAAAGATTAATAAATTTGGAGAGACTGGTTTCAGTGAAATGATGTCAACAGAACTCAGATTTCTGGGGGTTTAGAAGTCAAAGAAAAGAAAATAGAGGCAGCAAGTATGTATGGCTTTTTCAAAGAGTTTAGTTGAAAAGGAGATGAGAGCTATAGGATGAAAGCTAGAGGAGACAGTCATATCAAATGAGAGATTTAAAAAAATGTTTACTTTTAGTTTTTAACATTCACGTTTATAAAGTTCTGAATTCAAAATTTTTACCCCTTCCTGAGATGGCATGCAATGTGATATAAACCATACATGTATAATCATATTAAACATATTTCCACATTAGTCATGTTGTGAAAAAAGAATCAGAGGAAAAGGGAAAAATCGCACACACAAAATTTTAAAATAGTATATTTTGATCTGCATTCAGACCCCATAGTTTTTTCTTGGATAGCATTTTCCATCATGAGTCTTTTGGAATTGTCTTAGATCCTTACATTGCTGAGAAGAGCTAAGTCTATCAAGTTTAGTTGTTGCACAATGTGGCTGTTACTGTGTACCATGTTCTATGTTCTCCTGGTTCTGTTCTATTCACTCAGCATCAGTTCACACAAGTCTTTCCAGGTTTTTTCTGAAACCTGCCTGCTCTTCATTTCTTATGGAACAACAGTATTTCATTACATTCATATACCACAACTTATTCAGCCATTCCCCAATGGAAGAGCATGCTCTCAATGTCCAATTCTGTCAATTCCATGTAAAAACAATTTTAAACATTCAATTAAAAATTTTTTTGAGTTCCAAATTCTCTCCCTTCTGCCCTCCTTTCCCTTCCTTCTCCCATTGAGAAGGTAAACAATTTGATATAGATTATATATGTGCAACCATGCAAACCATATTTCCATGTTAGTTATGTTGTGAAAGAAAACATAGACAAAAAACAAGAAAATTTTTTAAAAAGTATGCTTTGATCTGCATTCAGACTCCATCTATTTCTTCTCTCTAGACGGACAACATTTTTCATTATAAGTCCTTCAAAATTGTTTTGGAACATTGTATTGCTGAGAATAGTTAAGTTATTCAGAGCTGATCACCACAATTATTGCTGTTATTATATACAATGTGCTCCTGGTTTTGCTCATTTCATTTTGCATTGCTTCATGTAAGTCTTTCTATGTTTTTCTAAGAGCATCCTGTTCATCATTTCTTATAGCACAACAGTATTCCATCACAATCATATACCACAATTTATTCAGCATTCCTGAATTGATAGACATCCCCTTAAATTCCATTTCTTTACCACCTCTAAAAGACCTGCTATAAACATCTTTGTATACATATGTCCTTTTCCTTTTTGTTTTTTATATCTTTGAGATACAGACCTAGTAGTGATATTGCTTGGTCAAAGTGTACACATGCTTTTATAGTCCTTTGGGCATAGTTTCAAATTGTTCTACAGAATGGTTGAGTCAATATGCCATTTCACCAACAATGTATTAATGTTTCAGTTTTTCCCACATTCCTCCCAATATTTGTTATTTCCCTTTCCATATTAGCCAATCTGAAAGGTGTACGGTGATAGCTCAGAGTTGTTTTAATTTGCATTTCTCTAATCAATTGTGATTAAGAGCATTTTTTCATATGACTATACATAGAAAACTTTGATTACTTTGCTCGAAAACTGCCTGTTCATATCCTTTGACCATTTATAAATTGAGGAATGGCTCTTATTTCTATAAATTTGACTCTATTCTCTCTACATTTGAGAAATGAGGTTTTTTTAATCAGAGAAAATTGATGTAAAATTTTCCCCTTTATCCTATTTCCCATGTTTATCTTACTTTCTTTGTCTCTCTCCTTTCACCCTGTTCATTCTCAAAAATGTTTTACTTCTGACTTTTACCTTCCCTAATATGTCCTCCCTACTATCAGCCCCAGCCCCTTCTCTTTTCCCTTTTTCCCTCCTACTTTCCTGTATGGTAAGATAGATTTCTATACCCAACTGGGTGTGTTATTCCTTTTTTGGGCCAATTCCAATGAGAGTAAGGTTTATGTGCTCCCCCCAACTCTCCCATCTTCCCCTTCACTATAAAAGCTCTTTCACGTCTCTTTTATGTCAGATAATTTACCCCATTCTACCTCTCCTTTTCCCCTTCTCCCAGTGCATTTCTCCTCACCCCATAATTTTAGTTTTTTAAAGATAATTATACTGCCATATTGAACTCACACCCATGACCTCTATGTTATACTCCTTCCAAACTGCCCAGATAGTGAAAAAGCTTTTAAAAGTTTACAAGTATCATTTTATCATGTATGAATGTAAACAGTTCAACCTTATTTAATCCCTTAAGATTTCTCTTTTCTATTTATCTTTTTATGCTTCTCTTGAGTCTTATATTTGAAAGTAAAATTTTTTTATTTGGCTCTGGTCTTTTCATCAGGAATGCTTGAAAGTCTTCTGTTTCATTGAATATCCATTTCTCCCCTGTATAGGTAATTTTTGGCTGTAATCCTAGCTCTTTTGCCCTCCAGAATATTAAAATCACAAGACCTCTGAGTCTTTAATGTAGAAATTGCTAAACTTTGTGTTATTCAGACTGTGGCTCCACATTATTTGAATTGTTTCTCTTTGGCTGTTTCCAATATTTTCTCCTTGACCTGAAAGCTTTGGAATTTGGCTACGATATTCCAGGGAGTTGTCATTTTGGGACCTCTTTCAGGAAGTGATCAGTGGATTCTGGTTCTAGAATATCAGAGCACTTTTCCTTGATAAATTCTTGAAATATGATATCTAGACTCTTTTTTATGATCATAATTTTCAAGCAGTCCAATAATTCTTAAATTATTTCTCCTAGATTTATTTTCCAGGTGATTTTTCAGTTGTTTTTTCAATGAGCTATCTCATATTTTCTAATATTTTTTCATTCTTTTGATTTTATTTTATTGTTTCTTGATGTCTCACAAAATCATTAGCTTCCATTTGCCCAATTTTAATTTTTAAGGAATTATTTTCTTCTGTGAATTTCTGTATCTCCTTTTCCATTTGGCCAATTCTATTTTTTAAGGAGTTCTTTTCTTCAGTGAATTTTTGTATCTCTTTTTTCATTTGGTCAATTCTCTTTTTTAAGAAGTTCTTCAATGTTCTAAATCACTACTGATTAGAGAAATGCAAATCAAAACAACTCTGAGGAACCACATCACACCTATCATTTTGGCTAACATGACAAAACAGGAAAGTTGTTGGAGAAGACATGGGAAAATTGGAACACTAATGCATGGTGGAGTTGGGAACTAATACAACCATTCTGGAGAACAATTCAGAATTATGCCCAAAGTGCTATAAAACTGTGCATACCCTTTGACCCAGCAGTACCACTTCTAGGTTTGTATCCCAAAAAGATCATAAAAATAGGAAAAGGACCCACATGTGGCCAAGAACTGGAAAATGAAGTGATGCCCACAAACTGGAGAATGGCTATACAAGTTGTGGTATATGAATATAATGGACTACTATTGTTCTATAAGAAATGATGAGCAGATGGACATCAGAAAAACTTGGAAAGACTTACATGAGCTGATGCTGAGTGAAGAGGGCAGAATCAGGAGAATATTGTACATAGTAACAGCCACATTGTGCAATGACTAACTCTGACAGACTTAGCTCTTCTCAGCAATTCAAGAATCTAAGACAACTCCAAAAGACTCATGATGGAAAATGCTATGCACATCCAGAAAAAGAACTATGGAGTCTGAATGTAGACCAAAGCATACTATTTGTTCTTTGCTCTCTTTCTCTCCTTCCCCTCATCTCTGTCTCCCTCTTTCTCTCCCTCTTTCTTTTTTTTTGTGGTTCCTCTTATTGGTTCTAATCCTTCTTTACAACATGACTAATGTGAAAATATTTGATATAAACGTATATATAGAACCTATATCAGATTGCATGCTGTCTTGGGGAGGGAGTAGGGAATAGAGGGGGGAGAAAATTTAGAACTCAAAATCTTATGGAAGTAATGTTGAAAATGAAAAAGAAATAAATTTTTAAAAATTCTTCTCTTCAGTGAATTTTCATATGTCTTTTTCCATTTGACTAATTATGTTTTTCAACGTATTCTTCTCTTCACTGGATTTTTTGTGCCTCTTTTGGCAGTTAGCCCGTTTTTAAGGTGTTATTTTCTTCAGTATTTTTTCATGCTTCCTTTACTAAGCTGTTAACTTTTTTTCATGATTCTCTTGCATCACTCTCATTTTTCTTCCCATTTTTCCTCTTACTTGATTAAAAAATCCTTTTTGAGTTCTCTTATGTACTGATACCAATTATATCTTCTTTTGAGGCTTTGGATGTAGTAGTTTTGACTTTGTTGTCTTCTGAGTTTGTGTTTTGATCTTCTTTGTCACCACAGTAACTTTCTAGGGTCAGGATCTTTTTTTTTTTTTTTTTTGCTGCTCTTTGCTCATTTTATCTAGTCTATGTCTTGACTTTTAACTCTATGCTAATGTGGGACTCTGCTTCCAGGGTGGAGGGCACATTGTCCCCTGCTTCAGCCTTTTTTGTACATCTGTTCTCAGAGATAATTTTGGGGACCTATAAGTTTTTGGTTCTTGTAAAGTGGTATGATGTAGGGCAGATGTGGGGAACCTGAGGTCTTGAGGTCTCAGGGAAAAGATGAAGAGAGAGATGTATTTATTCCTCTCTTGGCCTGTGCTCTGCTCTATGAGTGACCACAAGCACTCTTTTCCACCCTGGAACTGTGACCAGGGTCCTAGCTCCCCTGCAACCACAAGCTCTAGCAGATTAGTGCTTCTCCTTGCCCTGGGACTGAGAAATAGGACTGTGCCCCAGATCCAAGTATGGTCAATGCAACAGAGTCCTGTCAGCAAAGAGATCCCTGCAGTCTCCTTCTGACCAGTTGTCTTTCCCCCTTACAGTCTGTGGGTTGAGAGGTCTGAAAACTACCACTGCTGCCACTGATTCAGTTGTCCAGAACACCTACTCCTGGTTTGCTGGCTCTACTCTCACCTAGGTGCAACAGACATTTCCTACCAACCTTCTAAGTTGTTTGAGGCTGGAAAATTGTTTCACCCTGTCCTTTTGTCCCAGAATTTGTTTTGAAATATTATTTAAAGTTGTTTGGAAGGGTTTTAGGGAGAGCTCAGGGGAGTCCCTGACTTTTCTCTTCCATCTAGGCTCTATTCTTTGTTTTTTTGCATTGTCTGAATACCAATATTCTACTAGTGTCATTATATGTCTTCAAGGAATGGTTTCAATAGTCTGTGAAGACTTGGAAATGTGTGACATACAGAGGAAAATGGAGAGGTGGGTATGAGTAAGCTACATCATATAATTAGTGAAAAACTCTGAAGAAGAGCAGAAGTAAAAGATATAATCAGGGAAATACATGATAGGAAAAGAAGATGGGCTGGCCATGTGGTGAGGGCAAGGGATAAATGACAGACAGTTTGAGTGCTCCAATGGTATCTTTGTTAATTCAGAATAAACTGAAGAAAGCCTTCAAGAGCACATCCAGTGGACCCCCTGTGGTAAATTTATAAAGAAATGGACAAGACTGCACAGGATCGGGATGGCAAGGTGGCACAGTGAATAGAGTACCAGCCCTGGACTCAGGAGGACCTGAGTTCAAATCAGGCCTCAGACACTTAACATTGACTAGCCCTGTGACCTTGGGCAAGTCATTTAACCCCAATTGTCCTGACTTCCTCCTCTCCAAAAAGCAAAAAAAAATTTAAAACGAGATTGCACTGGATGGGCAGGCAAGTCTAGGCTGTCATCAGCTTCATTAGAGGGAGTAGCCAAACTGATAAGATTAGAGATCCATTTGAATATATAGTAGATACTAGCTAGGCCCTGGGGATACAAAGACAGGTCCTGTCCTAATACATAAAATTTACTTGGAAAAGTACAAATAAACATACAAAATCCTATATGGAGGGAGCTGGAAAAAGCAGGGAGGTGGAAGGAGGAAGAGAAAGGAAAGGGAGGTCAGGAGAAGCCCATATTGTCCAGTTCCTCCATGAAAATACAATACCCCTGGTACACAATACCCCAATTGTTGGGGCTTATTGCTGGAACTAATGGGGCTTAACAGAAGAATCAGAGGAGGTGGTCAGTTCTGGAAGCAATAGGTCCTTTTTATTTGGCACCTTCAAGGGAAAAATCACCTGGCCTAAGCCACAAGGGGAAGGGTAGAAGAGCAGCCCACTGACCTCCTCTCACTCCCTCACTGGGGCAGGGACTGACTATAAAACAAGATAGAAAAGGGTGTGGAAGGGAGAGAAATAGAGATGTTTTCGGGAAACTTGAGTATGATAATCTTCAGACTGTGGTAGTTGAGGAGGGAGTTCACGATGTTATAATAGAAGCTGCTCCAAGGCCTTGATGTTGGTTATACCAAGATCTCTCTGGGACTCCTGGGGCCATACTTCAGGGCACTTTAGGTAGCTCCTGAAGTCAGGCCAGCTTTATAATCAGAGCTCTGCACTAGAGAAATAAATCTTGCAAGCATTGGCAGGGCAAAAGGAGAGGGGAGAAACTTGAAGCAGGAAAGCTAGTTAGGAACATACTGCAAATATTTCAGATCACAGGTAATGAGGACTTGAATTAGAGTAGTAAATAATGGAATTAAAAAAGAAGGATCAGATGAGAAGTATTGTAGAGATAGAATACAAAGAAATTGGATGTGTAGGAGTAGGTTAGGAGGGGTAGTGGTTGTACTGAGAGTAGATAACTTCAGGGATTTGTGATTTCATCTATGTGGGTAGGTCTTCCTAGGTTCAATGGCAGCTTAAAGTAAAACAAACAGATAAAACCACCATTTTGATTCTGGTGATGAATCTCTTTGAACTGAGTTAGGTATCTCTTCAGAAATAAAAAAGACCTATAGTTCATGTCTGGGCTGTACTTGACATCTGGACCTACTAAAACTTGCTTTTCACTCTCATGTCTTCTGAGAACCTAAGATATTAAAGTATACTATCATGTAATGGATGATTGTATATAACAAAAAATAATCATTAAGCATTGGAAAATATATATATATATATATATACACACACACACACACACACATTTAAATTTATGTATTGTATGTATATACATATATGTATGGGTATATAGACATATAGATAAAGACTGTATATAATAACAACCATCAAAAATTAGAAAATGTATATATTGTACATTATATACATATATACAATTCAATTTTCTTTTACTTCACCTTAAGAATCTGTCATTTAAATGTCTGCATGTTTTTATTTTTTCAATATATTATAGAAAAAAAGCCAAAACTTTTTTGATTATGACCTCAAGGAGGAAATAACATATTCTAATAGTTTTCATTTGGTACATTTTAATAATTAATCTATTACAACATTTAATTTTACCCTCTTTTCAAGCTGGTTTCCATGAATCAAAGTCAATAAATATTTTTTTTCTAATTGAACTAATAACTGAGAGCCGACGGCCCAATAGTTTTGCTGTAATCTCTATTTAGTGTGTCAAATAACTGACACACAGTTAGTTAGTGTACACAGACTGACTTGTAGCCCACAATTGCAGCTTGTCCCTTCTTACAGCTCTCTTAATTTTTCTTTCTTGATGGCTGTAGCTACATGGTGCCAAAAATCCATATATTTTTTTTTCCAGCTTCAGATCCTTTTACCATCACAGTTACTTCAAGAAGCTAGCCAATTCAATAATGTAATAAAATTCTCTAGAAATACTGAAGTCAAATGCTATTTGACTTCTTCCTGGATATGCTTCCTGAAAATGAATAACAGGTTTTAAAATCATGGTCAACAATGGTGTCATCTGGAAAAAAAAAAATGTTCCAGACTGTTAGACTGTTCTGAGAAATCTCTGCAATTAATTACAGACACACTTGAGCCTTTATTCTGAGAAAAGGTCCACAACTTGCCTTATAGCAGAACAAAAAGTATTTCAATTTTATACAAGCCAATGAATTGCCATTTTGTAGCCTTGATGCTGTCAATTAAGCATATCTAGGTATGATATTGATTATTTACATGGTCACTTAGCATTATTTAATTTATTAGCTCTCACAACAATACTGTGAACAATTTTTGCACTTTCAGGGATGCCAAGAAGAAAGCTAATATATTTTAAAATGACTACCTGGGGAAATGTAGCATACAGCAGTGGGGCAACTGGAAAACGGTGAAATTTAAGTTGAATATTTTAGGAAAGTTTAATGAGGGAGGCAAAGATGTCTGGTGGCAAATTAGGGATAACTCAATTCCTCTTTTCTGTTCTTCAAGGCAGATAAACTGGAAAAAAAGAAAACTTTTTTAATGATTTGATAACACAGTAGGTATAGAGAAGTTGTTTTTAGGCCCTTCAAAAACCTATAAAAAATTTGCTTATCTGGCTTGGATGGGTCTAACCTCTGACCTAAGAATCAGAGAAACAAGGACAATAGGTTCCACACTCAGAAACTGAGATTCTAGAAGTGTTTGCTACCAAATATTCAAACAGCTCAGAGAAATAAGTTGGTGAAAAGTCCTCTGATGACAAATTCTCCAGAATATCATAAAAATTATCTTCATCCAGATTGTTACTTGTAAAAACCAAATGTGAAACAGCTGACTTGAACTTCAAACACACAGCCCTGCTTGTTGCGTCCACTCTAATTCTCATAAAAAGGGCCACAACTTTCTTCCCTCGGTTTATGATATAATTATAATGCTGATAGAAATACTCTCTAAAAATAGAGTGAGGTAGTAATGTCTCCTCTGCTTGGGTTATCTCCCTATAGCTTTTCTTCTGACTGAAGTTGTTGCTATAGCAACCTGGGAGTAGAAGGGCCCAGTCACCAGAGTGGATTGAGGTAGCTCTGGAGAAGCTGCCTGCCTTCCCAAATGAATGAGAATTCATTGAACATAGGAAAATCCCTCAATATCAAGACCTGAAATATGAAGCCAAATACAGGGGCATCTACAAATACAGTCAAATGTGTGTGGGGGAAAAAGGAGATGAGATTTCTAATGAACACTGTAAAGAATTTCAGGGGCCCCTATAAGAGGTTCCAATAATCATCAAGAGATTTTTTTTTTTAAAGTATAAATTGAAGGGAGAAAGGTAGATAGAGAGTTCAGGGGTCATTCACTGAACATGAGACAAGGTATGACAAGTAGGTAGCAGATGGACTGAATGAATTTTCTGTATCATTTTTTACCAAGCAACCTTAATTAACAAGTAGTAACAATTCAATGGGCAATTAAGAGATGAAAAAGTATTTAGGAGCAGAACAGAAAAGTTTTTATTCCCTTGATGGTATTTACACGTGTTATTTTGAATTTATGTTTAAAGGTACTTTAGCATTATAGAACTACAATGATATGATTTTGAAGGACCACTCCCCACGGGTCTCTCAAGTCATCAACAAGAACCCAGGTATATGGGCATACCTGGTAAATCAATGGGAAGCAGGTTTGATCATTCACTATTTTAAAGATAATATCCACCAATTGTGCTCTGCATATGAGAGCTGGAAATATTCCTAAGATGAGACCTTAGGGGTAAGAGTTGGAGATATTCCCAAGACAAGACCTTAGAGCAGTGGCATCAAACTCAAACAGAAGAGGGGGAGAGTGACTAAAACTTACATACAGATACCTGCTGGCTACAAATTGACTTAGAAAACCACATACTAACATTACATTTTAATTTGATTTTGGTGCCTCAGGGGGGCAGCGTGTTTGACATAAATGCCTTAGAGGGTAGCCCAAAAGAGGGTGAAGATTTTGAAACAGAAATTAATAAACAAGCATTTATCAAATATCTGCTATGTGCCAGGCACTGTGCTAGGTACTACAGATAAAAGGACAAAAATAAAGCAGTCTTCACTTTCAAGGAATTTATAACTGAATCAGGGAGACTACATGTTATGCTCAACTCCTTGCTCTGACTCTCTTCATATATACATGTTGCCAAGTCCTGCCATTTTTATTATTGTAGCATCTCTTGTAGAAGTCTCTTTCTCTCCTCTGACATAATTTTCACCCTGTATACATACACAGAAACTCACACACACATATAAAATAAATATAAGGTATTTTGAGTGGGGAGGACAATAGCAAATGAGGGGATGGGAATCAAGAAAAGCTTAATGTAGAAAGAAAATGGTCCCTGAGCTTATATTTTTTAAGTAGGTGAGGGATTCTAAGAGTTAAAGGGAAGGACAGAGCATATTCCAGACACAGGACCATCCAGCGTGAAGGCAGAAAGCAAATGGAGTCTTGTGAGGAGGGAACATCAAGATGGCCAGTGTGGCGGAATCATAGAAGGCAGGAAGGGGAACAATGTAAGAGTTGAGGACAATGATGCTAATGTTGCAAACTTTGGTGAAAGAAAAGAGTTGAAAAGTGAAGTGTTGCAGAAAAGGCAATGCTATCTTGGACACAATGAGTTTAAGATAGCCACTTTGAAGTAACCAAAAGGCAAAAATGATACATAGCATGAAGCACAGCCAGGAACGTAGAGTGTACTGTATAATACTCAGGCAGGTCTACTGTGGTGGTTGCATGACCACTAGAAATATTTAAATCTAGTTGTAGCTCGGAGATAGCATGGTACAGTCATAAAGAGTTTTGAATTCAGAGTCTAGGGAACTTTATTCCAATCCCAATTCTGCTACTTACTGCCTGTGTGACTTTAGGCAAGTCAATTAAGCTCTCTGAGCATCAGTTTCCTCAACTGTAAATGAAAGGGTTTAGATTAGATGATGTCTGAGATCTCTTTCAGTTCTAAAATAATGACACTAGGAAAATGCTAGGTTAGAACAAAAGATGAAGAAGCTGCCTTTTGCTGAAATGAAGAACACTAGTCTTAAGTAGCTTCTGAATATGCTTCTAGGTAAACTGATTGAGAGAGAGGGGAGAATGACAGGGTTGAGGTAAGGGAAAGGACTCAGGAACTGGTATGCTTTTTAAATTATGGCAACCAATTTAATCTGTAGTTAGACTTGAGCAAGGATCAGAAAACTTTACTTCCTAAACTTGTCTGTATACTTTTGTATTTGTTCTTCCCCTTAGTTTCTGAGTAAAAGTTACTTTGAAAAAAATTCTAGTCTTAGATGAACTATGAGGGAAAATATAGAGGGTGGATACCAAAGGATAGAATGATCCTATAAAAGAGTCAGGAAAACTAAACTGCAGAAGGATTTGAGGCCAGTGCAGAAAGTTAAGGGTAATGACAACAAAAACCTTTTTTTTTTTTTTTTGGCAAAGTGGGTGGTAGCTATATTAAAGAATTTCCACAAAATCTAACTTTGATATGAACTCTGTGGTATCTAGGTAATCTTGGGTTTAGGTGGGCTATGCTAACATGGTGGAAGCTCTGACAGATTCTAACATGTTAGGAAGGCTCTGAGCACAATAGCAGCAGCACATTATGTCTGCCTTCTGAGGGCTGGCCTAGTGGAGAGTGCTGGGAAATACATGGTCACTAAGTTGACCAGATGTGACAAATGCTTTGGCGAGCCAAAGAAGATTACAAAGTAGTCCTTAGGCCTATGCAGGCCACTTCAGCTTCTGCAGTGATAATGACAGAGAGGAAGCAAAAGCTAAGTGGCCTAGGGATCCCACATTTTTAGATAATCTATAACTATTACCTTAGTTGTTGGTCTGGTAAGTGTGAGACCTCCTGTAAAGAACGGACATAATAATGTTGGAAAAACCGAACCATATCAATCTTGATAGTCTTGCTAGAACTGAAACCAGCAGACAAAAGGAAGTTGCAAACCACATAAATGGATGATTCACAGGTTTTCCTTGGAAAGACAAATAAAGAAGTTGGTGGAATTGGTTTTATCATTTGTCCAAAGGTAACAAGAAACATAATTTCATGGAAGACATAGTTATCTTGTACTGAATACTCAATAAGTATTTTTTTAAAAAGACTTGCAGGAAAAATAATTGCAGTGCATGTATCAATATCTGTTGAACAGGTTGAGGAGGTAGAAAAATTCTATGAAGAACTTGATAAGAGTTTCCAAATTAAATCAATGCACACTTTGAGCTCAGTAACTTCAATGCCAAGGTGGGCAGAGTAGAAGATAGCAAAAGATTTCTTAAAAAAAATACAATCCAAGAGAAAGGCCAAAGGCTTGCAGACTACACAGAAATCTCATAACCAAGAATCATGACTTTTCAGTCATGTCTGACTCTTTATGACCCCATTTGGGGTTTTCTCGGAAAGATACTGAAGTGGCTTGCCATTTCCTTCTACAGATCATTTTATAGATGAAGAAGCTGAGGCAAACAGGGTTAAGTGACTTGCCCAAGGTCACACAACTAGTTTTAAGTGTCTGAGGTTGGATTTGAACTCCGGTCCTCCTGACTCTATCCACTGTGCCACCTAGCTGCCATGAATCATTAATATTTTGAGAAAATTCTCTAAAAGCATACAACTGCCATAGCAATGCTCCCAAAATGTAGAATTACTCAATAAACTCTAAATACTTCCTAATATAAGTAGGACCAAAAATATACTCTTCTGTTTGTCACTTAAAGCACTTCATAACCTGTCCCCAACCTATACTTCCAGTCTTTTTGTATATTATTCCCCTTTCTATGCTCTAAAGCCCAGTCAACCTGGCCTCCTTGTTGTTCCTCAAACACCATACTCCATTTTCCTATCTCTGTGCTTTTGCTATGGCTGATCCCATATCTAGAATGTACTTCTTCTTAACATCTGTCTCTTAGAATCCCATGTTTACTTTAAATCTCAGTTCAAGTCCCTACTTCTTTCTACATGAAGCTTTTTTCATGATCTCCTAGGTCCTATGAATAAATGAATGAAAAGGCATTTGTGAGGCATTTAATATGAGCCTTAATCTATGGTTAGACTTAAATAAGGATTAGAAAATTTTATTTTGCAAACTTGTCATATTTTGTGTTTTAACTCCTAGGGCCTCAGCTTTCAAAATTACTTTGTATGTAATTCATATACATCCTGTGTATGATTATTTGTGTGCTCGTTGTCTTCCCCATTTCAAATTTAGGCTCCCTGAAGGCAGGTGTTGCTTTCTTACTGACTGCTTCAAGAGGCAGAGGGTTATTTCTTCATTGACTTTTCAAACTGATGCTAAGTGACAATTTGTTCTAAATGTTGTGTAACAAGGGACTCCTTTATTCATCATGAAACTAAAATTACCATGGACAGTTAAAACTTGAGCTGTTGAATGATGGGTAGAATTGATAGTCAACATGAATTAGAAGAAAAGTTCAGAACATGAAAAGGAAAGCAGGGATTTGGGAATTAATAATAATAATAATAACAATACTGTTCATAGAAGAATAAGCAAAGTGATTTTTTTAGTGTATGGGATGAATGTTGGAGAATAGTGGAAAGTATATTTGAATAGGGAGGATGAGGCAAAATTATGAAAGGCCTTGAAAGTCAAGAAGGAGAGTTTGTGTATGCTCTGGTATGAATCAGGGAACCTAAAAAGGTAGGTTTTGGTCACAGGACAGGTAGAATGAAGGCAAAGCTTAAGGAAAATTAGTCTAGGATCAGTGCAGGGTGGATTAGAAGAGAGAGGGCCTAAAGTCATATGAACCAGCAAGAGAGCCTTCCCATTTTTATCCATCTTCCACTGATGCTAACCTAATTTTCCTTGTAGAAATTCAGACATAAAATGCTGAAGGCCTGGGATAAAGTAATAGGAGCTGTGATAGAAAGAATGGAGAGGAATAGAAGAATATGAGAGATTTTTAGGAGAAAAAATTAACATTACTACAAAACTGCTTTTTAGAAACTGAGTAACTATAGGCACATCACATAATCACAAGACTGGAAGGGAACCACCTCCCTGTAATTTCTACCATAGCAGTTTTGTCCTCTAGAATAATAGAAAAAAGTATGTTAAAAGGAGCAAACCTATGAAGTCAGAGCATATATTCCATGCACCTGTAACAAGTACATTTCTTCTTAGGTCAATAAATGGAACAGTTGATTTGCCCAACATTCAGAAGTAAATGAAACAAGTAGCCAGTGTTTGATAAACCCAAAACATGAGCTGCTGGGGTAAGAAGTCACTATTCAAACACGACTAGGAAAACTAGACAGCAGTCTAGAGGAAACTAGGTGTAGATTGTAGACCTCATACTACATACCAAGATATGTATAAATGACTTAGGAAAAGACTTGAAAGGAGCAAGGAAGAAAATGTCTTCTGGATATATGAATCTGGAGAAATCCATATTTAAGATTCAATCTAAAGAGTTCATGACCAAAGGACTGGAAAGGATCACCAATGATACGAAAATAGGTAGATGCCTAACTTACCTGGTGAATGTCACAAAATACAACATGAGTTTTTATTTTATATCTCTTGGTGCCACTGTAAGAGTCACAGAAGGGCTTGTGTTTGTTGTAGTATTACAGCTCTTATGTATTTTTTTACTATAAAAAATAAAAGGCCTTTCATAAGTCTAATTTTGTTTCACTTCAAAATTCTGTTCACCTTAGCTACCATGCATAAGAGCAGAGATAAATTTTCCAAAATCATAGGCTATTATAATTAATAAAACCATAATGGCTTTTTGACTGTATACCCATTTTGGATTATTAGAATATAATATCATAATACCCAGTAGAAAGAAATTTGAAATACAATTAAATAAAAGGAAATTCATTAAAATTGTAGATCAAGAATCTGTGTACAAAAATAAATTGAAGAAAAAAAGATGCAAATGTTTCAAAAAATCTAAATGTTTAGTGGCATGGAGAAAAAACAAAAAGAGTTGAAAAGTTGATTTACCTTTTCACTTTGCATCAATTCGGCTGGACTAGAGTCATAATCTAAAAATTTTTACTAATGGATCTGAAATTTCATGGACATGAGCATTCCTCCTGTATATACTTCTCCAAATCTTACATTTTACTCCTTTCTGCAAGTTTTTTAATCCGTTGCTTCTGGCCTCTTTGCTGTCTTGCTATTCCTCATACAAGATATGCCCTCCACTGATGAAGATCAAAACCTATCTGTGTCATGGCCTTTTGTGGACTAAAATATTACCACCCTGAAGCCTTTCCATCTTGGTGAAATCTGCAAAAGTATATGCCCTAGCATTATCTTCAAGAACTTGGGGTGACATGTATTCTATTATTACATGTAATTTAATGAATTCCTCCAAATGTCCCTATTACTGTTGAGGACACCACCATCCTTCCTGGTTTGCACCAGGAAGGTCCATCCTCTATGCTTCATTCTAACTCAGCCCATATAGAGGATCAGTTGCCAACTCCTGTCACCCCTTCTCTTCTCTGACAACCATCACTCTGGTGCCAGTCCTTATCACCTCATGCCTGGACTATTGCAATAACCTTTTGTTTGGTATTCCCTGCCTCATCTCTATCCATTGCATTCCACCCTCCACCCAGCTGTCAAAGAGTTCTTCCTAAAATTCAGGTCTTCCATTTCACCCCACTGCTCAATAAATTCCAGCAGCTCACAATTATTTCTCCAGGATCAAAAATAAAATCCTGTTTAGCTTTTAAAACCCTTCACAACCTTGCCCCTTTCTGCCTCTCCAAATCGTATACTCAGTTCCCTTCTATGGGTTTTCTAATCCGTTGCTGTTGGCCTCTTGCTATTCCTTGCTGTTCCTTACACAAGTGACTACGTCTCTCAACATCTCCCTAACTCCATGCATTTTCACTGATGCTCTCTCCTCATTTCTACCTTCTGGCTTCCCTGGCATCCTTCATATTTCAGCTTAAATCCTACCTTCTGTAAAAGGTCTCTTCCTATCCATCTCAGTGCCAGTGCCTTTCTTCTGTGACTAATTCTAACACATTCTGTATATACCTTGCATGCACATATTTGTTTGCATGATGTCTCCTCCAGTGCAAGGTCTGGGGTTTGGGCTTTCTTCCTATCTCCACACTTAGCTTAGTGCCTGTCACTTTGGAAGTGCTCAGCAAATCCTTGTTGACTGAAGTTGTGATTATTGGCATGGGTGACTATATTAGCTTTATATCAGTTAAGTTTCAGTATAAGTTTGATGAATTATAGCACAATATTGGATGACTGCGGTTACTTGAAACCTGGAATTTTCCAGTGAAAACTGGACACCTTATTTGCTTTGGCTGAGCAGTGGGGTGTATAGTAATCATACCACATTTGTCTCTTTTTTCAATAGTATTCTAGTACTGTTGGTATTTCATCTGAATATTTGGTGTCATGTAACAACAGCCATCTGGGGCAGCTAGGTGGAACAGTGTATAGAGTGCTAGATCTAGAGTCAGGAAGGCCTGAGTTCAAATCCAGCCTCAGACACTTACTATCTATGTGACCCTGGTCAAGTCACTTAACCCTATTTGCCTCAGTTTTCTCAACTGCAAAATGAGCTGGAGAAGGAAATAGCAAACGATTTCAACATATCTGCTAAGAAAACCCCAAATGAGGCCATTAAGAATTAGACACGACTGAAAAATGACTCAGCAACAATAATCATAGTTAATTGTGCTATAAAATTCAATTCACCTGTATTGAAACTTTTAGCTGATATAAAGCTTATACATACATACATATATACATACACACATATAAATATATGTGTGTATGTGTGTGTGTAATGGGAGTAATTAGAAGAACACCATCTATCTATCTAGGTAGATAAAGTAGCTGAACCTAGAGTAAAAAACTATGAGTTCAAACCCTGCCTCAGATTCTTATTAATTGTGTGATATTAAAGCTTGATCTCTGTTTGCCTCAGTGTTCTTATCTGTAAAATGGGGATAATATCTAAGGCTCAAATGAAATAGTCTATGTAATGTGCTCTGCAAACTATATAAATGCTAGCTATTATCATCATCATCATCACTATCCAATTTGATGTATTAGGACCCAGGGTATGGGTTCATGCTTCAACATGTTCCTTGGGTATCCACATCCTTGTTTCCCTCTCTTCCATCCTTCTTCCATCTCCTAATCCAGAAGATCAGGAGATGGTACTCTGAGAGTCATTATGGCAGATCAGAGAATTCCTCTTATTAGCCCCATTCTATATAACTAATTTCAATTAAATCCAAATCAACAAATACTTATTGACAATTTCACTCACATCAGAGAATTTACATAAATCAAGCTCTAAACATGCTCTGTAATTTTATAACTTGAAATTTAAGGTTTGTGATGTTTAGTAGTCCATATGGTCCTTCAAATGCTATCTACAAGAAAGGGGCTCTTCCTTCACTGGAAAAGTTGTTTATTTTCCTGTTTAACAGGGCATACTTTCTGAAAACTGGTTTTTCTAGGGGTCCAGAATTTAATGGTATGACACTGCTTGGAAGCTACCTGTTTGAAAGGAAAGCTGGGAAATGTTAGTGCTTACAAATCTTCTGTGAAACCTATTCTTCTTCCATGGTCCATATGGAATAAAAAGCATTATGAGATTTACAACAAGTGTAGAGTAAAACTGAGTATTAGTCAAATAAAACATAATACTAGGATATTGGACAACTTCATTTAGAAAGGAAAACATTTCCTCTAAAATTCTAGTTTTTTTTTTTTACATTTTCTATCATTCTCTACACATATTTACTGCAATCTGGGTTGTAACTACATTCTATAATTGCCAGAGAGAATTCAGACATGCTCATGATGATGATACAGAGAACTAAAGGACCATAAAATGATATACTGTTCACTTTAAAAAAAAAAGGCTGAATAATCAGTGAAAAGGCTTCCTCCTGCACTAATCTGATTTTAGAAGGTGGACTTAATGGCAATAATGTATGTTAATGGATGGAAGACACTGACTTATTAATTGGAGAGAGGACTGCTGACTTGCAGTAAAGATTTGCAGACCTCAGCACCTTTCTATACCTTCTGGAAACTGCTTTATCTTGGCTCAGTTCCCAGATCTGACAAACATTTTTCATCTTAAAAGGAACATTTTACTAAAACGAGAAAAAAAAAAACCACAGTAATTATATAACCAGGATTGCTGCATGATTTTAATACCTTAATATGTTTTTTTGTTAAATTTAGATGTGTCGTGAAAAAAGTACAATTCTCTTAGTGCTGTCATGTACATTTTTGTTACAACTTGAAAGAAATAAAATTCTGGATAAACATATGTATCCTTTGTTGACAAAATATTTACCTGTTAAAGAATTTCCATAATAACCCATTTCAAAATATTTATAAAAATACATGTAAAATACATATCTATGATGAACTAAGTGCTCTTTAAAATTAACTCTTAACATGTTAAGTGACAATGAGTGAAATTAGATTTTAAAGTATTATTCAGATAAGGGAAATAAAATATACATACATAAATTTACTATCCTAAACTCCACTGATGGTTTTTACTTCAAAAAAGTATGGATATTTGAAACATGTTTACACACAGGATATAACTGGACCCTACTGATAGATTCAATTGGTAAAATTTGTTGCAGCTCAAGATGACCAAAAATTGTGAGGCTGGTACCTTCCAATTTTTGCCATGTAATAATGATTGTTTAGGTAAACTACTATCAACCAGATCTTTGTCATATTTGACTCAATTCATATAAGACAGAAATGTGCTAATGTCAGTGGTAGACACTGGTGGCAATGAATAAGTTTGAAATGGCAAAGAACATATGTACGTGTATATTAAGTGTATATCTTTTAGATACTACTATCACGTACACAGCTAGAATTTATAATTTCTTCTTGCTTTCAATTACTGAATGCTCTTAAAATTTATCCTCTGCAATGAAATCTTTTAAGTTTGGAGGTAATCACCTAAGGACTAATTTAGATCTATACTTTTGAGTTATTAAAATATTTAAACCTATATTTTTATATCTACAAAGGTACTTCAGATGAATCTGAATAACTAGGATCAGTTGTCTTTAAACTGATCACTGAGCAATGGAATTACTTGGCCAGAGAAACAAATCATAGACTCTTGATGGCTTAAAAGGACCTTATAGATTATTTAGTTTATTAAACTCACAATATTTTACAGGTGAGGAAAGAGACACATGCAACTGACTTCACATAGCTTTTGGTCCATCTAAAACAAAAAAATGTCAGCTCAACTTCAAAATTTGGAACACTCTGCTTTCCTAATTATGTAAAGGTGATTTAAAACAATTTGTACATTGGTTTTGTGCATGGCAATACAGAATAACACAAGTATTTTGTTATGTAGGTGAGTCTGTGGCATGAATATGTGCTAAATGGGATCTTCCTATACTATTTTTGAGCCTGTGTTTCAAACTAGAGGCCCCTCTGTAGCATTAAAGGAATATAAGATCTTCCCTGTCCATTAATAGGCCTATGTGATCACGTGTTCCTTTTTCCCTTGGAACACGGACCATGTCTCCAGGTCTAAAGGTCCACAGGTATGTCAATCATGGATGTCTTGCTCCTTTGTGCTCCAGTCTAGTTCACAGCTGTAACACATCCTGAGTCACATAAGCCTATCAGGTCATTCAGGGAGATTTTTATTACCTTTGGGGAGGAACTTGACTAAGGGGAAGCTTGCTTAGGGGGAATGTTGCTTAAATGGAGACTTGTGTGCATGAAGGCTTTCATACCTTTTAGCACTGAGCCAATTCATCACTGAGTCACTTGACTTGTGATGCCTTTTGGTTCTGAGCCTATTAGTTAAAAACCAGATATACTGGGAAGTTAGTATTCAGCTTTGGTGCTCACTCATGGGAAGAATGTTTCTTTGTGATTTGGCCAGACAAGATTGTGGATAGCCACTGTTAAGGAGTCAGTCTGTCAGTCCTTTGCCTTCACCTCCCCCTCCTCCCACCTTGCTTTGTGAACTCAGATGTTGGTACTCCCTGGTCTGGTGATTAAGTTTCTATTACTCTGCTTAGATAGTTGGAACTCTGTCTATTGGATTCTTTCTTGGACACTCAATTATTTCTACTTATCTGTCTGTTAATTAAAGCAAGATCATTAACCCCTTCAAAGGTATCTTTTCTTTAGAAAAGCAGATCAAAGAACCTGTGCTAAAAGCCACTCTGTGTGCTAGTGTGGTTTCTAATATACCCTCCAACCCCAAGGTAGCCTTCTTACACCTTCCCTAAAGAATTTCTGCCAGTGGCTCTTCATTTTTGGTAATCATATTGCGACAAAGCCTTTCTTAAAGTTCTGTTTCATAGACAACAGAGTATTAGAGTTTGAAAGGATATGACTCAAGTCACAGGTTTTCTTTCATAAAGTTCAAGGGATCTAGCATTAGCCCTATAAGTTTTTCCAGTGTTGGGCAGCTGTTATTCACTCTTGAAAACTAGCCTCTTTTATGATAGATTCAGAGTTTTAGTTTGGCTCTTAATGCACCACCTGTTATATTGCCAGTATATGAATATTCTTAAAGTAATAGGAAAAGATAGCACAAGAGTGTGGCCTAATGAAGTGATTGTATCCCAAACAAGAAATACCAGATGACTTAATTGACCTTCAATCAAGGCCCAGTAGTTATAAATTAAGAATCCTTCTGTGATTTTCACAAGAATAAGAAGCCTGCATGCAACTCATTAAAACAGATCAAACAATCATGCTCATTATTATGCTGTGGGGGAAATTTCTTGACTCTCAGAAGCCAGAAGGTGAACTCCTAAGTTCCTTTGCATGTTTCTCCAGAAAAAAATGGAAGTACTTTAGGAAGGCTTCATATAAGATATAATAAGTTTATCAGGGTCTGGGGAGAGGTAGGATATTCTCCTTTTCATGGTGGTTTTTAAATAGCATTCTCGCCAACTAAAGACTTTGATCACTTTGTGCTTCTGTCCAAGTCTGCTTTGAGTTCATACTCAATTGGGAATCTTGCTTTGAGGATGTTATTTTTGTGCCCTCAAAACATTATCTTGTCTCATTTTATAGTTTTCTTCTCAGCTTTGGGGGTCTCTCCTTTCAGGTTGAATCTCATCCAATTTTTATGTTGGCAGCTAAAGAACACAATCTGTGTGCCACTGACTATTTTCCAAGTCATCATCTTTCTAAGGTAGAAATGGTCTGGGAAACTCTTATATTTTACTACCAGAAGTACTGCCATGAAGCCTCCAAGCCCAGTTTGGTCCAACTAGTTACGGTAATTTGATCAACACTATCTTTGCATGGTGTTCAGAGTGAGTGCTGGATTTGGAGCTGAAGGACCTATGGACTGATGTGTATGAAGGGGATTAGACTAGATGACTTCTTCTAACAGCAAGCAAAAATTGTACTTAGCTCCTTGTTTCAGCTCTTCACGTGCCTTTGAGCCTCACCTGTCATTATATCAAGTCTTTGTGAGAAACTTGTGAAGCTCACAGTATGAGGAACTTGCCAAAGACCAAAATAGGAAGGACATAAGAGCAGGGTGGAACAGGGAGCAGTTGATGATATAAAAGCTCAAGCACAGCTAGGACTGAGCACAACTGGGAGGAAGGACATCTGTGGTGCCAGCACACTGTATATCTGTCCTGTCTGTGTTGATGTTACTTTGTCAGACCTGTCTGCTGAAAGAGGACGTTGCTGTTGTTATAGAAGCATTGGGACCTTACTGCTGGTTCAGAAGCCCTGAAAGAGGGTTTTACTGATATTTTCAGAGATGCTGGGACTTTATTGATGATTTGTGTTAATTCCTCAGACAGAGGCCCTGTCAGTTGGTCTGTGTTGATTTCACAGGCAGAAAATTAAATGATGATAGTGCCAGCAATGTGTGTGGAGATTGTTGTAACTCTGCTAACCTTGATATATGGAGCTGGACCAGGAGCTGGGAGCTACCTACCTGTGAATCAAGGTGACAGATGGGTGAATTTAAGCAAGAGCTGGGAGCATGGAAGAGGAACCATGGAATTTGGAAGTCAGCCTCCAGTCAAAATGAAAAGACTTTTACTTGGGTACTTAGTGCTGACTGACAAGATTATGATTTACTATGACTTAGGGGTGGGAGACCTTTGTACTTTGTATTCCTTAAAGATGATTACTTCTTAAGGATGATGGAGTTAAGGATGATTGGAAGCCAGTCTCCAATCAAGATGAAAGAAGATTTTAGACTGGTACTTTATATTGATTGATTCAGATTGTGACTTACTGAATGATATCTTTTATTTAAGAATATGTCACCACTTTAGTAATAAATTGTTATATCATTGTGAATGTTGAACTTTGTTTTCTGTGAATGTTTTGCTTTAGTTTACTACTGAATAAATAATTACTATACCATGTGATCAGAACCTTAACGCTATTCACAGCAGCAGTCCTCAGGGTAGCTGCTTGTGCTTGGCTTTACACCTCTAAAGCTGTTGTCATCTTTAAGTTTAGGATCTTAGGAATTATAGAATCTCAGAATTCAAAAGGAAAATAGCTACAGTTTTTCAGTCTGAAGGCATTTTAGACTTCATTTTGCTGTGATTAAATATACTGTTATGGAGCCTAGCAGGAAGAATTAAATGCTGCTAACTTCACTGTCTGACTTTTTACATAATTTGCTTAAAAGAGATCTGGTTATCAATTTAGCTTATCAATTATTTATGGGCCCAGGCATAATAATTCATATTTATTTAGCACTCTAAAGTTTACCAAGTACTTTTCTTACAAAATCTTGAGAAGTGGGTAAGGCAAGTATTATCCCCATTTTGTAGGGAGGCAAGGAAATCCCAAAGAGGTTTGATAGAATGGGAAAATGGGAGGGGGTCTAATGGCTGAATAACAGATTAATTTCTACTAATAAAGTAGAAATGACAGTGTGGACAGTGTGATATATTTAGAGGAAGGGCAATTAGGATAAAGGGGAAATTTTAGAATCTGTAAACAAATTTCTTACTGTCTAAAGTTAAAAAAATTCCTTTTTCTTGTTCAACCATCCAAAGAAGCAAACTTGGCAAAAGTATGGGTAAGTAGGTTGGCTACTTTAATTTTAATTAATATCAGTGGATTTTTAGCTTTCCCAATCTTGAGCTAACTTTCTCAAAACAATAATTTGGTATGTCTTATTCATGTATCCCAGGACCCATAGTTTAGAGACAGAAGTAACATTAAAACCTCAGTTGGAGATCTCATCTACTCCAATATTTCTATTTTACAGATAAGAATAAGGAGGCTTTAGAGAAGCCGATTCTGATTCCTAATCTAATTCTCTTTCTACTATGCTGTGCTGATATGTGATTAGCAAGGACAAATCAGGCATTTGACAAGATACTACTTTACTGCTGCAAGACAACTCTGGGTAAACCTGAAAATCACTGCAAAATTGAAATATGGTGACTCAATAGAACAAAAAACCTACCAGAAACTTGCAGAAAGTTGTCTAGATTTAGAACTAAAGACCTGAGTTATAATGTTTCCTCCTCTTCCTTCCTGTGTGACCTTAGGCAAGTAGTTTAACTTTTGTCAACCGCAGTTTCCTCAACTGTATATAGGAGTACACTGCTATTGTTGGCTGGTAGGAATTCAGTGGAGAAAAAAGTTGAATTTGCATGGACACAACTGGCATCACTGGAAAGAACAGATGATTTCTAAGGTGCCTTTGAGCTCTAAAGTCTATTACTTGGAGGAGCAGTATGGGGTAATGGAAAGAATGATGCACCTGGAATCAGGAGAGATGTGGGTTATAATCCTGCCTTTGTGACTTAACTAGTATTGACATGGATAAATCATAACTTCTCTGACTTTCAGTTTCCTTATCTGTAAAACAGAGATGATAGTATTTATTTCTTAGTATTGTTATGAAAATTCCATGGTTCAAAAAATTTATGTGTATATATCTATATCTATATACACATACATATACACACAATATATATACAGATACACACATATACATGACATATACACACATATAAAAATACATGTATATACACTCATATATTTGTATATATATGTGTGTGTGTGTGCAACTATGTGTATATATGCATATCTATTTCTTTACAAACCTTAAGAGTATTTTTGTCAGCTGTTATTATCCCATAAAAGTGCTGATGTTGCAAACAGTATCCCTATTTTGTACAAAAATCCCTCAGGTATTTGTAATTAATTTGATAATGAACTAAAACATATATTTGCTTTATTTATACTATTGAGCATAAAGATTATGCTATTTTAGCTGTGATGCCAAAGAGGCTCATGACTTGAATTCATTCCTAAAGGAGTTGACTGAGACAGTACCATGGTTTGCACTGGTGGAAATGAGTGTGGTATTTCTTTAAGGTTGCTGGCCATTAAAATCCAAGTCCCAATAAATACTACATACTTAATATGTTACTGTGCCAATATTATTCTTTGTGGTTTAACCCTTGGTTTATATTTGTTCATTATACAATTTTGACTTCCAATGGGAATTATTAAGTGCTTCATTTCTTTTTAGTCCAACAAAGAATGGTCTGAATTCTCTTTCATTCTCTTAGAATTATTGAACTATTTATTTATTTATGTTTCTCTTCATAAAGAGATGATCAGATAAAGAGCTCTTTTAAAGGTGGCAGTACTAAATGTGGATTAATTTTATAACCGCAAATGAAATAGCTGACTATACATTTATTTTAATTGTTGCAAGGTTATTCCAGAACTCTCAGAGGAAGAGTAATCATGCTGTGTAGTGCTATCTGGTTTCCTTTAAAAATGGATAAAGCCATTCAGCCAAGCAACTTCAATCACTTCTTTTGATTTTCTGCCACAGACATATATCACAGAACTATCGGTTGTAATTAATAGCATTTTGTCTATTAACCTAAAGTTATGGCATATACTTATAAAATACTCCAAATATAAGGGTTAACGCTGTGGTTAAAAAATTCAGACAACTGAAAATCAACACCAACTAGGGAGATGATAAAGTTACAAAAAAGATGTTTTTTGCATAGTTAGCCTTCAACTTGTTACTTTAAAAGGCATTATGGGGCTGAACTTCTGAGTTGGAAATCAGTGAAAAATGTTCCATTCTAAAATAGTATTAAACAATGTCCAGCATTTACTGAGCAGTTTAAATGTTCAAAGCACTTACAGCAGTCTACTTAGTTAAATAGACACAACTCAATCTTTTTTAAAAACAGTTTTTAAAAAAAGGAAAAATTTTCTGTCATTAATTTTAAGAGAATGATAACATGTAATGGTAAAAACATGATAACGGGGAAAAAAGGAGTGAAATCTAAAAACAAGCTATTTTAATATTTATGTTAAGGTATATTGCCCGTCTTCTGCCTGTTATACACATTCCTAAGATAAAAGGAAACATAAAATACAGGAAATATTGGATTAAAATATTATTGGGGCAACTTGTATGGATGTGTGTGTATATTAACAATATTTACTAAGCACCTGCTCTGTTCCAGCATTGCATTAGTTTCTGGGGATACAAAGAAAAAGAAGAATTAGTCATTATTCTCAAGAAACTTGTATCTTGTTGACAGAGGAAAGAACATGTGCAGAGATATAAATGTGAAATATACAGCAATGTGGACAGGGAGTGGGCACTAACAAGTGGAAGGAGTAGGATATGTCTCATGTAGAAGGTGAGACGAGATTATTAAAAGAATTTAGGAATTCTAAGGGACACAGGTGAGGAGAAGGGTACATTCTGAGCAAAGGGGACAGACAATCTGTTCACAGGCATTGAGTCTGGAGATAGGATGTCTTTAATGTGGAAAAGCAAGTAGGTCACTTTGGCTATATCACAAGAAAGAAGGAGGAAAGGAAAGGAAGAGGGAGAGGTCATGTGCAGGCAGCCAGAAAGCTAGAATGAGGCCAGATTGTAAGGTCTTTAAATGTCAATTTTTATTCCTAGAGGCGACAGGGAATCCCTGAAACTTCATGAGCAGGGGATGCATCACAACACGGTCAGAGCTGTGCTGTAGGAATATCAATTTCACTGCTAACAACTGATTATTATACACGGGGGTAAAGGCTGATAAAGGGGAGGGAAAGGTAGAGAATGACTCCAAAGCTGAGAACCTGGGTGTGGAAAGATGGTGGAACTTTAGAGGGAGAGACAGGGAGAGAGGAAAAGAGGGAGAAAGAGTGCTTGTTGTGAATGAGACCATGGTCTAAGTGTTAGTGATATCTGGGTTCAAGTTCTGCCTATGGCATATAGTGACTGTGAATCTAGTTAAGTCACCTAACCTTTTAGTGATTTATGTAACTCTCAAAGACTATAAAAAGAATCCCTCACTGGGAGCTTCTTACACTAATGAAATCAGAGCTCTCATAAAAAAAATTTGTAGGTGTATATATGGATATGTATCCATATATATTTATCTATATAATAAAGTCTGGTTTTTTTCCCCTCACATTTTGTATCCTCCCCTTTCATAATGCTTCAAAACTGATCCCTCAATGTCCTCCAAAATGTGTCACTTCCAGTACGGACTTCTTTGTATCCTTAGTTTAATATAGCTGCTTTTCTCCTCTTTATCTTCCTCAATGCCTTTTTTTCTTCTTCCAGTAGTGCATCTGGGACTATGGCATTAAAAAGGGAAATATGATGGCTCTTCTATCCTTTATTTTATAGCCAACAGTTTGTTATAAACCACTTGACAGGTTTTTTTTATACTTTTTTGTTGCTGCTGTGTTTCATTCTTCAGTGCTTTTTGAATATTTTTCTGAGTTGGATAGTTTGAGAAGATTTCTTTAAATTTATTTTCCTTCCTACTATTTGTTGCTGTTATGAAGAGATACTTTTCATAGCTTTCCATTACCTTTCTCTGTAAAGGCATTATAAACACATTTATATTATAACCAGTACTACTCCTGATTGCCAGATCACTCTGATTGGTAAGGACATCATGTATTTGCTACATGAGTAAGTGTCTAGCTTCTTTGGGTCATTATGGCAACTGATTACTGTCTATATAAAACTATAGTGTTGATATCCTTTCTTCCCCCTTTTCCCATTTTTCAGTATCATTAACTTATTAGGATTTAGTTTTGTATTAATATTTAATTTATACTCTAACAAGTTGGTGGTCTCACTGTACACAAGTAGTTGCTTCAAGAACTGACCGTGAATAGAATAAACTAGTCAGAGGTGTCAAACTTGAGGCCCAAGGACCAGTATGTGGTTTCTAAAACTCCCAATCTGGCAGAACTAGATTAAAATTTAATTAAGAAATAATTAGCAGAGGCAGAGCCAAGATGGTGAAGTAAAAGCAGGAACTTGCTGGTGCTCCCCCTCCAACCACCTCCAACACCTGCAAAATTTAAACAAATGTTAGAGCTACAGAACCCACAAAGTGACAGAGAGAAACAAATCTCCTGCTGAAGACAGCCTGGCAGGCCAAAAGGAAGGGTCTATCACACTGAACTGGGAGCCAAGGGCAATCCCATGTGAGCCACACAGTTCTGGCCCTGGGGCAGCCCCAACCAGTGGCACAGACTGGCTGGAGCAGACTTCAGGAAGAGTGAATCGCCAGCAGCTGTGGTGGTTTCCAGACTTCTCAACCCATAAATGCCAAAGAGAAAGTAAAAGGTCAGTGGGGAACCCTGTTGATTCCTGGTGAGAAAAGAGGACAGCCTGGTCCCTGACCCTGGGGTGAGAGGTGTATGGTTTGCTGCTGCTACATAGGTGCCTCCCAAGTTCCTGGCCTGCAGATGGTAGGGGAACCAAGTGACCATTCAGAGGGTAATTGATCTTGCTTTGACCTGCTTGGATCTGGGTCACAGTCTTGGGCAGTAGTCCTGGGGTGAGGAGCGCTAGTGTACAGAGCTTGTGGTGGCTGTAGAGAGGGCTCCCTCCTCATAGCCCTGACAACAGCTCTGAGAACATTTGTGAAACCCCTTCAATTTGGGATACAGCTCTCTCCACTCTGGAATCAGAATTCTACCATGACAAAGATCTCAAAAGTCAAGCAATTGGCTAGCAAGATGAGCAAACAGAAGAAGCACAATCAGACCATAAAATCTTTTGGGGGGGGGAACAAAAAGGATCAAAACATGGAACCATAAGAAAACAACAAAGTCAAAACTTCTGCATCAAAAGCTTCCAAGAAAAATATGAATTGGTTGCAGACCATGGAAGCTCAAGAAGGATTTTGAAAATCAAGTAAGAGAAGTGGGGGAAAAATTGGGAAAAGAAATGAGAAAGAAGCAAGAAAACACCTTAAAAAATAGACTAACTCAAATGGCAAACGAGGCCAAAAAAGCCAAAGAGGAGAAGAATGCCTTAAAAAACTGAATTTAGAAGATGGAAAAGGAATTTCAAAAACTCACTGAAGAGAATAATTCCTTCAAAATTAAATTGGAGCAAATGGAAGCTAATGACTTTATGAGAAATCAAGATACTATAAAACAGATCCAAACAAATGAAAGAATAGAAGGCAACGTGAAATATCTCATTAGAAAAACCACTGACCTGGAAAATAGATCCAGGAGAGATAATTTAAAAATTATTGGGCTACCTGAAAGCCATGATAAAAAAAAGCCTAGAAATCATCCTTTTCAAGAAATTCTCAAGGCAAATTACCCTGATATTCTAGAACCAGAGGGCAAAATAGAAATGGAAAGAATTCACCAATCAGCCCTTGAAAAATATCCCCAAAAGAAAACTCCTAAGAATGTTATAGCAAAATTCCAGAGTTCCCAGATCAAGGAGAAAAAATTACAAGCAGTCAGGAAGAAACAATTTGAGTATTGTGGAAACACAATCAGGATAACACAAGATCTATCAGCTTCTACATTAAGGAATTAAAGGGCATGGAATATGATATTCTGGAGGTCAAAGGAGCTAGGATTAAAACCAAGAATCACCTACCCGGCAAAACTGAGTATAATGCTTCAGGAAAAAATATGATTATTCAATGAAATAGAGGACTTTCAAGCATTCTTGATGAAAAAACCAGAGCTGAACAGAAAATCTGATTTTCAAATACAAGCAGCAAGAGAAGCATGAGAAGATAAACAGGAAAAAGAAATCATAAGGAACTTATTAAAGTTGAACTATTTATATTCCTACATGGAAAAATGATAATTGTAACTTATGAAACTTTTCTCAGTACGAGAATAGTTGAAGGGTCTTTATATGTATATATGTATACATATATATGTTTGTATAGGAGGATGTATGTGTGTATAAATACATATGTGAGTATGTGTATATGTATGTACATGTATATATAGACAGAGGGCACAGAATCAATTGAATATGAAGGGATGACATCTAAAAAAATTAAATTAAACTAAATGAAGAGATGAGAGAGGAATATATTGGGAGAAGGAAAAAGTGAGAGATAGAATAGGGTAAATTATCTCATATAAAAGAGGTGAGAAAAAACTGTTACAATGGAGGGGAAGAGCAGGAAGGTGAAAGGAAATGGGTCAACCTTATTCTCACTGAATTTGGCTTAAGGAGGGAATAACATACACACTCTACTCGGTATCTTACCCTACAGGAAAGTAGGGAGGAAGGGGGTCAGAAGAGGGATGATAGAAGAGAGAGCAGATTGGGGGAGATGGTAGTTAGAAGCAAACACTCCTGAAAAGGGATGGGGTCAAAATAGAAAAAGAATAAGTAGGGGGCGAGATAGGATGGAGGGAAATATAGTCTTTCACAAAATATCTACTATGGAAATGTTTTGTGTAACTGCACATGTACAACCTACATTGGACTGTTTGTCTTCCTAATGGGGGTGGCTAAGGTGGGAAGAAGGGAAAGAATCTGGAAATTAAAGTTTTAAAAACAAACAAAAAATACTTAGCAAAATAAATAAAAATATAACATAAACAATGTTTATTTATGGTTTCATGTCAGTATGTGCAAGTATCTGTTTCTATTTGAGTTTGACATCACTGGACAAGATCACTTTTGAGAAATTTTCTAGTGCTTTTAACACTGTTTCTTCTTGAAACAAAGGCTCATATGTTTTACACTAATATTCTTCTAGTGATGCCATATAGCTGAAAGTTATAGAATAACAGAGTCCCTATAGAACTCAAATTGAGGTTCGTCCAAAGGGTGATGGAGAGGTGCACAGTAAGCATGTAAAGGTTGCAACACATTACAAATGAGTAATTATATGGGGGAAATGAGGTCAGGATGTCATTAGGAAAATGTATGACCAGAAAAGGAATGGGTTGGTCAAAAATGAAACTAAGGAACAAATGATGGATAGCCTGCAATGTCTACTGACATATATGAAGAGATTGTGAGGAAGGCAACCAGCATACTGGGTGGGTCTCCTCTGGTAAATTAATGGGAAGACACCTATGAAGGTTTAATGGGATGAAGAGGCAGAATTACAATCTACATGACTGGAAGAAATATCTAAATTGATGAGATTACAGATCACATATATGTATACATACATATATGCATTACACACGCACATATGTGTATATATGCATATGTGTGTGTGTGTGTAGTATTAGCCCCAGAAAATGTTACTAGCATACGAAATTCTCTCTTTCCACGCTTATCAATGTCAAGAGGCACCAATATGATATTTTCATGTAAATGGGATTTGATCACAGTACATGCATAGAAAATTGCTTTTGCTGACTCTGGCCACGTGTGCATCTGAATGCACTAAGATGATGGCAAGTCCTGGCTTCTAGCTACATATTAATCAATTTGAGCTTTTATATGAAAAAGCAATCTCCTTGTTGGCTACTTAGCAGCAAGAGCCAATGACTCAGTGAACCTTTAAAAAGGGGATGATTCTACCCTTGTACTTTCTTTTCTACCTGGAGGCTGTGAAGTGGCTACTCTCCACACTTTCCCTCTGAAGGGTTGAGGGCAGAGCTGGTACCATTCCCTATTCCTAACCATATGACTGACTGCTCCCATGTGGTGATGAGTACAGGGGAACTCAACGGGGTGAGCTTGCACCCTTGCTGCCATTTCCACTCAGGGTTTTCTTTCCCAAATAGGTGACCAAATAAATGTGTCCAGGTTTATAGGTAACCTTCTGAGTTTGAAAGATCCAGATGTCCTGAATCTATCAGATGGAACTGACTGGATGAAAGGGGTGTTCCTATATTGGAGAGGATACCACCAACAGGGGAAAGACTTTAATCTCTGCCCTGGCTTGGCAGAAAACACGGACTTTGAGAAAGATTGAGATGTTCATCTCAGAATTTAGATGAAATGTAAAATGTCTAATCAGAAGGTCTGCAAATTATTTCATGTTTAAATGGTTTTAAGTATAATCGTCTTATCAGAGTAAGATAGTAAAAGACTTGTTAAGTTTGTCTTGGTCAAAAAAATAATTGTGAGTATTCTGTGTTTTGCATTTTTTTTTGTCTAAGAAATAAAAACCTGTACCTTATCTGATTTATATTATACCCTGAGAACTTTTCTACACCACATCCCCCTTCCCTTTTTCAGTGGGACTCTAGACATGGGGCCAAAGGCTAATCTTTACATAAATTCTCCATAAACCACTGGGATCAGGATTTAGCAAGTGGAAGAATGTGAAAAAAGATCAGTTACCTATCATTTATTAAATATCTACTATGTGCCAGTAACTGTGCTAAATGCTGGAGACACAAAGAAAGGCAAAAACCAAAGTCTTTGTTCTCAAGGAGCTCACAGTCTTAATGCAGGAGACAACATGCAAATATCTATGCACAAACAAGATATATATACAGGGTAAATTGCATTCTCAGAAGAAAGACATTAGATTAAGGAAGACTGGGAGAGGTTTCTTGCAGAAAGTGAGCCATTAGCTGAGATGAGAAGGAAACTAGGAAGTAGAGGTGAGGGAACACATTTTGGCATTGAGGACAGCCAGTGAAAAGGTTCAGTGAGGAGATGAAACACTGCATTTGAAGAACAATAAGGAGGCCAATTGTCACTGGATCACATGTATGTGAAAGGAAGTAAGGTATAAGAAGATTGGAAAGCTAGGAAGGGACTAGGTCCCTGAAAGTCAGAGGATTTTACATTTGATCATGGAGACAGTAGGAAGATGATGGAGTTTATTGAATGATGGAGGAAGATGATACGGTCAGACCTGCATTTTAGGGAGATCAGTTTGACAGCTGAATGAAGGCTGGATTAGAGTAGGGAGAAACACAAGGCAAGAAAACTCACTGGCAGGCTATTGCAATAGTTCAGGCATGAGATGATAAGAACCTGTACTAGAATGGTGATAGTGTCAGAGAAGAGGGCATAGGGCATATACAAGGGATGTTACAAAAGTGGAAAAAAGACTTGACCACTGATTGGAAGTGGGGGATGAAAGTGAGGAGAATCCAGGATGACATTTAGGTTGTGAGTCTAGGTTACTGGGAAGATGGTGATACCCCCAATAGCAAAAGCGGAGGTCAAGAAGAGAGAAGGGTTTGGGGGAAAGAATGAGGTCAGTTTTGGACATGTTGAGTTTAAAATTTCTACATAACAGCCAGTTTCAGAAATCTAAAAAGCAGCTGGAGATGGAAGACTAGAGGTTGGAAGAAAGGTTAGGGCTGGATAAATGGATTTGAGAATCATCTGTATAGAGATTATTGAATTCATGAGAGTTGATTAGATCACCAAGTGAAATTGTTGTTTGTCCTTTGTTTTTGGAGAAGGGTTAAGTCTTGACTCCTGTGTGAACTAGATTAAAGTGAGGCAAACTTGCACAAAGTTATCAACCTCACTCCCTCTTCCTGAATCATCAAGTCTAATGGCAGGACAAAAGTCAAGACTGGTGATGGCCTGAGATGCAGTGGACTGGCATCTTCAATGTCTGACCAAGCTCTAAGTATTCTACAATTCTTCAGCCTATTTCCTGACTATTGGAACAAATTGTTTTCATCTGCCCATTCTTCCTGGGAAAGTCTTCACATGCTTAGGGTAGATGTCTCCCTAACTTACCAACAAGTTTGAGGCCTGTCAATTACCCTCAACCTGGTTTAGCCCATCTGAAAAGATGGTGTCCTAAGGTGTGGCCATTGTGCATGCTACAGTTTCTTGGAGCCACAAGTAAGAGTTGGGTAAATCAGGTAGACAACAAAGGTATATGAGAAGCCTTGAAAAGGGCTTGGCAAGCTCCTTAACACTCCAAATACCTCGCCAAGTAAAATAGTATAGAGAGGGAAGAGAAGAGGGCCCAGGACAGAATCTTGGGGGACCCTCAGAGTTAGCAGGTATTTGGATGAAAATCTAGCAAGAGAATCTGAGAAGGCATGGTCAGAAAGGTAGAAAAACTAGGAGAGCTAAGACTTTAATGGAGATAGGCATTCCAAGAGGCAGAAATGAAAAATGAAAACATCGAGGCATGGGGGATACCCTATACAAAGTCAAGGGAGGTGAGAGGTAGAACAAGATATAAAGAAATGCAAATAGGACTATTTGGTTGTACTATGAAATATGCGAGTCAAGTTAAGTCAAGATACATTTAATAAGTGCTTATTATGTGCCAGGCACATATTATGTGCTAAGGGCTGGAAATACAAATACAAATTAGAAGATAGTGCCTGACCTCAAGAAGCTTATATTCTAAAAAGAGGAAGACAACATGTAAAAGGGAACTCAAAAGCCGGGTGGGGGGTTTAGGGGTGAAAGAAATGAACACCTGGCTGTGTGAAGTGAAACTGGGCAAATTTCTTAACTTCTGTAAAATGGACACAAAACTTATTTCAAAAGTTTGATGTGAGGACAAAATGAAAAAACATAGGTAAAACATTTTGAGAACCTTAAAGTGCTACACAAATGCTAGCTATTATTCCTACCATAGAGTTCTAGAGAGTTTAAAAGGAACTTTGAGGTCATCAAATCAAACCCCAGAACATTATTTTGTAATCATCACATTATAGAAAGTTAAAATTCTTGTTCTTTCATTGTACACAGTAACATCAACACTGTGGGGGTGACCCACTTTGACAGACTTAGTTCTTTTTTTTTTAAATATATTTTTTTATTAACTTGTTTGTTTACTTTTAGGTTACAAGATTCTGTTCCATAGTCACTTCAGTTATAGATTTTTCTCCCCTTCCTCCCCAT
>CM053596.1:107103305-107127806 GCA_028646575.1 Pseudocheirus occidentalis
ATTATTGTCATTCTCCTGAATGAAGTTACTGATTGTTTCTATAATTTCTTGTTTAGCCCACTCATTCTTTAAGACCAAATTATTTAGTTTCCAATTCGTTCTTTACCTATTTTTCCCTGGGCCTTTATTAAATATAATTTTTATTGCATCATGATCTGAGAATGATGCCTTTAGTATTTCTGCCTTTCTGCACTGAATTGTGAGGTTTTTATGCCATAGTACATGGTCTATTTTTGTGAATGTGCCATGTACTGCTGAGAAGAAGGTATATTCCTTTTTATCCCCATTCAGTTTTCTCCAGAGATCTATCATGGACAGACTTAGTTCTTAGCAATGCAGTGATCTAAGACAGATCCCAAACTTATTTGGCCTACCACCCTCTTTTTAAAAGATCACTCAGTGGTCCCCCCAACCTACTTTTTAAAACCCTTTAGCATTCTTTTTGAAATTTGCATCATTTAAGAATATATATATATATATATATAATTTCTTTGCTTTTTAGAGGGCAATTAGGGTTGAGACTTGCTGAAGATCACAGGACTAATTTTTGTGTTAAGTATATATATATTATATATGTATACATATATATATCTATATATGTACACATATATACTTTTTTAAATGAAGCATCTTAATTTTTTTTTTTTTGCTTTTTGGAGGGCAATTGGGGTTAAGTGACTTGCCCAAGGTCACATGGCTAGTTTTTTGTGTGTGTGTGTGAAGTGTCTGAGGCCACATTTGAACTCAGGTCCTCCTGACTCTAGGGCCAGTGCTCTATTCACTGTGCCACCTAGCCACCCCCAAGCAGCTTAAATTTAACAATTTATTGTAAATTTGTGAATTTTTTTCCTGCATTGAAATTTTGATGATACAATATTGTATCATGAAACTATTACTGTACATGCTTGTCTGCCAACACTTGCTTGTTAAAACCTGTCAGTGGACTTGACCACTGATCATTATAACTTGTATTTTGTGTGTTTATTTGGAAAATAATGTAATCGCTATGACTAATTCTGCTATACAACAGACAAGATATGTATAAATGGTTTTTCAAAATTTTCTTCTCCTGTCCTTATGCTTCCATTGACCCCTTATTTTTATTCAATATCTCCCAATTGCGGCTGAGGCTACTGTTGCTCCCCTGGATCATTCCATTGGCCCCCAGGGATGGTATCACCCATTTTGGAAACCTATGAGAGATAATTCAAGGAATTCATGATGGAAAATGCTGTCCACATTCAGAGAAAGAACTATGGGGTCTGAATACTATTTTCTCTTTATTTTTTTCTTTCTCATTTTTTTCCCCTTTTGTTCTGATTCTTCTTTCACAACACGATTAATATAGAAACATGTGTACTATGATTTGCATATATAGTTTATATCAAACTGCATGCCATCTTGTAGAGGGGGAAGGTGAAGAGGGAGAAAAGAATTTGGAACTCAAAACCTTATAAAAGTAAATGTTAAAAACTATCTTTGCATGTAATCTGAAAAAATAAAATACTATTAAGTGAAAAAATAAAATAAAATTCTAATTCTTCCTCTGCTACATGTGACTGATGGTGATATTTAAAAAAAATCTTTCTATTCTAGCTAGAAAATACATTTTGAGAGACATATGTCCCTCATGCCCCTTATATGGTATTTTGATGAGTCATGTATGTGAATTGCCTTTGATGAAAGCTTATACGAAAACCTCAGGGAAATTTGGTACCATCGTTTGCAAAACATTTACTTGTAATCCATCTCCTATTGTACAAAAGTTGATAAAAGTATTTTTAATGTTTTTGAATCCCTAAAGCCTTTCACTTCTCTAACATTGCTTCATTTATAATAGAGATGTAAGAGTTTTTAAAGCAATTTAACATACATTACTCATTTGATCCAACAAAAACCATGGGGTGGGCTGGATATGTATTATTATCTGTAATTACAAATGAGGAAATTAAGGCCCTAGAAGGTTATCTTGCCCAATATTGCACAACTAGTGAGTAACAGAGCTAGGATTCAAATCTAGGTCCAGTCCTCTTTTCAAAAATAATAGGACTGTTCTCTTGACCCACAGTCTCCCCTTAAACTCTCCTCACTTAAAAAAAACCAAAAACTAATTTACCTTTAATCATGCAAGATTCCAAATAGAAGAAAATAATAACTTAGTATTTTAGTAATATAATCAAGTTGAAAAAGTAATAAAAGGAGGCCAATATGATCAGCAAACTAGTCTATTGTTCTGTAATTTACGTGGAATTCCCGATAAAACTTTCAGAGTTTGCCAATATCTCCTATGATTAAAGACAGTAAGCCAAAATGGGGTCTTCCATCTTTGCTTTATCACAGAGCAGCAGTTACAGGAATGGAATTTGTCCATTAACCAAATAAATGGTTTCTATAAATCACTACATTACTTGCTGAATTAAAGGCTATTTTTTCTACCATGCAAATTAAACCACTGAGGTTGCCAAAAATTGATTTGTTCAGTTGATTTCTTTAACTGTGCCAAATTCACTCTTTCCAGCTTTTGTTCAAAATGATAGTTGACAGAATCATACCACTTTTACCCTATTCTACTTAGCTGCTTGTACGTGTGTAAATGGTATGTGTTGGTCTAAGTCTTGTTGACAAAAGTTTATGAACCCCATCCTTCTCCACTTATTCCACGTATAGCATCATTTTGGTTTATAACTTTTTTTGCAGAGACTCTCTCTCTTAGAGAGAACCTAGAGATTCAAAGCAAGTTGTTGTTTAGAGACCTGCTAGTCATTCCTAAGAAGTGTTGGTGGCTCTTTTGACCCCAATAGTGGTTAAGATTATCTCATGAATGGTTCCTAAAGGCTCTAGGTTTACTTAGAAGCACCTGGAGTATGCCCAATCTTTCAAAATCTCATAAAATGCTCCCTAGAAAACTGTAAGGAAATCTGGTTTCAGGCAAGTAGTAGCTCCTCAGAAAAAAGTATAGCAGTACCAAAGTAATTTAGTTCATAATGCCTGTATAAGAATATGGATTGACTTCTTTTTTTTTTTGGTAAAAATAATTCCAGCCAGATACCTACATTTGTATAGATTTGATCACATAAATGATCATTTACTTAATGCCAGTGACACTGATTTGCTATTATATAAACATTTTTCATAAAAACTTAAGAGTTCATGTCTTTAAGAGTTCATTTAGGGGCGGCTAGGTGGTGCAGTGAATAGAGCACCGGCCCTGGAGTCAGGAGGACCTGAGTTCAAATCCGGCCTCAGACACTTAACACAAAAACTAGCCGGGTGACCTTGGGCAAGTCACTTAACCCCAACTGCCCTCCAAAAAGCAAAAATAAAAAAAGAGTTCATTTAACATTGGAGTATTTCATTAAAATCAAAATCTTATCAATAAGAAAATCCATCTTGGTTAAGGTCTAGTTTAGAAATGCAAGGGCTTTGCACAGATTAAATTAAAACACTTTTTTATTTATCCATTCTTTTCATACTAACTAGCAATGAAAGTTCTTTTAAAATGTTAGAGCTGAAAATTTTGGAGAAATTGATATTTCTATGTACACAGTAATGAAAAAAGAACATAAACTTTAAAGAATTTTGCATCAATCTGATATGCTTTTGAAATGTGAGCTTACCTTTTGCAAGTACCTTTCTTTTTCCTCAGCTTCCTGAGCCTTTCTGTATTTTTCAAGGAGCTGTTCAGTTTCTAGACAAAACAGTTAAATTCAGAATGTAATATTCTGAAATTATGATGAAAATAAAAATTATTTACATATGAAAAAGAAATAGCATGTGGATTAGGAGAAGGATAAACAATGATGTATTACTGATACACTGCACTGGGCCCTAGAACTTTATAAACTTAAATTTTATTTCTTACTTGTAGGACAAACATAATATCCATAGCTTCAACAAACCTCAAATGAATCCAAAAGACAAGTAGGTTTGACTCCAGAGAAAACTATTCTGAAAAAAAAAGTATCTCCAACTTTTTGGTTTCTGAGGTTTTACTGAGAAAACTGGCAGCAACCTCTTGAATAGAGGAAATGCCAGGCCCTGAACCAAATATTGACACATTCAAGGTTCAAAACCATCTCCCTACCTTTCTCCACTGTTTGCTACTCAAATAAGGGAGCCTACTAAGGGGTTCAAAATACTGAAGATTATGAGAGCTGATACTTACTATAATCCTTAGTTTTGAAACTTCTTTCTGCAGAAAGATAAAGGGAATAAATTAATCATTTTAGGAACAAGCAGTTGGAAAGAGACTCAGAATCCTAAGGGCTAAGTATCTCAGTGTCTGTTAACAACCATAACGGGTCCATTTACTTCATAGACTTGTCAGTGACCTCCAGCTACGAAATATCTAGGATCTAGACCCAACTATCATCAACTTGCTTTATCACTTGTAATGTTCCTTCCTCTTGCCTTAACTTCCCTAGGGCTGTCGTTTGTGATTAAAACACACACACGAAACCGCCCCAACAGAGGGCGTCTTTTTTTCTTAAATATGTTCCTACAGACAACGAAACTTAACTATGGATTGGGAGCGATTGCATGCATCCCTGACCCTTCCTCTTCTCAGAACTGTGGAGAATTTTTAGATGAGATGTAAATATTTTAATCTTCTAGTAAGAAATATGCTACAGGAAGCTGCTGATTTAATAATGGGCTCCAAAGTTATTCCTGAAAGATACGGGGGTACAGGACTATTACTGGATAGGTTTCGGAGATCCAGGAATTATCCACTTTCTGTTACTACTCACCAGCTACAGTGGACCCAGTAGTTCGAGCTACTGGCAATCTCTGCTCGGTGCTGTTTGACACTAACCGAGACTCAGGATGCGGATGCATGGTTGCCGAAACCCAGAACTGTTTGGCCAAAGCCACGTCCTCTTCTGAAGACCCGGTAAACACCAGAGGTCCAGGGTATACACTTTCAAGGGGCTCTTCTGGGCCAGTCTTTCTGCCACTGGGTCCTGTCTCCATGGTAACTCGGGACGCTTCTTCCTATACAAACGCGAGACCACAAATCTCACAGCTTGACCTTGGGCCCGCCCCTACTTTGGTCCCACCCACTATAAACAGGCAAAGTTGGGGGCAGCCTGGGATCCACCTACCCGGGGCCTCCTCAAGAGGCATACTAGAAGTCCGCGAGGGTGGGGGAGGTCAGAATAGTTTGTAACGGTTTGGATCCCAGGAGCAGTGAGGATTTGGAGACTCGGAACACCTGCTCCTGAGGGTGGGGCTAGGATATCCAGCTGTAAGCACGCCATAACAAGGGAAATTAGCGTAGCTTCAGGTCTGATCCAACCTTACAGTCATGGTATTAAAAATATAGCTCTTACCAGCACTTTATGATTACAGACTCTTCAAAACAAATTAATTCTGGGCAATACACCTGATTGGAATCTAATATTTGGTTATCAATTTAGGGTATAAGAGCTATGAATGATTACCAAAAGAGAAAATACCAAGTGTTGAGAAGAGCTTAAAAAAAAAATTGGATATAGCTCTGATATTGGTAAGATTTGGCAAGTGTGTGCAAATTAAGTTTTACTAGGGAACTATTTCTTGATATTCAGTAAATAAGAACAGCTAATTTCTTTATTAACTTTATTCAGAAATGTTTATTTTGACATTAGGTCTATAATATAACATTACTGTTGTATTTTGTAGCAGGAATTGTCACATTCACATATAGCAACAATTCTACCTTCTTTTGGCATGCTGGCTTTCATATACAATTTTGTAAAGGAAGTTTGTTCAATTTGATATACACAAATCATGTCATGATAATGTTAAACATCTTATTCATCAGGATGTGCCTAGGAAATTGATTACTGTCTTAAATTTCTTAAAATGGGTCTTTCATGGAAACATATTTAAAAAACAAAATGAAACCTTTTAGACTAAGCTACTGAAATTACTTATTTTATCTTCTCAAAAATATGGTTCTTTGACCAATTCTATTTTGTGGGGGGAAAGTGCTGCTTTTGTACGTTGTTTCTTTTTTTGACTTCCAAAACACAGATATCTGGATTGGATGAATTACAAATCTGTTTACTTGGCTGTGTGGTTAGTGATTGGTACAACTACTAGCAATCAGCTAACTACACTGCCTAGTAACTAGACTCAATTTCCACCCCCCCCATTCTACCTTCTAAAATTAATGGTAACTTCATATTAAATTTATGAAGACAAGTTTTTGATTTTTGGTTAAATTTTAGGTCCAAGTCCTTGTAGGTCATCTATTGTCAGAGTTGACCAGTAGTCTACTAGAAAGTCTGAAAATGTGCCAGTTCCATACATGCCGCAGATAGAATTTATCTTCAAGAAGTTCAAAGGTAATGGAGTTCTCTCCTACCCTTATCATTACACCCCCCACCCCAATCTATTTTATATTTTAGCTAAATGAGGCAGATCCTATGGTTTTTACGCTTACAAAAATGGCATGAAGTTACATTTCATACATTTTCAAATTCAACCTCAATTTCCAGTTTACTTTGGCAGGTTGCCAAACTGTCCCTCTCAATATTCAGCGTGCATACTGCTGGATAAATTCCAACAAATCACATCGCCGAGCATAATTTTCTCCTCAAGCAATTCAAGTCGGGTGCTGGAAACCTAGCCCTTCGGAAGAGATCGCCACTGCGGCCGTCTCCACCATGGTGACCTGCCAAGTGAATCCACTTACTCCTTCTCAGGCGTTTGGCAGCCGGTGATGCTGTGCCTTGTTTTGATGGCAGTGGAGTTAGTGATTGTAGGCAGTAGAATACAATCAGCTAACTACACTGCCTACAAACCGAGCACTGGACACGCCGCCGGTGGGTGGGGAGCCTGGGGCCGCTGCCGAAGGGTGCCCTGGAGGGCTGGGCTCCTCCAAGCCTTCCACAAGCAGGTCACCTGAGGTCTGTTGGTCAGTCAGTCTCCCCCTTCGGCTTCGAGCGAGCCGCTCTCTCCCAGGCAGACTCGAGGCCCGAGGTTCGTTGGTTGGTGCAGCCCCTTCCCCAGACGGGCCCCGGGCTACACTGGTCACCGGCCCGGCCAGGACCGGCCCTTTGTATACACCTTGTAGTCATGGACACCCGGGCGCAGTCGGAGGAAGGGAGGGCGTGGGTCTCAGGACCCGGCCCCCCACCCCACCCCCACCCCCGCGTCCCACAAGACCGCCGCGGCCCGTTTCCCAGGACGACCTCGACCAAGTGGCCGCTGGCCCGTTGGCCTTGCCCGCGCGCCCTCCCCGCTCCTCCCACAGGATCCTGGGGCCGACTCCCCTCTGCCCTGCCCCCTGCTCCTCCTCAGGCCCGGCCCTAGTTCCGAGGCTCCCAGCCTCTGCCCTCTCCTAGTTCCTCCTCAGGTTCCTAAGGGCCACTTCCCCGCCCCCCGCCCCCGCCCCGGATCCTGCTCCCCTCTAACCTTCCCTTGACCCTCCCCTTCCAGGCTCTGGGTTCCCCTCAGTCCTCCTTTAGCCTCTGCCTCCTCCCCTCAGGCTCTTGGCCCGCAGCCCTCTCTGCCCTTCCCCAGCCCCTGCTCCCTCAGACTCTCGGGCCCTGTTCCCCCTTGTCCCCCCTCTTTCTCTCCTCAGGCTCCCATAGCTCTGCCTCTTTCCTGGGGCTTCCATCCCGCTCTGCCCTTTCCCCTCTCTCTTCTCCGAGAATCTCTCCTCCTCAGGGGGTCGGTTTTTCCTACTTTCCTCAGCGCCCCTCCAACCCTTCTCCCCCAATCCAGTCCCAGCCGCTCCCCTCAGCTGCCGGCTACGGCTCGAGGGCACGGCTTCGTAGTCCAACCGCCATTCGAACCTGGCGCGCGACGGGGGCGGGGCAGGCACGCGCCGGAGTGGGGGCGGGGCGAGGCCAGAGGAGGGGGCGGGGCGGAGGCGGGGCGCCTAGAGGCATTAAAAGGAATGAGGACGGTGGGGGAGGGGCAGGGCGCTCCACCGGGCGGGAAGCGGCGCCGTGGGGGCGGGGAATCACCCAACCTGTCAGGGGGAATCCCAGCTGTTCACGCATCTTCTTTCACACCCCTCCCCCAAACTGTCCTGACCCATCTCGAGAGGCCAAGGTTTCCCCTCCCTCCTGGAAATGAAGCCTTGAGGCTCCTCCAGCCCCCAGCTCAGGGAGATAGTTTTCCAGGTACCTCAGGACGGGGTGGATCTCCGTAGGTTTCCTCAAGTTTTTCCTCAGGTTTCCCCGTGGGGACAGGCCTCGGAGTGACTGACCCGGAGACAGGGACAAACTGGGCCTTTTCTTACCAGGAGGCTTGCCCTGCCGTCTCCCGGCCGGAGGACTTGGCTTCGGTTATGAATAGGAGGCCAGGCCAGGAGGAGGAGGGATGCCGGACCCGGAGATCGCAGGATCTGGAGCTGGGAGGGAGGAAGCTAGCGGTTCTGACAGGAGCCTGGCGTTAAAGGCGCCCCTCATTTTACACATGAGGACCCCGAGGACCACGGAGCTGAAAGGCAGCTCCGGGCGGTCCGAGGCGGGGCCTTCTGTTTCCAGGGCCTGCCCCAGGCTACCTCATGGTCTAACTCCCCCCCCCCCCCCTCATTTTATAGATAAGGAAACAGTCCTGGGATATTGTGACCCGCTTCCGACATACGAAGCAACAGAACTGGAATTTGAACCCAGGGTTCTCTGGGTTCTCTCTAACTGATGTTCTTGAGGTGGTTAGCTTCATCCGTGGCTCCTATTATGGTTCTAATGAGTTCAAAGTCAAAGGTTTGGAAACACAAAGTCAGCTGTAAGTCAATCCTTACTGGTCAATCAATAAGTATGAGTACTTACAACGGATTAACACAGCAGGGGGTGCACACGGGTAGGGCAACATTAGCGCACTGATTCCCAGCCAAGGCAGAGACCCTTGGGTTGCGCATCACTGACCCGAGGTCCCGCGGGAGGCCAGAGGTGGGCACCCCCATCGCGAAAGGGAAGCCTTCTCTGGGACAGCTAGGAGCCTGAGTGCAAGGCTGAAGAAGACTTGGGCCAATTAGCACAGGACGGCATTGTAGGGAAGAGGAACAAGCTCCATGGGAGACTTTTCTGTTGGTTCTGCCGGCGTGTAGTTAGAGTGCTGGGCTTTGCTTGGTTTCAGATCCCCTCCTCGGACACTTAGAGACTGTGTGCCCAGGAACGGCTCATTCGACCTCTTCGGTTTTAGCTCCTCATCTGCAAAATGAGAGTAGTTAAGTCATTGGCCTCTAAAGTCCCTTCCCAGCTAGAAATCTACGGTCTTGTATTTGTGTGTATAGCTCCTGTGTTTGCACAATGTACATGCCTAATAAATGTTTGTTGAGTTGTATGCGGAGTTATGGGGTGAAGAGTTTTCTGTGTTCATAACAAAAATCTCTACCAATCACCCTTCTTTTCAATTTGTGGAAGTGGAACTCTAGTGATGGCACCACCTCTGTAATGTTAGGTTTTCTCGGTGCCACGTGTTTCTGAAACCCAGCATAGAGGCATATTTTGCCAATTAACTTTTTTCAGAAAACAAATAAACAAAAAACAAGCAACTTTTATAGCTACAGATTGCATCCTGAACTTTCAGGGAACTAAATAAGAGAACCTGAGCATCTTGAAACAAACATTAATTATTACTATGGCTATAAACAAATCCAAAGTCCTAAGTATAGAAGTCATTAATAAGGTAAGTAGAATCATATTTGTATGAAGAGCCCATATTTCTGCCCAAGTGAGACTTCATTTTGAAAATAAAACCTGGCATCTACAAATCTATATCAGAGTCAGTCTAATAGAATCCACTAAGAAATAGATGAAATATGCATAGGAAAATAAAAGAATAGTGCTAGAAAATACTAAAATAGTCTTCCTTAGTTTAAATCAACAATCATTTAACAAGTGTTAAATACCAACAATATACTAGATGCTATTCTAAAATCACTTAGCTACAACCTTTGTAATGTACAGATAAATGCATTAGCTGCTCCTCTGAAGAGCCAACTTTTTTATTTTCTACCTTTTTATATACATCATTTAGTTGTCAAAAAAACCTTTACCCAAGGAAACTGCTAGCATATAACTATTAGAAACAATTGTTATCCTTAAATGGTTAGTCATTTTAAAAGTTGGCTGCAATTTTTGAGAGCATTTCTTAATTAGTATTATAAGGTTAATAGATCTATCTTGGGTATCTTACCAGTGCTGGATGGCTGCCAGCTACTATCCATAACACTCTTTCAGACAGCTGCCTTGGTAAAGCATATGTATATATGCATATAAACTTTTCTTCCAAACAAAGGTGATTAAAAGACTCAATTTTAAAAGTCATTATAATGCACAGACATATTAAAGTAATTAAAAAGCTGCATAATTTATATAGCATGCATAAGTTCTGTAAAGCAAAATAACCACAAAAATGTATGTTACCTAGCTCTCAGAAAAATTATTGCTTGTTCTAGGGTGACTGTTGATTTGGCCTACAGTTACTACAGAAACTCTTGAGGGCTTGTTCCCTTTATAGTTCATGTCTAGGCATGTCTGGAGTCCGGGGAGACCTATAATTTAATCTAAGTAAGAATGCTTGTAGTGTTGTAGATGGCCTCACAGAATAATGCAATTCGTTTTAGACATCACTTTTATGTGAAACTGTTTAGTCTTTTGGTTGAGATTGTCGACAGGGATCAGTTTAGAAGGGGCCGGGGGAAAGGCAAGAACACATAAGAAAGCACATCTATCTTTAGTTTCAATAAATTGTGTTTAGCCCTGTTTCCCTCTTCTAGAATCAGAGACCAAGGTGATAAGGGGATTTCTCAATAGATTTACGAAATTCTTGTCACCCCTCAACCAAAAGGATTAACAAGTAGAAGTTGTTTTTCTTTTTCTGTGTAGCTTTGGAGGGTATATTGGATTCATCCTTTGGAATGAGAAGGGAAGAATAAGATGGATCACAAATTATTATTAGATGGTACAGGGTTTTATTTTAGGTCTGCTGGATATATATATATTTTTTCTTTTTGGAGGGGGGAAGGTAGAGCAATTGATGTTAAATGACTTGCCCAAGGTCACAGAGCTAGTTTTTTGTGGTAAGAGTCTGAGGCTGAATTTGAACTCAGGTCCTCCTGACTCCAGGGCCCGTGCTCTATTCACTATGCCACCTAGCTACCATAGGTCTGCTGGATTTTAAGGAAAAAGTTGGAATACGTAGTTTTTCTTAGGGAACTTAAAATCTCCAGGATTTTCTTTCTCATGTATATCTAATAAATGTCATGTTAATCTTAGGTATGAATGATTGTTAGAATTCATGATGTTGTGTATGGGAATTTCCTTATGCCACAAGCAAATTGAAGTCAACATCAGTGCCTTTTAAGAGCTAAAAATCAATGAATCTGACTAATTATGAAAAGCTATTTTCTTTCTAATTAAAATGGAGTACCAGCAAGTTTTATACCTACATACTTTTAACTTCCATTTCATTTTACTTTCATTAGTTGAAGTGCCCTAGATTCTTAAATTGGTCTCTTATTTAAAATATTCTTTAGTTAATCCATACTATTATGTTCAATCCCAAACCATTTAATGAACTTATCTTTTAAAGAAGTCAAAGATAACTTAACCAAATAGGAAAGCTGAGGTATTTAAGGTTGAAGGCAACTTAGTCATGGATTTCATAACAAAATCTTTTGAGTACTTTCTACACAATTGGTTGAAGAGTTATAAGATACAATCCCTGCCCCAAAGGGTTTTATAATCTAGTTAGGGAGATAGAATATATAAATTCTTGCATGTTTTTTTAATATCAGTATCTGACTGAGAGTTCTCTTTGCCACCCCAACATCCTCTGTGACATGAATGTTTATGCTGACATACCATTCTAATACTCTGAGATCACAATTCCTTGTTGTGCTTTTCTGACTTTTGTATCTACTTCAGTCACTCACAAGCATGGCTGCACACTGGATTTTGTCATGACTCATAACTATTGTTCAACCTTCAAGATTTCCAACTTTGTCATTTTCCTCTCTGATCCCATCATTACATCTATCCTGCTCACTTCTGTTCTTCCTATTTTTTGTCTTCATTCACTAGTCCCTTTCTGGGTTCATTTGTCTTCCTGAGTACCCTAGACTACATTTCAGTGGTTCTCAACCTTCCTAATGCCACAACCCTATAATACAGTTCCTCATGTTGTGGTGACCCCCCAACCATAAAATTATTTTTGTCGCTACTTCATAACTGTAATTTTGCTACTGTTATGAATTGTAATGTAAATATCTGATATGCAGAATGTATTTAAATTCAACATAACCCACAGGTTGAGAACCGCTGTAACCATTTCAATAATGCTGTCATCAGCACTCTACTATTTCTTGTCCTTTTGTCTTCCTACCACACCTGCATTGCCATTTCTTAACCCTGAGCAAATTTTCCTGTCCTCTTGCTCTGTTTCTCCAGTCCCCAAGTACCAAATGTTGATGAAGAAAAATCTTAAAACCTGGCTAATTGTCTCCACTATAAATTTATGCTCTCTAACATCAGCTGGACCCTCACTGCTGCTCAGCAATCCTTATAGTTTAGTTGACTTCCTATCCCATTCCTCTGATGCTAGTTGACTCCTTCCATTATCTATAGCAGATGTTCCATATTTTTTTTAGTTAGCATTCTCATTCTTAACTGTCTCATTCTTTGTAGATAGCCTTGACTTCTATTTTAATGAGAATATTGTAATATTGTTATATATATTTATATGTGCATATATATATATTTAAATCAAGACAACTTTCCATTTTTCTACCTAATTTTTTTAATGTCTTTACCCAACCACTCCACCTTTACTCCACCTTACTTTCCAAGTTAGCCTTTTCACTTAGGTCTTCTGTATCATCGATTTCTGCCACGCTGTTTTATTCATTATATCCTTTTCTTTATCTTTAATCCCTCCCTCTTCATTGAATTCCTCCTCCCCTGCTCAAATCTCTCTCATCTTAAACAAAATATAACACAACCAAAAACCTTCTTCAACCCAGCCAGAGTAGGTCTATTAATCTCCTTTCCTTCAATATCAAATTTTAATATATATTCACATGTATATATACATACATAAAACATGTAATTTTAATTTCTGTTGGTGATATTCAGGTATCCAGGATATAATAGAGATATCCAAGATGTAATCAATAGAGGTATCCAGGATATAATCAAGTATATAAGAAAAACAAGAATGAAAGATGAAAATTCTTAATAGTTATATATAAAATTCTTAATAAATTATAATTGATTATACCTTAATTGTCTATTTTCTATAAATTATTGTTCACCCTATGGCAAAAAGTATTATATTGTCCTTGTTTTCATAATCTTTGACCACATTTTCTGGGTATGTAACATGAATTTTTTGTTGCCATTGTTGTCTTTATATAGTTGTAGTCAACATGTATATTATTTTGCTCTTGTTTCTTTATTCTAGATTATTTCATATTTCTTATATTTCTTTGAATTGATCTTTTTTTGCCTTGTGAAACAGTCATATGATAACTTGACTATAGATTTAGAAATATTTCAGAAGTTGCCTAGTCTAATCTCCTAGTTTACAGATGAGGAAACTGAGGTGCCTTAAGTTAAGCAATTCTGCCTTAATTTGTTCAGCCATTCTCTGATCAATGGAAGTGTAGTTAAAATTTTGTTTTTTGATATTGCTATTAAGAACAGTTTTATCTAGTAGGATTTTTTTTCTGTAAACATCCTTGGGGTATAGAACCAGTAGGGGAACCATTGGGCCAAATCATATAAACATTAAAAGCTATATGATTCCATACTTCTTTCCAAAAAAAATTGTACAAATTTATAACTTTATCAACAGTATAACAGCATTCCAATTTTACGACAGCCACACCACCTTTTATTGCCTTTGCCAATTTTATGGTTGTTAACTAGAATCTCAAGAATTTAAAAATATTTGTAGTTTTCTCTCTTGGAGATTTTGAACATTTGTAATGTGATGATTGATGGTTTGTTTTTATACCTTTGAGAACTTCTTGTTTATATCCTTTGATTTGCCATAATTATTTTTAAAATAGCCTATATCCTAATCATAACACTCATTTCTCATCTGCTCGTGGTCTAGCAGATCTAGCTAGTGGTTTCATCTTCTGTCTCTGTATTCAAACTGCTGTCCAAGATTACTATAAATTTCCTGGCAATAAATCCAAATTCTTAATTTTAGTCCTCATCCTTATAAGCTGTCTCTGGAATTTAAAGCTAGATTACATGTTCCATGAAATTTTCACCTCTTTTTGTCTTCTGTGAAACTTCTAACCCTTTTAGCATTCTCTTTGTTTTCCAGTCCCTAGGCATTAACCAGCGTTCTGTCTTCAGTTCTCATCTTTTTTCTACACGTAGTCTCTTGGTAATCTTAGCTAGTGCCATTACTTGTATTATCACATTTATATGGATTATTCCCAGATCTCTACCTATAGCTCTGATCCCTTTCCTGAGTGTATCTTCAGACCCAGATGTCCAGTTGACATCTAGCTATTTTCTCTGGATCTCTCATCTCAAATATAGCATTACCAAATGCTAAACTCATCATTTTGCCTGCCAAATTTGCTTTTCCTATCTTTCCTAATTCCATAAATGACTCCATTCTTCCAGTGACAGATGAAACCTTGGAGTCAGCTTTCCCTTCTCCTTTTTTCCTTATCCCTATTGTATCCCATTAGACACTCATCATTGGCTGGAGTACCCACATTGAAGAAATTATGGATCTTTTGAAATACTGAAACAATCATTTATTTAGGATAGTGTATTTTATATTTTAAAAAGCCATTTCTGGAGATCTAGGACTATAGAATCATAATGTTGGAAATGACCTTGGGATCATCTAGAAGTTCATAGACATAAATTTGGAAAGGACCTTAAATTTCATCTAGTTCAGTCCCTTCATTTTTGTGATGAGGAAACAGGGTCAGTGGGAAAACTATTCTAAGTAGAGGACAAACTTGGGGTTGCATTAGAGGTGTCTCATCTAAATGACCATTATGACCTGAGATGACTAATACATTCCCAAAGGATAAAAATACACTCAAAGGCCCAAACAAAAATTTATTACTAGCCCCTAGATTCCTAAGTTGATTAGGAGAATATTTGTGATCAATCCCTCTATACCTAGTTTGATTCAGCTCCTATGATGTGGTATTTATACCCCTTACTCTCTTAGTTGTGCTCCTCTGGATAAAATATAGTTTGTCAATGTTTCTTTTAAAATATGGAGTCTAGAACTAAATATTATGCTTCATATATAGTCTGACTATAGAACTAATATATTAATAGTCTGACTATAGAACTAGTCTAGAACTAAATATTATGCTTCATATATAGTCTGACTAGTCAAAATGGCTATATTCTCTAGATATAATATTTATATGAATGTTGCCCAAGATTGCTTCACTTTAATTGAAGGAATGGTCTTTAATAGTGATAATTCCAGGTAGTGTTGGTGGGCTGGTAAGAGAGGTCTTTCTGGGCCAAGGAATCTTTCACTGATGCACTTTTAAATCACACTAAATAAGGGCCATATTTATTTAACCTATTTGAAGCCTGGCCCCAAATGAAGAATTTTAACTATCAAAACTGAACATATATTTGCTATTTATTTGTAGGTGGTATTTTAAATAATATGTTTAATTCTACATAAGGAAATGAACAAAAGGATGTGTTTCAGGAAGCTTGGTTCTGTTAGATTGTTCCTTAGTGGAATCTAGGCACATTATTATTCTACTCTTCTATTTCGTAACTTTCAAGACTTGCCTGGACCTGTTGTAGAAAATAATACCACAGGAAAGTTCAAAGTTTCATTAACTGATGTGCTTCACCAACCGCAAACTCGACAGTACATTATTTCAAATGGAAAGTTGAAAGTATAAGAGAATTATTAAGGCTTGTCCTGTTTGTCCTGTAAATGCTTATGCTATCTGTTTGAAAATGAGACTCCTATCTGCTCTTATACATGTGAGAGTTCTCTTAAATCATGTGCATCACAGTGGGCTTTGGCAATCAAGTCCACTCTCCTGTTCAGTTATAGATTCAGTTAATGACCCATTTGCAGTTTCTGTCCAATATATATGTACTAATGGATGAGTTTTAAAAGTTGTCCATAGTTTGGGCAATAGACATTATTTATCCAGTTAGATTTATTTATTTATTTTACCAATATACAGATAGTTGCCTTGAGATTACTTACGTTCTCCACTCTTAAGACCAAATAAATTTTGCAAGAGACACAGTTTATTCTAGGAAATCATTAGGAGACATAAAAAATTGGCATTACTTAGATATTAAAAGTTTTTATAAGAATTTTCATTAAACTAAGTGAATGATTAAATGATCAAAAGAATGAAGTAAATTCATATCCGCCTGGGTAACCAGGAAATTCATTTCAATTCAAACTTATTGTGTTGCTTACTATGTACCCAGAATATTTGCAAATAGAACAAAAGTGAGAATATCTTTTTGGTGTGGGACCCTAACAATAAAAGCTACTATGCTACATTACATTATTTCTACTGATAGCCTGCTAATGATATTTCATATTCCTTTTTACTCATGACTACTCCATGGAATTAATGCATCTTAAAAAAAAAACACCTTAAAAGGATTCACCAAGTATATGCCTACCTGTTTGGGATATTTGGGAGCCTGTATCTGTATTTCATTTGCTGGATTCTTCATGATGCACCTTTTAAAGTGTATCTAAGTATGCACCATTTAATTGAAAATGAGATACATATGTTGTATGTCTAGAAGAACTTTTAACATAAGCAAATTTTCTTTTAGCACTATATAAAATTTACTTAATTTCCTCACTTTTAAGATAAATTAAAAGAAGCTTTGTAGGAGACAAATAATTTTCTCTAGGATGATGTTAGGAGGGCTGAAAAATTATTTGTATTAGCTAGACCATGACAGAAATTAATTCTAAATAAAATTATTCTAGCTTTTTATTTATAGATTTTTTTCTATATCATAGACTAATGATACTATCGTGGTTTTATATCCTGAATTTCTTTTGACGAGTTCAAAGAATTTTTAGATGAAGATATGAGATTGAAGCAGGGGAGTGCTGATAAATGTTTAACAACTGACTCAAGGCCTCTCCCCAATGTACTCACAACGCATTTTGTGGTTTAATCTTCATTATTAACATAAAAAAACTTGTCAAGACAATAAAATAGTAACAAACTTTGATTTGTAGTATATACCTTCTTCTGAGGTGTAAATGCTCATACTGAATACTTAACAATCAGCTCTCAAAGAGCTGTTTGAAGCTAGGTCCAGCATATCCCTGGGAAGAGAAAATGAAGTCATAGAAAACTTAAGGTAAGTATTTGCTCAAGATTCCAGAAAAAAGCAGAGCCAAGGCTAGATAGGTCTTGACTCCTAATTCTCTGTTTAAAAAAATTTTTTGATCACATAAAATGTTTTGAAAATTTTTTTGTGGTTATGAAAAAAACATCTTAAGTAAACATTTTTCTTGTATTTTCTCTAATAATGGTGTACAAAGACCCAAATTAAATGTTGAATTAATTTTAAACATTTAACTTTGATTGTGGAATTCTGGGATAATGGTGTATTTTTATTTTTATCAAATCACTTTAACTCATATAAAGTGACTCTAATCTTTCTAGTCTTGAGACTGGACCCTAGTTTGTAAGTTGACTGAAATGTTAGATTCTAGCTATACCTCCAGTGCTTTTTTTTTTTTTTTGCTTTTTAGAGGGCAGTTGGGATTAAGTGATTTGCCCAAGGTCACACGGCTAGTAAGTATTAAATGTCTGAGGTCAGATTTGAACTCGGCACCTCCTGACTCCAGGGCTGGTACTCTATTCACTGTGCCACCTAGCTGTCCCAAAGATTCTTTATATAATATCAAGATAATTATGCTCTATATAATCTGACAGTGTTCTAGAGGCAGTCATTTAAGTTAGCCTGATGGATAGCACCTGTTCATTGTATTAAACACCCAACAGCCTTTGGGATTTGGGGGTTTTATAAACGTCATCCTAACTGCAAGTGGACTAGGTGTGGGGAAGAAATTGAAGTTACAAACTCAAGTATGCTAATTCCTTATAAATGCTTCCCTCCTTCATATTGGGGGATAAAATGATTTTTTTGGGAGGGAGGAGTCAAGTATATCATATATTTGACTAGTTTAATTAGATTATCTTGTGTTTCCCTTGGAGATCTAAAATGTGTTTTTTTCTCCCAAAAGTTGAAAGAAATGATGCCTGCTGTTATGTAACATGCTCATATCTCATCAAAGTTGTACCTATGATTGTGTGATTATAATGCTTCCTATCTGTTTCTTATGTGCACCAAAGTTTAAACAAATATTGCTGTGTTAGTTTATATTTTCCTCAAAGAATTCTCAAAACTATTTTATACAGATGTAGGTATTTTTTGGCTAAGTTTTTGTTGATTAACATAGTATACTCGGTTTCCTCTTAAAAGGGTTTAACTCTAATCAGCTCTTTTTTTAGCCTAAAACTTAGACCAGAGTTATGTGGTAAGTAGAGATTGATGGTATATTCATCCCTTGTTACTCTAATTTCTTATTTTCCCTTCTCAGTGATTTGAAGAAATCTTTAGATCTCCCTTTTTAAAGATGAAAGATGAAATTGCCACAACAATTTTCTTCATCACAAGACTGGTGAAAAAATATGATAAGTTGAGTAAGCAACAAGTAGAAGAATTTGCAGCTAAACTGATGGCAATACTATTTGAGACATACAGGGCACACTGGTACCCAGACATTCCTTCGAAAGGACAGGCTTTCAGGTGAGGACTATAATGCCGTATGGCAAAGGAAAATAACAAATAATTGTGCTAGGAAAGTACTCAGATTGAAGATTCTGAATTTCTCCTCATCTATCCTCTCCCACTTTATTATTATTGCTATTTGCCTATAATGGGGACAAATGTTTGAATTACTGGGGCAAGGGAGGAATGTGCAGTTTAACTATTAGTTCTTACTAGCCAATCAGCTGGCTCTAGCATACCCCTGTGCTCAAAATAAAACGGGTTGGAGGGATAACATGTTGGAGAGGGAACTTTACTAAGTACTTACAGCAAAACACAGTATTTGTTAGAATTTATAAAAGTTTAGGTTCTGGGTCTCTAAGAAAAAAATTTAATAAAGGGGACTATATTTTTGTCAGCTGTGGGGAAACAAAAAGCTCTCTAACAGAGCCTTGCCTTTCACAAGTTACTCCCTTCCCTAGCCATAAAAAAGAAAGGAAATGTAATATTTGAGTAATCTGGATATCTTTGCAAAAAGATAAATAGTTTTGCCCTTATTTTTGCCTCTTCTCAACATTAGGTGTATCAGGATAAATAAACAACAGAAAAAAGATCCTATTCTGGAGAGGGCATGTGCTGAAAGTAATGTGAATTTTTTTCACCTGGGTCTTCCAAAGGAGATGACCATATGGGTAGATCCCTTTGAAGTATGCTGCAGGTGAGTGATCTACACAGAAATGAGTGATTCATATCTTATAACTTTTAGTCACCTTTTGAAGTAGGCTTCATGGAAGGTAGCTCCAGAATGATCAAGACTCTTTCTTCACCTGATCAATGTATCATTCAGGTATTATAACCATTAAGATATCAAGGCCATTATGCCTTTAAAGACCAGATGTCTTTGTAGGCTTCTATTACATTCTTAATAGAAAAATTATTTTGATTATTTATTTTCCTTTAGTATTTGGTATGCTTTTAAAAGTTCAAAAGGAAGTGGGGTGGGACATGTGGGTTGAACTGTCACTTTTTGAAATTTTAGACTAAACCCTTATAGGTCAGTATCTTTACTTTTAGCAGGCTTTGATTGGTTTGGGGAAGATGGGGGGGGAAGTCAAGGAATCATTAAACTTAGCATCTGATTATTATGTTCTACTTTGGGATATGACCTTCAAGTAAATACTGGAGGCATTATCATAATGGCATTCTACATTAAAACAACAACAAAAACCAACCCAACTTTGGAGCAGCTAGGTGGCTCACTGAATAGCAAACCAACCCAGGAGGTTGAATTCAAATCTGGCCTCAGATACTTAACACTTAACTAGCTGTGTGACCTTGGGCAAGTCACTTAATCCCAATTGCCCTGTCTTCCCTCCTCCAAAGAGCGATATATATATATAAACAACTTGATCTACTGGCTGAACCAAAAGAAAATATACTTTTAAAAAATCCCCAATTACGAGGTGGGGGGAAGGTTAGTTTCACTTAAAGCTTCCTATTATTATTTGTAATATTACAATAGTTTTTGATTCAGAGAGTACCCCAATAACAGACTTTCGCCTGTTCCTTTCATTCTTGTGTCTATCCTTTGAATCAGACTTTCTTCAAGTGATTAAAGTAGACTGCCTCTCACTCTGCCCCCCAGAAAAATGCTTGAGTTTGCTCAGAAATAGAGAAAGAGGTGATGGTAGTTTTTAGAAATAAAGAGAACCTTAATTTAAGGTCTTGTCTTAAAGCTTTGTTTCCATTTTTTATTTAGGTATGGTGAGAAAAATCATCCATTTATAGTTGCTTGTTTTAGAGGCAGGCAGGAAGAATGGGAAATATCTCAACAGATCAGTCATGCTGTCAATAAAGTCACATCTGACTACTATTCTGGCACTTCCTCTGATGAGGATACATATGGCAGAGAGCCTCAAGTAATTCCTAAAGTCAGAAATCCAAAAAGCATTTATCAGGTAAGATATAACTAAACTGCTCTGGATGGGAGGGATGTTTTGTTTGTACTCATGTCCCAGTTAATCAGTTTGTGCTTAGTTCCAAGACCTGATTGGTCTGTTGCTAGAATGTTGAGTCTTTGCATTCTTTCTCAGGTTGAGTATTTCAAGCAGCCCCTCCAAACTTGGTTCCAATATTCCCGTAAAAAGAATATGACTGATGGGCGCCCCAACCTCCCAGGAAGTACCTTTTATGTCCCATACAAGATCCACAAGTGCTACAGGCCTGCTGCTATGTTTCCAGGACCCCGGGTGGATAGATACCACTGGGTCAACACAAATCGACAAAGTAGCTAAAGTATACAGTTCGACTGATCTCGCTGTGGGATTAGAGTTCACAAGAGGAGCTTTCTTGTTTCCTAACTTAAAATGAGTCTGAAGTTGAGAGACACCTGAAACAGAAAAAAAAAAAAAACCTCATTTGGGGCCAAGATACTTGATGGTGATTCTTCTCACCTGTATTATGACTAGATTCTTAACTAGAATTATAATGTTTTACTTTTAAATGAAGTTTTATGTGTAATGGATGTACTCAAAAAGGTAATATAATGAAGTTATTGATTTATAAGATTCTACTGATTATAAAAAGTAACAAATAAACTTCTATGTTTTTAATACCAGTGTCTGCTTTACTTTGATTCTCCCTCATCCTGGCACAGTCCATTCTTTCCCCGTCTGGTTTTACTTGTCAGATGCCATGAGGCCAGCCCTTTTAACAAATTATTTTCACCAGCACCTTAGAAGTACTTGACTTTTTGATGTGCATGCTTTGCCAGTCTAAAACGAAAAGCCATAGTTTCATTCTTCTCTACCCTAACATTCCCTAACTTCACCTACTTCCTTTTGTTATGAAAAAGCATTTTCCCTGTCTAGTATGAAACCTTTTACTCAAGCTGCCTCCTCTGAGGTCTTAATCTGAGGATGAGAGAAAAAAGATGCCAGATCACTCTTCTGCTTATAAACCCTCATAGCCCTCAGATGATCATTTTGTCTTTTTTCTCACTCTCATCTTTAGACTTCTAGAAGGCTTTGTGGTTCTCTTTTATGGTGGATGGGCATAATCTGGACCAATAACTTCATTGCAGACCTGTAATTGAATTTTCCAACCTAAGGGGTGTAGGAGGCACTGAGGTTGTGGCTTGTCTAGGTCACATAGCCAATATGTATCAGAAGCCAGACTTAACCCATCTTATATTTTACTACTATATTAGAACTGGTCTTTTGATGATTACTAATGACATGCTAATCTTTAAACCAGCTTAAAAAAAAGTAAGTCTTGATTGGTCTGCAATATTTGACACTGATCACTTAACCATTTTGTGCCTCAGTTTCTTTATCTGTACAATGAGGGAGTTGGATTTGATGGCCTCTAATAGGGTCCCTTATAGCTCTAGATCTATGATCCAACGCAACTCTCTTTTTCTGTAGCTTTTAGAACACTATAATCCTAGATCTCTTCCACCTTTGATTATTTTCCGCTGTTTTTATTTCCTCTTTCTACTTCTTAAATATAACCATTTACTGAGGTCCTATGCATGGTCCTCTTTGCTTTTCTATAGACAATTTTAATGTTTATTTCTTTGTCAATTATCATCTTTTTCTATAAAGTCTTGAGATCTTCTAAGCTCTAGAACCACATTCCCAAAGCATAGTACACTAACAAGTTCAAAATTGAGCTAATTTTCCACCAGAAATCAATTCTTACTCCTGAATTCCCATTTTCTATTGGCTGGTATCACTATCTATGTCACTTAAGAGTAATCAATAACTTAGTCACTTTTTGTGTTAGCATCACATAACTAGTCACAACGACTTGTTTTTTTCTCCCTAATTTCCTTGAAGTTTCTTTCCTTCTTTTCGTTTCTAACACTAGTTCAAGACCTAACTGATTTTTTTTTTTTTGCCTAGAATTGTTGTTTGGAGGTGGGGAAGGTTCGGGTTAGGGAACACTTCTGAGCATGAACTGATCTGAACAAGAGCAAAGGATGGTTTTAAAGGGTGGGGGTAGGATGGCATAAGATGGACTTAAAAGAGAAGACAGGTTAACCTTTTGATGCTAATTTCTCTAGTCACATTACCCCTTCTTCTAATACAATATGAATCTGAAGACAAAGTTTTGATCATATCTTGTATCCCAACCACCCTTTTTAAACTAGGAATTTCTCTTTATACCACTCACCTCTCCCCACCACCTTGGGCTTCTAGTCAAAATGGACTACGTGTTTTTCTTTAAAAATATCCTGTACTTTTTAGCCTTGGTGCTTTTATTCACTTCAAGCATTCACAGGAATATTTTTCCTCATTGAAGAAATAAAAGATTTGGCAATCTCATTCTTATTGCAAAGAAACTTATTTTGCTTGATATAGATTATCTTTGTTCCTTAGGCTCGTCACAAATTCCTATACTTGGAAATCGGCAGGCTGGCCAAAGATCTATTTCCTCTTTAAAAATTACATTGGTGATGGTCACACTACATGCAGGATTTGAATCACTAAATATGTATATCTCCTTCTGAATTACAAAATAATTTGTCTTCTCACATATAACTGGTCATATGTATAATGATATGTAAGGAGATACCAATTTTTCCCTATCTCTGACAGCACGAGAATGTGGTTTAAATTCAGCTTTCTAGGTACTTTGGAACATCTCTGATTTCATCCATGTTTGATACTCCTGCTGCTAATGTTAATAATAAACTTCCTTTACATCCTTTCAACCTGAATTGTTCTTGTTCATGCTTTTCTCATAAATCCATTATAGGAGATCTTTAACAGATACTCAGCATCGTAAAGAATACTTCCACCATCTACCCTTCCCTTTTAAATTTTTTTTTTAAGTTTCCAATAATAATGTTCCCTATTAATATCTACTATTCTTATTAGACATCTAAACCAACTCATTTTCTGGTAATACATTTCCTTGATTGTTGTTTTTTTATACTAATAACCTGCAAGTTGTTGATAATATGCTATATAACATTCAAAACCACCATGCTCACCAAAAAGTTACTTTATAGAACTAGAAAAAATAGTGACAAAATTCATTTGGAAGAACAAAAAGTCCAGAATATCAAGGCAATTAATGAAAAGAAATGTTAGGGAAGGTGGGCTAGCTGTACCAGATTTTAATCTCTATTATAATGCAGCAGTCCTCAAAACTGCCTGGTACTGGCTAAGGAATAGAGTAGTGGATCAATGGAATAGATCGGGTACAAATGACTCAGTAGTCAACAACTATAGTAACATACTATTTGATAAGTCCAAAGACCCCAGTTTCTGGGTTAAGAATTCACTATTTGACAAAAAATACTGGGAAAATTGGAATATAGTATGGCAGAAACTAGGCATAGACCATCATCTAACGCCATACACCAAAATCAAGTCTAAATGAGTACATGATCTAGGTATAAAGGCTGATACTATAAATAATATGGGGAAACAAGGAATAGTTTGCCTGTCAGATTTATGGAGTAGGGAAGACTTTATGACCAAAGAAGAATCGAGAGCATTATAAAATGCAAAATGGATAATCATGATTACATTAAATTGAAAAGTTTCTGTACAAACAAAGCCAATGTAACCAAGATTAAGAGGGAAGTGGGAAATTGGGAAAGAATATTCACAACCAGTGTCTCTGATAAAGGCCTCGTCTCTAAAATATACAGGGAATTAAGTAAAATTTATAAGAATATAAGTCATTCCCCAATTGTTAAATGGGCAAAGGATATGAACAGGCAATTTTCAGAGGCAGAAATTAAAGATATCTTTAA
>CM053596.1:107128306-107172639 GCA_028646575.1 Pseudocheirus occidentalis
AAATATTTATTGCAGCTCTCTTTGTGGTGGCAAAAAACTGGAAACTTAGGGGATGCCCATCAATTGGGGAATGGCTGAACAAGTTATGGTATATGAATGTGATGGAATACTATTGTGCTATAAGAAATGGGAAGGAGATGGACTTCATAATTACCTGGAGAGGCTTATACGAATTGATGCTAAGTGAGAAGAGCAGAACCAGGAAAAATTTGTACAGTCACAGATACATCATATGTGTGACTACAAACCTTGATAAACTGGACTCTTCTCAGCAACGCACAGTCAAAAGACAGCTCTACAAGTCTCAGAATGGAAGGAGATATCTACACTCAGAGAAAGGTCTAGAAAGACCAGAGTTTCAATGGAGACTGAAGCAACACATGCTATTGTTCTTTTCCATGTTTGGTTTTGTTTCTTTTCTTTTCTCTACCATATTTGTGTTGACTATTGGGTTATTTATAATTTTAGGGTATTTTGAGATCCTGTTATATTCCTACAAACTGTGGAACACTACATCAAGGGAATAATATTAAGAAGATTGTCAGTTTGGTATCCCATGTATTTAGAAAATCACATAGTATTTTTTTAAACTCCTTGTTAAAATATTTTCAAGGAAGAATACAAAGTATGAGTGGGGGTGGGAAAAACAACCCCCATCTCAGGGACAGATTAGGCCCTGCCATATTCATGTGAATTCAGTACAGGGGAAGGAAAAGATGGGACAGGAATGGAAGGGCCCTGCCCACAAGCCATGATATCCTAAACTGACATGCTGGGAGGGAAGATTGGGAGGTGGGAGGACAGGCCCTGCCTGATAGCACCACACTGGAAGGGACCCTCAAACTGCAGGGTTCCTATTTTTATTTACTAGAGGAAGGGGGGAGGGATCAAATCCATTGGATAGGGACATGGTTTGAGATGACTTCAGGATCCTGAACATGGCAGGCAAGTTTAAAGAATCCATCCTTGGCACTCTGTGGCCTCACAGCAGCACAGCAGCTCCTTCCCTTCCATGATGCCCACCTCATAGTTATAGTCCCAAGTCAGCTCTGTCCCTGCCCATATCCTCTTACTGGCAAAGAAAGCCACTCAGGCGAACCAAAGGTCATTGGTGTTGACAAAGACATTCTGGACAAACAGGTTAGGATGACTGCAGCTGTGATTGAGATAGTAACCCAGGTTGCCCTCTAGCTTGGCATCAATGATGTAGCAAGACTCCTTGTCATCATAGAACTGGCATGTGTTCTTGCAGATGGGTTCACTCTTGCCTTTGTTGGCGGATGCCATATTGGTTGACTTGATGGCAATGCCATGTGTTGATTTTAAAGCAAAACTGTGTGCGGATTTCACAGCCACCTGACATTTGATTGGGCCATACAGGTTCTTATTGTCTTTAAAATCTTTGCCACCAGAGCCAGATGAGATGGTCTGGATGTCATCACTGTCTGCTGCCATAGCTGGAGCCTGACTAGCCACAGGCTGTTGGCTTGTTCCACTCTTCCCCCTCACTTTCTGTGCTGCTGGACAGTGTCAAAACATCATCAGGGTTGGCTTGGCCAGACCCCATAAGCCTCTGGGCCTGATGCATATTAGTCTTGCTAGGTGGGCACTTGATACCTTTAATATTCAAGGGGGAAGGGTTGTAACTAAAATTCCTGAAGCTTTTGTTAGGCACCAAAATCTTGTTTTGTTTATCAGGCTCCTCTTTCTTGGGTGGCTTGATATCCCCCTCTTCTTTGACCCCCACCCCTGAGATGGAGGACTTCTTTCCATCCCCACGGCCTCCCCCAGCCCTCCCATCTCCACCCTTGCTGGTCCTGAAGGAGGAGTGGCTATTGGAGTCAGCAAAGCTGCCATCACTGACATTGTTGCAGCTTAGCCAATCACATAGTATTTTTAATGATTCTAGTCTTCCATCTTAATTCTAGACTTAGGTTGTTGTATTATCTGCCCCCAGCTGGCCAAGAAACACACATTGATGGTCTTTTTTGATAGATTTGTCTACTTGCTTCTCATAGTATAGTCTAAAAAAAATTAATGGATTAAAAATGCAAAATGGATGACAAAGTGTAATGTAATTAATTTAAATTTGAAGATCCCTTTTTTGTTATGTCAAGTAATCAGGTACTTAGCTCTGAGTAACTAAGGGCTAAGTACCTCTGTGAAAGAAACAGAACGTGTGCTCTGTCTCCTACTGCTGACATTGTGTGTGTGTGTGTGTGTGTGTGTGTGTGTGTGTGTGTAAGAAGAGTCCTAGAGAGAGATAGTAAGAATCAGAGGTGGAGGAAGCAGAATTTTCCCAGCATCTGGAAGCTGGGCTGCTACTTGCTGGACTGAGAACTGAGTTGGAGTTTTCTTGAGACTGGGCTCTGGTGAGGGCTGAAGTTCCTGCTGAGAAGGCCACCTGGAAGGCTGAGATTTCTCCTGGGTCCTAGGGCCAACTGAACTGCTGGAGGATGGAAGAAGCATGACCAGGATAAGACTTTGTGGCTTGGTTGATCCTTGAGTTCCCAGAAACAGAAGTTGTGAAGATTTTTGAGATGTGCTGGACCCTGTGAACTTCACTGTGTAGCAAGAACTGCCTAGAGGACTGACTGGACAAGAACCTGGAGCTGCCTGCTTCTAAATCCAGGTGACTGGTGGATTTAGGTAGGAGCTGGGACCATGGAAGGGGATCTAGGGAATCTGAGAGACCACTCCAAGTCAAAATGAAGAAAACACCTCTCCTTGGATATTGAATGGTGATGAAATTGAAGTTTACTAGACACTGAGGGGTAGAGGGTTTGTGCAATTTTCTAATGATTGTATTTAGTGATTAACAATACTTAGTGACTGATTTCTAGATAAATGATCAAGTTAACCTATGATTGCCCCATGAATGAATGATTGACTATTGTATTGTGAGATGATTGAATGATTAAGTAAGGAGGCAAACATCCTTAGGGATACCAGATGATTATTCTTTTGTTCTTTGTTCTAAATACTGTGGCCACTTTGGTGAAAACTATGTGGCCATTTTAATGTTAAGCTGTTGTGAATACTATATTGTGATTTTCTGCGATAAGACTGTAATGTTGTGAATATCATATTGTGATTTGTTGTGAATGTTTGCCCTGATTTGTTATAGAATGAGTGGAGTGTTCACTATACTGTGTAATTAGAACCTTAGAAACTGTTCACAGTAGTATTCATTTGGGAAGCTGCACATGCATGTTGTTATACAAAGACAATCTGTTTTTTACTGTTGTGGATTTCATTGAAGGACCACATAGTGTTCTAGGATGTGATGTGGTTAGTCTGATATCATTTGAAAGGAGAAAACATTTGGAGAACCTTGCTATCAATAGAGAATCCATATTTTGTTTGAATTTTTATGCAGCATATCTTAAGTAAATAATAGGTCACATTTATCATACTTCAACATGTACAAAGCAATTTGCATGTACTATTCCATCTGATCCTCACAAATCTGTGAAGTAAGTGCCAATATTGTCCCTATTTAATTGCTACCTGTAGTCCAGGAGGAAATGTTTATTTCCACAAAGGAGCTTTAGCTCTGGGCTCAAACAGATCCTGATTCATTCCTGGGAAAGTCTGATGGGAAGGAAGGGGAGTGAAGCTTTTTAAAAAACTCTATCTCATTTTACTTCTTCACTTGAATCTCTTGGAAAGTACTTTAAAGTTCCTGTATGGCTCATGTCAAGGGTTTCCCTTAAAAGGTACTAAAAGGGTGGTAGATGTCAGGTATGGGACAACTATTTATTTCCTGTACTACAAAATAAATTCTTAAAGTACCAGACTCATAATCACACATTAGCAAATACTTGAAACATGAAATATTATGTGGGATTACTGAGTATGTAGTTTCACTTTCACCACTGACCTGTACTGCCCATCCAACTCACAAGTTTGAATCTTTTGGCAGGCTAGGCCATGTCTTGGGCTTTATTCAGCCATTTAGATGAAGCCTCCTCCTGGTGGTTGTACTTTTCTTCTCTGTAAAGTGCTACAGGTGTAGGAATCATTTCCCTCTAACAGCAAGCTCCTGATTCTAGAACTCTTGAATTTTTGAACCTGTGAGGAATTTCCTAAGGCTAGAAACAACTATTTGTTTTTGTTTGTTTGTTTACCAGCACTAAAGAAAAGGAACAACAGAGGATGTAGCTAGGGACTTGAAGACCAATTTCAAATAAGCATATATTTTAGTTTCCATTTGTATGTAGTTTCCATAGCTGCTTTGGAAAGGTGGAGGAGAAGGGAACCGCCTCCCTCCCACCCCCCCAAGCCAAAACCCTTTTCCCTGTTGGGAAGCCAAAGGAGAACTGGCAGAGTCTCAAACAATATGCTGAAAAGAGAGGAAGAGAGTAGGTTGTTTTTCCTCAGTTCTTCTTATAGTCTACTGAGTAGGTGGTTCTTCTTCCTGGCTCCATTGCCAATCATCTTTGACACAATCCCACAGTCACAATGACAAGTATGTAATTGCTACATTATCCCAAAGCAAGGGGTCAGAGCACCTATGATCCACTGGAAATGACCATATATAGGTACATCCCCATGTATATTCCATGTGCCATATGCATAATAAGAAAACCTCAGAAAGGTTAAAAAAGATTTCTCCTTCCCTCCCCTCTCCCCTTCCCCCGGGTCACAAAGCTAATAAATGTCTCAGGCACTATTTAAATCAAGATCTTTCTGACTTAAGGTCCTGTACTATCCATTTGGTCTCCTGACCTTCCTGTGTCCCCTGGAACTGGATTGGAATCAGGAAGACCTGGATTCAAATCTCAATGCTCAGCAGATTGTTTAACAAAAGTTATCTATTTGGTTATATCTGTCATAGTATTGTGTGCTTTTGACATATATGTAGGAAATACTTTGTATGAGGAGAACCTTCAAGTTATTTCCTCTACTAGTTTATTAAAATGCCACTGTGGATGTTTTTTAAATCTTCTCTATACCTCTTCAATTGTGTGACCTGAAATACATGGTTAAATTATCTGCAAAAGACTTTCTGGTTTCTTCTCATGTTTTTGTTGAGAATATCCTAGATGTATGTATAGACTATTCTTGTAGATCATATGGAAATGAGAGTAAGTATGTGGGTCTGTAGTTGCTAGAGTCTTCTTGCCTTCCTTTTTTGAGTAGAAGCACAATCTGAGATATTTTCTATTTTAAAAAATCTCTTTTCAACATCTTGAGAATTAGTTTTTGAATGTCTTCAAAGTCATCAACTCTAGGATGCATTTCTTCTGTGTGAATTTAGTTACTTTTTTTTTTGGTTCTTCCTGACTTGATCTTTAAGTACATTTACTACTTCCTATATTCATTACAAAGATGTTAGAGTCTAAGTATGGTCATTCCACTATCATTACTTGTGAGAATAGATTACTCTAAAAATACTAAAAGATGGGTTCCAATTTCCCATCTTTTTATTTTCCTTCCTATTTTATTTGTAAATGCTCTTAGGAGAATCTGATGCAATGATGCTGATTTGATTCAGTATAGCTAGATCTTTTGAAGTTCTTTGTTCTTTTGAAGTTGATTTTATTTTCATCTACTTTTGCCTCTTGTATATTATGAAGTGATGATAGTCAACTAACCAACAAGCATTTATTAAACACTATGTGCCAGTCACTGTGATAAAGACTGGGAAGACAAAGAAAGGCAAAAATAGTTCTTGCCCTGGAAAAGCTTGCATTCTAATAGGGAAGGCAAACAAGAAAATAGGTACATGTAACATATATATTCATATGTATATATACTTATATGCATATGTAAATATATACCTATATATCAGATGGAAGATAATCTGAGAGGGTGTGGCACTAGCATTTGGGTGGGGGTCTGGGAAAAGGATACTACAGAAGGTAATATTTAAACTAAATTTTGAAGGAAATTATGAAGCAAAAATTAGGATGGAAAGCATGCTGTTAGACTACAGGGAGATAGCCAGTGCAAAGACACAGATATGGGAAATGAAGTGTAACAGTCTGTGAGAAACAGCAAGTAAGTAGGACAGTATGGCAGAATCATAAAGTGTGTGAAGGGGAGAGTAAAGTGTAAGAAGACTGGAAAGGTAGGAAGAAGCCAGATTGTGAAGAACTTTAAATGCCAAAGAACTTTATATCTGATCCTGAACATGCTCACATTCATACATTAGGAAAATAACGTCGGCAACTGAGTGGAAAATGGATTGCAGAGAGGAGAGAGTTGAGGCAGGGAAAACAATTAGAAGCCTATTGAAATAGTCAAGGTGAGAGGTGAAGAAGGCTTGAACTAGGGAAGTGGCTGTGTGAGTGGAAGGAAGGGGATGTATATGAGGAATGTTGTAAAGGAAGAAATAATAAGATGTGGCAATGTATTGAATATGTGGGGTAAATAAAAAGTGGGGAGTTGAGGCTGATACTGAGAATTTGAGTCTGGGAATGTTACATACACAGGCAAGTTGTTCCATCCCTTCAAAACTAAGTATAGAATAGCTTTTCATCAGTTTCCTTACTTGTGTGTTCTGTGAATATCAAGATTTCCCAACAGAACTCTATTACTTTATCTTAACAATGAACTTACGCATCACAATTTTCTTCATTTATTTCAATGTTCTTCTGGGCTAAAGTTGTAGAAGTTGCCCAGAACTGAATAGAATGGTCCATATGCTGTTGGAGGACAGGATACACTGGGACTATCACCACCCTATTCCTGGAAGCTATCCATCTCTTAATATATTAGCTTTTTTTTTATTTTTGCTTTTTGGAGGGCAGTTGGGGTTAAGTGACTTGCCCAAAGTCACATGGGTAGTTTTTTTTGTGTCAAGTGTCTGAGGACGGATTTGAACTCTGGTCCTCCTGACTCCAGGACCAGTGCTCTATTCACTGCGCCACCTAGCTGCCCCTATATTAGCTTTTTAAACTGACACATCACATTTATGCTTGAAGTCCACTAAAATCCTAAGATCATTTTCAGAACAATTTTTGTCAATCCATGCCTCTTCAATATTATATTTGTGGAGATGATTTATGCACTCATGTTCAAGACTTTAAATTTATTCCCATTGAATATTATCTTATTAGAATTTACCTGATGCTCAAACCTGTCAAGATCCTTTTGGATCCGGATTGTCATCCACTATAATAGCTATCCCACCCAGTTTTGTGTTATTTGAAAATGTGATAAGCATACCATCTATGCCTTTGTCCAAATCATTGATAAAAAATGTTAAACAACAAAGGTCTAAGTACAGAGCCCCTGGGTACTCCTCTGGAAGCCTCCTGCCATGTTGACATTGAACCATTAATAACTATTCTTTAATCCAGGCATAAAAGTAGTTCTGAATTCATCTGATATCACTTTAGTTTAATTCATATTTCTTCTATTTCCCATGAGAATAGCATGTGATGTTTTATCAAAAGCATTACTATAATTTATGTAACCTGTAATCAAAGCATTTTCCTCATCTGGTATTTTAATAATCCTATCAAAAAAGTAAAGGAAGTTAGTTTATCATGACCTGTTCTAGATGAAACTATTCATACTCTTTTGTAAATGTTTGCCAACCTTTTCTTTAATGACCCTAGGAATAGAAGTCAAGTTCTTTCATTTATAGTTTAAAGAATCTTTTCTCTTTCCTTTTTTGAAAATTTGGGGAATATTTGCTGTTTTTATTGTTGTGATACCCCTGTTTTCCTTCAGCTTTTATACATCAATGACAGTGGCTCAGTCATTACATCTGCCAATTCTTTTTTTTTTTTTTTTTTGCTTTTTGGAGGGCAGTTGGGGTTAAGTGACTTGCCCAAGGTCACACGGCTAGTTTTTTTGTGTTAAGTGTCTGAGGCCGGATTTGAACTTGGGTACTCCTGACTCCAGGGCCGGTGCTCTCTTCACTGCGCCACCTAGCCGCCCCACATCTGCCAATTCTTTCAGGACCCAAAGGTTCATCTAGTCCACATGACGTGAATTCATAAAGGGCAACTGGAAGCTGACTTATGATCTCCTTACTTATACAATTGGGTATTGACTCCTTGTTAGTAATATTTTTGGTTATTTTCCTTTGTAGGGAAAACAGAAACTAAATAAAGAGTTGAACAGTTCTGCCTTCTCTATGTTCTTCTTCTCTCATTCATATCATCTCAGTTATCCAAATATAGATCTTAACCTTTCTTTGATCTTCCTTTTTCATCCAATATAGCTAAATCTATAAACTTTACCTTTTTTCCTCCTTGGCTTCCTTCACCAGCATTACCTCAATCCTGAACCTTAGTATTTTTGACACTTTTTTTTTTACAATGCTGTCCCATGTTTTTATATTCTTCCTCTGTTACCTAGCCTTGTTTCCATTTTCTGCACATTTCTTTTATAAATCTAAGTTGATTGGTGAATATCTTCTAAATCCGTATCAGTTTCATCAGACAAATCCCATTTTCCCCTTCTCATTGGGATTGTTTGCCTTTGCATTCGTGTTGATATCTTTTGTGTCTTAGGACTTTCATTATGGAGCATCTTTTACTCCTTTGGGGTTGATTTCCCCTGGAGCATTTTAGTCCATGGGATCCTACCTGTCTTTCCTCTGTAACTTTTGAAATGATCTTTCCCATAAACTAGAGGTGCCCAGATTCCCTATCTTTCTCTATTACAAATTCCAAGAGGGAGTGGTCACTTCCCCCCAAGATTCTCAGCATTTTCACTCATCAAACAGTCCCTGTGAATTAGTGAAAATCAGATCCACAAGAGTGTCAGTTTGGATATGGTTTAATTCCTCTAGTAGTATGCTACCTTATTGGTGGCTAGGAAAATTCTTACACTGGATAATTGCAGTTAAATCTAATGTTTGTGGCCTTGGGAACTATAATTCTTAGTTTCCTTGGTAGTCTTTTCTGCCACTATCACTGCAGAAGCAGAAGGGCTACACAGGTCTTCAGATCATTTTATGTGTTTTATCTTTCAAGGGTTGTTATGTTTCATCCACCCCCAGACATCAATTTGTCACCCTTGTCTGACATGGTGAAGAGTTTCAATGTTCAAAGGTTGGTCCTTTCACAATGGACATTTGCTTGTCCAGTGTCTTTGTCATTCAGACGATTTATTTGATAATTTGGTACCCCAATCTAATCAAGAGTATATGTTTTAAAAAAGTTGATTGAAACTTAATACTGTTGGGAAACAATCCTGATAATGATTCAAGCAATGAATGAGGTCACATAATACAATGATTATTTTAAATGGTCCACTGGAGTTGAAACATACTGACATCATTATGTGATAGAATTTATTTTCTAAGGTCTATAACCTTGATTCTCTTACAATTTTAAGTGTATTTGAATTTTTAAAATGTGCTTAAATTACCATGTCTAGTTTAGGGATGGCTACATGTAGTTCTTCAGAATTTTGTATATGAAACTATAGGATTTCAAGTTATATTTACTTTAAGTATAAAGAAAAAATACCGTTTTGATCACTATTGACATTTATTAAAATAATGTTATGTCTTTTAAAATAGACACATAATAATGTGAGCATTTAGTAGTTTTATTTATCATAATAAAGGGATTTGTTTCAGTTCTCTGTACACAGTAAGTGCTTAGTAAACATGGAACGAATTAGGTTTGTTTTTTTTTGGTGGTGAAAAATGGATTTTGGTTATGGACAGTGACATTTTGACTCCTCTCTATGGAGAGGTCAATCCTGGCCTAGTCATTGGTATGTCTGTATATTAACAACTGCTTGAAGTTCACTATTTCTGAAACAAGCTTGCTATTGATTTTAAATACACATAATTCAGCAGGAGGTAGAACTTGATCCTTGCCTTGTAATCTATGTGGCATTTCCATTAAGAAGAATGTGCTTGCTTAGAGACTGCAGCTGTTAGTGTATTAATGGAAATCTAATGGAGTGTCTCGGCAGGCAGCCAATAAATTAACAGGATTAGGTTCTAGTAGGTGTCTCACTTAGACACAAACTGGGAAGGGAGAAGAAAGTTCTTTAATTTCTGTGCTATACTATTCTTTCTCTTCTCCCAGAGGCCTTGAGCACTTGGCAGGTCTGTGTTGAATAGCCTTTATGGGTTGACTTAATGAGTCTTTACTGTGTTGGTAAATATATTTAAAACTTTTTGTAAGACCAAGTTCATAGTGATCTATATTAGATGCTTATAAAAATAGAATAGGATTCCTTTCCATTTCAAAATATCAAACATTGATAGCCTCTTTAATTAAGCGTAACCATTACTAAAGAGGGAGATAAAGAGAGGCTTTGTTTAAGAAAACCTGACTCATGGAGTTCTGAAGAAGTCCATAGGGCAATTACTAATTTATTAATGAATCTGAAATGATAGGATTATTAAAATGAATCATTATTAACAGTATAATCTTCATGGGAACTCCTATGGTTCCTGAGTCTGGCTTGTCATTCTACTTTTAGAACTCTGCTGTTTGGAGAGTTAGGTAAAGTAACCAACCAACTTTTAACTTTAGCATGGAAAAGTAACTTAAAATACTTAATTGTTGGTGGAAAAATAAGGAAGACTTTGCAAAAGTTCAGAATTATGAGTGGATTCTGAGGTTTTACTTTAGGTATTCATCTTTTTTTAAAGCCTCAGTTAAATTATCATTATTCTTGCTGTTTGTTTTCACTTAATCAGTTTTTCCTAAAATCTTTTGAATCATAGAACATCCCCATCGAGTATTGTATAAGTAATAGATGTACCATACTCTACAGTTTTCAAAGTGCTTTTAATAGATTTTCATTTGAGCCTGATACCAGCCCTGTGAGACAGGTACTACAGATGTTATCCTTTTGTTACATATGAGGGAAATGAAGTTGGAAGAGATTGTGACATGTCCAAAGTCAGACGGAATCAGAGGCAGGATTTGAACTCAGGTTATCCTAACTCCAAGTCTAGCATCCTATAATACCACCAATAGGGGTGTGTGTGTGTATATACATACATACATACATACATACATACACACATATACATGTGTGTGTATGCTTTGTTGTTGTTGTTTTGATTGTTGTTTTAGTCCTTAAGGGCTTTCTGTAAGGAATTTGCATTTTTCTTAGGAAGAAAAATACATTCATTATATATATTATATACATATGTAATTTATACATAGTGGATAGAAAGCTGACCTTGGTCATGGTCAGGAAGACTTGGGTTCATGTCCTACCTCTCTTATGTACTACTTATTGTGACCGTATGCAAATCTTTCAACTTCTCAGTGCTTCAGACAACTGATACAGGTGAACTGTACAGAATAAAAAGTGTCAACTATAATAATTTGTTTGAATTAGTTTTGTTATTCTGCTAGTCTTCTGCACTGATAAATGACGCTTGAGAACTTTATAATTCCAGAAGAAAGCTTAGTCAGTATTTTGATAAGACTACAGTAATAAAGGAATGGGATCTTATCCTTTAGAGTAGAAGTAATAAATATCCCTTACAGTAGAAATGTAGATATGAACTTAAGGTGCTATGTTACTTTCCAGTGCCAACTATTTATTCTGTTTAGTCTTTAGTCATTACACATGTGTGTATATATATATATATATATATATATATATATATATATATATAAAGTTTTACATTGCATATATCACTTGTATATATACTAACTCATCTTTAAAAATCATCCTCTTTCTCCAATAATTTTGTCAGCTGTTGCATTAATGAATCTAACTTCTTTTGTTCCTGTGGATTGAAATGAGGCAAACTTTTAGCTTCAGAGCTGAAAAACACAAAACAGACACAGGGAAAGAAGCATTAAGTCATACCTTCAGATACTGGTTGTAACTTTAGGCTACATAAATCAGATTGCCTGAGCTGGTGGCAGGGTCCTTAATTATTCAATCATTCTGCATGTATGTGCATATGCATGCATACAATGTAATTCCAGATTTCAATTTGTTAAGTCATTGTTTGGAAGTGAGTTTAGAGTAATTAGTTTGAGGGACTATCTCTTTATTAAAATAATCCATTGGTCTTAGTGTCCATGTTTTAATTTGGGATTTCAAATGTTTAACTGGACAGATGATTCTTTGAATCTTTATATTTTAAAATTAGTCAGCATGAAATAGCATAAATTAGTGATAGAATGAATCCTACACCCAAAAATGGGGCACTTGATTTCTAGCACTTGTACCATAACTTAAGTTATATACTAAGTATTTTCATATATAGGTGTACACATATGCATATAAATAAATGTGTACACATCTCTTTCTTTCCATCTATCCATTCATCTATCTATCCCACCTTGGGAAAGTCATCTCTTCTCTGTAAGATGGAGAGTTAACACCTCACATGTCTGAAGGTAGGTGGTATCAGATACTTTCTTTTTTCCTTCTCTTTCTTATTCTCTTTTCTGCTCTTCCTTCTTTTCTTCCCTTCCTTCATTGACTTTTTATTCTTAAAAATGAACACACATTTAATTTTTTCTCTCTTTCCTCCAATAGAAAAGAAACCTTCATAAGAAATAGGCATAATCAAGGAAAACAAATTCCCAGTGTTGGCCATGTCCAAAAGTATTTGTCTTATTCTGCATCTTGAGTCTATTACCTCTTTGGCAGAGGGTGGAGAGCATACAGTCTTATTGGTCCTCTTAAATTATGGTTTGCCATTGCATTGATTAGAGTGCTTCAGTCTTTCAAAGTTGTTTTTCTTCACAATGTTGTTTCTATATAAATTGGTCTTCTGGTTCTTGGGATTAAGTTATTTAGCTTGCAATTAATTTTAATTCTTTATTCATTGGCCCTTTGAATATAACATTTATTCATTATGTTGAGTAAAGGATATGGTTAATATTTCTACTCTTCTGGATATGCTTGTGAAATTTTTAAGATCAATTTTTGTAAAGGTGCCACACATAACTAGGAAATATGCATACTTCTTTCTATTCCCATTCAGTAATTGCCAGAAATTTATCATATCTAGCTTTTAAAAAATTCTATTCAGATCCTTTCTTTTCCTTTTTCTTTTTGGTTGTATTTGTCTAGTTCTAAAAAATGGCATATTGCAGTTCTTCATTGCTATAGTTTTGCTGCCTGTTTCTCCCTGGTAACTCATCTAGCTTTTCCAATAAGTATTTAGATGCTTGTGCCATTCAGTACATTTGTTAAGTATTAATTTTAGTTCATTGTCTATGGTATCTTTCTAATATAGTTCCCCTCTTTATTTTCTAATCAAGTCTATTTTTGACATTTCATTGTCTGAGATCCTCATTGCTAACCTTCCTTTTCTGAGTCAGCTGAAGCATAATAGGTTTTGCTTCAACCTCTTATTTTGACTTTGTGAGTCTTTATGTTTCAAGTGTGTTTCTTGTTGGATTCTACTTAGCAGAAAATATAGAAATTATAGAAAACACAAAACACAAGTTATAATTCCATGAGACAATAAGAAATATTTGCTGGATGGGGTGGGAGGAAGAGAGTAGAAACTATAGGATAGCTCATATAGAAAAACAAACAAACCTAGAAAATAGATCAAGGAGAGATAATTTAAGAATCTCTGGACTACCTAAAAGACACAACCAAAGAAAGAACTTGGATATCAGCCTGAATATTCTATATTATTCTGCTATTTTCTTCTATTTTATGATGGAATTCATGCCATTCACATTCACAGTGATGACTATTAATTGTGTATTTCCCTCTACCCTTTACTCTTATATATTTTCCTATCTTTGTGCTCTATCTCCTCTTTACAAAGAAGAAAGTGGTGAAAAAGGAATATGCTTAGCACCAGTGCTCTGTCCTTGATGCAATCTGTTTCTGCTCTCCTGCCAATCTTGTTTTCCCTTCTCCCAAATCATAGATTCTTACCCTTTCTTTCCTTTTGCAGCCCTTTTCATGACTTATCTTTTGAGGTTAGCATTTATTTTGCTTATTACTAGCTCCTCCTCTTATTCCTCACTTTACTTCTTTTCACTCCTTCATGTTTTCCTACTGATTTAAATGCATTTATACATCATCATTGTGTGTGTGTATGTTAATTTGTTTCTACCTTCTTTTGACTGGGTTAGATGAATGTGAACCCACTTCCTCCTTGTTTTTATAGTCACCTACTTGCATACCTTAATTATGTGAGAGTTCTCCTACCCTTATTCCCCTTTCATCTCTGTTGTTCTTCAGTCATTTTCAAATTTTTGTGACCCCATTTCTTGAGTTTTCTTGACAAAAATACCGGAATTATTTGCTATTTCCTTCTCCAGCTCATTTTATAGGTGAGGAAACTGAGGCAAACAAGATTAAGTGATTTGTCCATGGAGTCACAGAGCTAGCAAGTGTCTGAGCCCAGATTTGAATTGAGGAAGATGAGTCTTTCTGACTCTAGTCCCGGAGCTCTGTCTATCATGCCACCTGGCTTTCATCTCTGGGATATCCCTTTTTCTTCTCCCTTTCCTATCTTGCAAGGTAATCAAAACATAACAAAACCACTCCTTGGCCCTCTACCTTATTTAACTTCCTTAATGACCCTCATCACATTAGAGTTCTAAGAGAATATTTGTATTATTTCCCTCATTCGAATGTAAAACATTTCATTCTTTTATAATCCTTTCTGATTGCCCACCTTTTTTGTTTCTCTTGACTCCTGTGTTTATATTTAAAAGTTTCTACTCTGGTCTTCAAGAATACCTGCAACTTCTTTATTCTCCTTAAAAGTAGTTTTCCTCCTCATAGTACCATACACGTTTTTTTCTTGTTATTCTTGTTTGTAATCCTTTCTTTCCTCCCTCCTCCCTGTCCATCTTTTAGAATACTGTATGCTAAGCCCCTTTATCTTGGTAACTGCTAAACTGTATGTAATCTTGAATGTGGTTCCTCAGTACTTGAATTCTTTTTGGCTATGTACAATATTTTTACTTTGGCCTAGGAATACCAGCTTTGGGTATGATGTTTCTGGGAGTTTTCATTCTAGGGCTTCTTTCAAAGGAAGTGATCAGTAGATTCTTTCTATATTTACTTTGTCTTCTGGTTCTAATAGATTTGGGCAATCCTTTTTCATGATTTCTTGAAATATGATATCTAGGTTCTTTCTTTGTTCATGGCTTTTAGATAGTCCAATGATTCTTAAATTATCTCTCCTTGATCTGTTTTCCAGGTTTGTTTTTTTTATATGAACTATCCTAGATTTTCTGCTCTCTTTCTCCCCCCCAAGTGAATATTTCTTATTGTCTCATAATGTCATAACTTGTGTTTTGGCTATTCTAAATTTTATTTTTTGGATGAGGCAATTGAGGTTAAGTGATTTGCCCAGGGTCACACAACTAGTAAATGTCAAATATCTGAGATCAGATTTGAATTCAGGTCCTCCTGACTCCAGGGTGGGTGCTCTATTCATTATGCCACCTACCTGCCTCCCTATTCTAAATTTTAAATCTGTTATTTGAGTTGAGTTTTGTACATCTTGTACTAAACTATTAATTTTCTTTCCAAGTCTTTCCTATAAAACTCTCATTTTTTATAATGATTCTTTCCTCTAGGACTTCCATTTTATTTATAATTTTACTTTAAACTCTTGCTTCATTTCTTCCAGTAATTCTAGTTGGCCTAGTGGCCAAGCTGTATTTTATTTTGAGACTTTGCTTGTAAATATTGGAATTATTTTTCTTCTTTTGGGTTTGAGCTCCTTCACATGATAACTTTCTGTGATGAGTCTTTTTCATTTACTCTATTCTAGCCTTACTTTTAGAATTGGGTCTTTGTGTCAGGGCCCAGGCTCTGGTCTCTGAAGCAAATGTCAGAGTCTTACTTGGTCTTGATTTGAATTTTCTGTCATCCTGCTGCTGTGTTCTCTGGGTATTGGGCGCTGTACTCTTCAGGGATCTCAGGGGCAACTCAGGCTAGAGAGTTGAAAACTTTTGGTACAACCTAAGTGTTTACCTAGGGTTTAACTGCTCCTCTCCTGGTCTGAACTTTGCAAACTCCTAACCCCAGTTTGGGTCTGGGCACCACAGCTGTAAGCTTGCTCCTAGTTTTAGTCTTAGTAGATAGTTTCTGGACCCATGCCCTGTCATTTAGCTGGAAGGCTGTACAGGTTCAGAACAATAACTTCTGGCTTTCCCTTTGACCTTGGTTCATTACCTTGGTCATTCAGCTGTAGGCCTCAGCCCAGGTATGTGGGCTAAATTCATGATCCTACTCCAGAGTCAGAGCTGTATAGCTTCTACTCACTTCTGTTTTAAGCTTGATCTGCAGTTGCTCTTTGCCCTGGAATATAGCTACAAGTCACCTCCTTAGTTAACACTGGATATACAATGCAAGTGCTAGACTGGCTCCTGTTACCTGCTCTTTGAATTGGAAAAATAAATTGCTGTGTTCCCTCCTCTTCCCCCTTCCCCTCCCCCCCGATTAAATTGCTTAATCATTGGTCTGATAACTTTTCCTAGATTTTTGTTGGAGTAGTTGTGGAAAGCTAGATTGTATTGTTCCTCTTACCCAACCATCTTGGCTAGTCTTCCAACAAGATGCTTTCTTGAGGACCCAAGATATAATTCCTGGAATAAAATTCTTACAGAACTCTTACAGTACTGATTTGATTAAATTCATTCAGCAAGAATTTACTAAATGCCTACTGTGTCCCAGGCACTGTACTCAGGTGCTTGAGGATATAAAGCCTAAAGTGATATAGCTCTTATCCTCAAGGAATTTACATACTTTCGGGATGTTATATATGGTAGCTGTAGTGGAGAGTTCTAATTCACTCATAATACATTTGAAAACGAAGCATTTAAACCTGAGATGACTAACACTTAAAAAGGTCAACACTTTGAGGTTTATAAATTTCAGTATTTACCTAGTCTGTAGGAAAGTACAGCATTTAGTACTCTAGATTAGAAGGTCTTCTCACCTCTTATTTGTCCTCAATATGGTGTTCTTCTCAGTTAGGATTTGTTGCTCTAAAGAAAGCTTGTTTTTCAGGAAATGTTCAAAATTGGTGAAGAGTAGATGACATTTGTTCTTCTTCATAGACTGCGTAGAAAAAAAAGTTAAAAGAGACCCCACCTTTTTCCTAAGTATCCATTTAGACTTTTCCAGAGGGGATAGAAATGGTTCTGATCTTAAGATACATTGGAACGTCTTTATCATAGTAACATGTGGTACTGCATTTTCTGACTTTGTGAGCTGATAGTATTATATCAAACCTTTTTAGTAGATAGTTGTTTTAGTGAACACATACTTGTGGTCATTCAAATTTTGAACAAATCTCCTCGCTAATAATAATAGTCAATATTTACATAGTGCTTTATGTACACATGAACTCATTTGATCATAAAATAACTCAAAATGGGCTGGTGTTTAATGCAAAATTACTTCTATAATGCCATAGAAACCACTCCCCCCTCCTTTTTAACATGTAAATAAACACAATTATATTTAATTACATGTAAAAATTTTTTAAAGAAATGAAACATTTAAGAAGTAGATAGGGATGTACAGTGGGTAGAACATTGACCTGAAGTCAAGAAGACCTGAGTTAAAATATGGCCTCAGACACTTAATAGCTTATATGATCCTGGGCAAGTCACTTAATCTTTGTCTGCTTCAGTCTTCCTCAACCGTAAAATGAGGATAATAATAGCATCTATTTCCCAGGGTTTATTATCAAAGTACTACATAAATATTAATCGTTATCATCATCATCTTTGAAGCAGTGTTAGACTCACTTAGAAAAACAGTACCAAGAAAAGTCAGTTGAACATATGATATCACTTGAGCATATGAACTTGGTTTCTGGGTCACAATGAGTTTTATGGATGAAACTCTGTTCGTGTATTGGCTATGTTCTGCATTACTATATTTATATAACTCTAGAGAGTCACATTGGCATCACCAGTAACCTGAGAGTCATGTGACAACTGTAATTTTTGCTTTAGAATAGTATTCTACACTTTACAAGGCATAGACATCTTCAGATTTTATACATTGCATATGAAAGAGGTCTGAATATCCCTGCAATATACCAATATCCCTGTACTAAAATCCTCTGAGTAGGTCAGTCTGGAGAACTCATTGAGTGCAGAAATCAACTGAAAAAAACAACAACAACCCAAACCTTCTGTACTTGTATGTACGGCATCAGAACACTATTATTAGTTACCTCTTCTGAGGACTCTGGGTCCATGCAGAACTTAACTTTTGTGTCAATGAGATTAGAGAGAAGATCTCTTTCTTCAGAGGTGGTTTCTCCCTTCAGTAGAACAGCTGCTATGCACTGTTCAGACTTCTTATCCTGGCAAACTGCTGACATTTGGAGCTTGACTGAAAAGGCATCACTGAGACAAGCTTTCAATCCCTAGTCAGAGAGGTGATGATAGGGACAGAACAGTAGGTTTTTTATGTCAGTGCTATTTAAAACTTCATTGTTCAGTCTTTGGATGTGAGGAAAGATTGCAAAGGATAGAGGGCTAGTGATTATTATATCTTATTTACTGCTTAACATTTAAATACCCACAAAATGTTTCATGTGGCAACTTATATTCACACACAAATTCTGAAATACCTCCCTTTGCTTGGGACAATAACTACTGTAGACATTATCAAAGAATCTTGGTAATCAAGGTATCACATATTTAGCATGGCCCTCAGGAAGTCTGCTCAAGAAATGACCCTCATTGAGAAGGCTAAAAAACTTTCAGTGACTTCTCATTACCTTACGAATAAAGTCAAAACAGATTGTTAAGGTTCTTCATGATCCAGGTTCATCTCACTGTTCTGGATCACTTAATTTATGCTTCAGGCAGATCAGACTTTTTATTGTTTCATGAAAATTCAGTGAACAACTATTTCATATTCATGTTTTCACTCACAGTTTCCCCAACCCTGTCTTTACATCTGACTGTTGAAATCCCACTCTTCTTTCAAGCCCAAATCCAAAAGCCACCTTAATTTGATCTTTCAGCTCTTTCCCTCCACTGTGTTCCTTTATTGTATTTATTACATTCTTTTATATTTGTTATTTGTTTTTGTCTTCTTCCTTCAGATATTAGTTATTTGAGAGAAGGGACTCTCTTATATTTTATACCTCACAGTGATTTCAGCATATTAGGCACTTAAATATTTCATTATTAACCTACAAGAAAATGCTTTGAAATTCAAAGACACTAATGTCTCATGTCAATTACACTGGGCCACTACCTATACAGAACTAAGTGCTTTATTGTTAGAGACATTCTGCTTAAAGAACCATGTTACCTCATAAAACAGTTTTAGAAAAACAGGGTTGGAATCCTGGTAGAGGTCAGCAGCAGCGATGTGGGCTAGACAGTGAATCAGGATCAGACTGAAGCCTCCCACAGATGTTAAACACTCTCTCAAAATGAACAGTTTATTCTGATCATTCTGTATTGAGAAATTACCCCCAAATTAGAGATGTGAATATCACATGTAGTCTTTCTAGCTTTGTAAGATTGAAATTACTCATGTAATCACAAAATTTCAGAATTATTTGGATATATAGCACCTTCCTGAATAATTAAACCCTAACATTTTTTTCTCATCCTATTCCCTTTCCTCCACACACTACCGCTACTTTTATTCAGGAACTTAATCACTACTCCTTTTTTTCTTATTTTAATGACCTCCAACTTGGTCTCCCTGTATGCTAACTCTCTGTTCACCAATCCATCCTCCAAACAACTGCCAAAATAATATTTTTAATGTTTAGGTCTAACTATGTCACTTCCTTGTTAAAGAAATTTCAGCTTCTCCCTGTTCCCTCTAGGACAAAATACAGACTTTTCAGCTTGGCATTTAAAGCCTGGCTCGAAGCTACCTCTCTAGATTTTTTCACATCATCCCCCATTTGTATACTCTATATTTCAGCCAAACTGGCTGACTCGCTATTCCCTTAACTCAGTTTTCCATTTCCCACTCCATCTCTTTGCATAGGTTGCCCTGAATGCTTGTCATACAATATTTTTTCACCTCTATGAATCTCTAGTTTCCTTTAAGGCTCCTGTCAGATGCCACCTCCAATGCAAAACCCTTATTTGATCCCACTAGTTGTTAGTGCTCTCTGTCCTCAGATTATTTTATATTGATTAATCTGTATTAATGTTGTATCCCCAGCTCCTGACCCCTCTCCCAGCAGAATTATAAGGTGGGAATACCCATCAGTTTATATTCTTTTTTTTTTTTTTGCTTTTTGGAGGGCAATTGGGGTTAAGTGACTTGCCCAAAGTCACACGGCTAGTAGTAAGTGTGTCAAGTATCTGAGGCTGAATTTGAACTCAGATCCTTCTGACTCCAGGGCCAGTGCTCTACTCACTGTACTACCTACCTGCCTTTTTATGGGAATAGTGGAACCAAAGCTGGAAGAATGGCTTGAAAATTCAACCCAAGAAAGAATGCAAAGACTCAGTATTCTAAAAAATATGTGTTCTGACTCATTTAGATTATTGTCATCTTACTCTCTGAACTGACATGTAATCTCCCACCTCTATACATTCATATAAGCTTTACCTCATGCCTAGAATGTGCTCTGTTCGCTTCAAGACTCATCTAAGTACAACTTCCTCTGAGGAGTCTTGAATGGTCTCCTAACTTCCCTCCACTTAATGCTTTCTCCCTCCTTTTCCTCTGCCTGTTTATATGCACCTTATATATTCCCTATAAAATATAAGCTTCTTTAGGCCACAGATTATGTTGTTTTGTTTTTACATGCTCCAAAATGCCTTGAATTAATGAATACTTAATAAATATTTGTTGAATTCACTTGAATTGAAGGAAACTTCTTACTAATTCATTTCTGTGGGGTAACTTTTTACTCTCTACCATTTTTTTCTATCTTTCCTCCATTTTCTTCCTATACGTAATTATGGGAAAATGTACATTATCTAGATTATTAATCCTTCATTGTATTAAATCTTATTCTGCCACTACTCCTTTAGTGGTATCTTCCATTTTCCTATTTTTCCTAATCCTCTGGTTATGACTGAATTTTCAGTTGTCTTATTCTTACTTGTTTCCTTATATCCTTTAAATTTTAGTATTAAATAGAAACCATTTACTAGCCCTCTAACATTTATCCAAAGTCTGTCTTCCCTTAAATTATCCAGTCAAAATCATCGTTTTTTACTCCTGGTTTCCCATTTGCTAGCCTGAAACTGCCAGACAGGCCCTCCCTCATTAAGCATATTTCAAGAATTGTGGGGAATAGAAACAGTTGCAAATTATTCTCTGTGTAGAGGTACACTGGAGGCCAGGATTTCCTGAGGGTGGATCACATGACTTAAAGGAAATACCACTTTAGAGTCACTAGGTTTGTAAAGGACAGATGGGTTTATGGCCATTTATGAATCTCTGGGCACAAGCCAGGACATATTCATCTCACTGACTTAGGAAAGCTCTTACTCAGTGGCATTTATTATCTTTTAGCTAAAGAATTTCTTTCCAATGGGAGATATTAAGGATTAAGAAAGAAATATTTTTTAAAAAAATGTATACAATACACACACATATGGACAAACATGTATAATACACACATGTATCCATACATGTGTGCATATATACATTTATATGTATGTGTGTACATACATATTCATTTAAATTTCTTGCTTGGGTCTTTCTTTACTAGCTCCTACAATTCTGAAAGTCTTGGCTGGAAATGAAGGTGGAATACCTGATGGAAGAAAAAATTGTGGAAGGCATTGCCTGGGGCATGGATAGTTGGAAGACTGGAAGCAATGTGCAGGGTGATTTCTGGAGCCTGAAAGGGAAACAAATCACTGTTCTTATAGGAATTTATACAGTTGCCAAGATAATCTTCCTAATGCACAGATTTGGCTTGGCCACTCCTCTGAGCAAAACCTTTTAGTTACTCCCTATTTATTTCTTAGATTAAGAAGGGGCATGGAATGGTGTAGTGCAGGGGTGGGGAACCTGTGGCCTTGAGGCCACCTATGGACTTCTAGATCTTTAAATGCAAACTTTTGACTGAATCAAAATCAAAGGGTGCACTTAAGGATCTAGAAGGGCACATGTGGCCTTAAGGTCACAGATTCTTCACTCCTGGTATAGTGAATAAACCTACTAGACTTGGAGTCAAGAAATCTGGAATTGAATCCTATCTTACGAGCTGTGTGATCATGGGCATCACCTAATTTCTCCAAGCTTCAGTTTCTTCGTATATAGAATGGGATAATAATACTTGTGCTCCTACTGTGAGGAATGCCCTTTGTGATCTTTAAAGTATTGTAAAAATGTGATCTTCATTATTTTCTTTCCTTCTTTTTTAAACAAGACCTGTCATTTCATTGGTGTTAGGAGCTTCTGTATGCATACTCCCCTTCTATCCATATAGGCAAGCCATTCATTATTGACTTGTCAGAAAGGGCACTGAAAGGTGAAATGATTTGCTCATAGACTACACACAGGTAGTATATGTCAGTGCCAGGACTTAAACCCAGGTCTTCCTGACTCCAAGGCCAGGACTTTATCCACAATGTCATACTCTCTGCTGAATTATTATTATTATTGTTGTTATGAGATAAAATACCACAGCACTTGAAAGCGCTCTAGTCTGGCCCCAACCTTCCTTTCCAGACTAACTGTTGCTTTCTTGTATGTCATGGTTAAACTGGATTGCTAAATCATGCTACTCTCTTCTGCCTCGAAGTATTCATTTAAGCCATTCCTTATGCCTTGAATGTACTCCTTCCACATTTCCTTCCATTGAAATTCTTCTCTGTTTTCAAGGTCCTACTCATGTGTTACTGTTTGCTACCCACCCTTGCCATTTGGAAATAGGCTTTCTCTTCAAATATTCTCAAAGTATTTTGCATTTCTCCTTTGCCAATATTACATTTTATCTTGTAAAATACCTTATTTGTTTATATGCTTGATCTCTCTTACTAGATTGTGAACTCCTTGAGAGAAGTTACTACATCATTTTCCATCTTCATCTCCCCAGTGCTTAGCACATAGTAGATGCTGAAAAAGAATGTTGAATTGCACTGGAAAAATTCCTTGTTCAATTCAGCTGTGCAAAGCCAACTAGATTAATTTGAATTAAGTGCATTGATACATCAATTCAAATTGCTCCTGGGCAAGCAAAGCCAATAAAATTAAGAGCATTTAAAAGGTCTTCTGCAAAGCTGAGGCAATCAATTTGCCAATTTTCTCATTAGAAAGATTAAACTCAGAGCTGGTGATATTACTTTGAAACCGAGGTCTTGGAAGCTCACATGGTGCTATTCCTCTTCCACTCTCTATCACCTTGTTTCTGACAGCTTAGTTTGCTGTGGATGCTGGGAGATCATCACAGGCTTACTTTGATTTGAAGTGTGAGGAATTGTATCATCGAGAGGCCATGCTGGTAAATCACAAACTCCCTGGCAGAAAGGTCTGATGGCTGCATTGGAACCAGCTCACTTTGCTGACTCGCCTGAGGGGAGGGCTGCCTCTGGAAAACACTTCTGAGGTCTGCAGTGAGAAAGAGATTCATGTGCTTCATCCAGCTTGCTCACGAACTCTTCTGGTTCATGCAAATAAGTGAAAAAGAAAATAAGAGCACTACTCTCCCACGTTCAACATCATGAAGCACCACCTATGCATTAGCTGAATCAGCCAATATTTGTTGAAAGCCTGTTATAGGATAGAGATAAGGCACTGTAGGTATTAGTGGATAGAGTGCCAGGCCTGGAGTCAGGAAGAATTGAATTCAAATCTGACATTAGATACTTGTGACCCTGGGCAAGTCATTGAACCTTGTTTGCCTCAGTTTCCTCATTTATAAAATGAGCTGGAGAAAGAAATAGCAAACCTCTCCAGTATCCTTTCCATTCAACCCCCAAATGGGGTCACAAAGAGTCAGACACGACTGAAAATGATCAACAACAATGGTACTTAGTAACTAAGCCTTAGTCCTTCCCATTGGTCCAGAGGAAAAATTCTAAGTTATAATAATTCAAGCACATCAGACATCAGACTGGAGTCAGAAGACAGCCCAGGATTTCTATTTGTAATCTTAATTCTGCCTGTGTAAATTTTTTGGATCTTTTACTTTATTCACATGTACTTTTACTTACATTCTTGTTCAGATTCTTATCACCTTTGCTCTAGTCTACAATAATCTAATTTATCTTCTTGCTTGCTCTTGTCTCTCCTCTTTTTAATCCATCTTACATGTAGTTGTCAGAATAACCTTTCTAAGGCACAGGCCATGTCATGTTACCTTTGCTTAAAACAAAGCAAAACAAAAAACCCAATACTTCAGCAGATCCCTATTCCCTCTAGGATAAAATACAAACTCCATAACTTGGTATTTATATCTTTCCATTTTGATTCATTTTACTCCACTTCACGGACATGGACTCTTAACTCTTCATGTTATATTCCTAGAATGTAGTTCCCCCTTGTCTCTTCCTTTTAGGGCTCTTACCTCCTTTTAGGACTCAGGTCAAGTGCCACCTCTTCTTTGAAACCTTTCCTGATTTCTCCAGTTGTTAGTCTCTTATCAAATTACCCTGTTTACTTCTCTGTGTACATGTTTTGAAATCCCCCAATAGAATATAAGCTCCTATAGAGTAGAAGTTATTATGTTTTTGTCTTTGTATTATCATTAAATCAACCACTATTTAAAGGCCTACCATGCACCAGGGACCCTGCTAAGCCCTGGGGACACAAATGTAAAGAATGAAATAATCTCTTCCTGCCAGAGTTTATGTTCCAGTGGGAGAGACAGGTGTATATATAAATATATACAAAAATTTAAAGAGAATAAATGAAAATACATACAATGTAATTAAGTATAAAGTAGGGAGGGAGGACATTAGTTATTGGGATTGGGAAAGTTCATGTAGAAGGTGGTTCTTAACCTATTTTTAGAAGGAAAAGAGGGATTCTATAAGATATAGGTGAAAAAAGGGAGTACGTTCCAGGCAAGGAGCACAGCCAGTGAAAAGAAATGAGAGATGAGTCTTGTACGGGGAACAGAGAAAAGGCCAGTTTGGTTGGATTACAGAGGGTAGGTAGGGTTTCATGAGGTTAGATAGGTTGCGGCCAGATTGTGAAGGGCTTTAAAAACTAAAAAGAAAAATCTGTATTTTGTCCTACAGGCAATGAGAAGTCATTGAAGTTCATTGAGTAGGAGAGTAACTGGTTCATATCATATTTTTGCTTAAGGAAACTCAGTTTACCACCAGTGTGGAAGATGGACAGGTGTGGAGAGAGCCTTGAGGCAAAGAAACCAATTAGGAAGCTATTGTAATAATCTGGGAAAGATGTGATTAGAGCCTGAAATAAGGGGGTAGCTACCTAAGTATAGAGAAAGGGTCAGATGCAAGAGACTTTGTAGAGGTATAAAGAGCAAGACTTGACAATTGATTTGCTACGTGGGTGAGAGAGATGAGGAGGTGGGAGAAGATAATGCACAGGTAACTGACCTGGGCTACAGGAAGAATGATGGTACCTTCAACAGAAATAGGGTAATTGGAAGAAGGAGGGTTTGGGTGGGAAAGATAATGTGTTCAGTTTTGGACATATTGAATTTGAGAAGTCTCTGGGATATCCAATTTGAAATGTCTAGTAGGCAATTGGTGATGACAGACTGATGCGTAGGGAACAGACTGGGGTTGGATATATAGATCTGCATAGAGAGTGTCTTGACCATAGTTGGCACGTAGATGTTTGTCGGATTAAATTGTAGTATAAGTTAGTGGTAGCTTCTTGCCTTATACTCTCCCATGGTACCGTAGCTCAAGAGTCTAATGGGAAATTCTGCTTTCAATAGAAGGATCTAGTATAAAGCCCTTTACATTTTTTCATTGTGATAGTGGCCAAATTTGTCCGATAAAGGCATGAATGGGCAGAAAAAGTTAGAAGAGAACAATCCTGACCAGTAATTAGTCCTCACCTGTTTCTTGTCCCTGATCCCCAAAGACTGGGCAATGACCTTGGCTTCCCTTCAGCATTTGTGTGAAGCTCCTCAGTAATGGGACCAACAAGGGACAGGCAACAGCCTCATCCCTGAGAGAAGCAGCATCTTCCCCATAGAATCTGCCTCCTGGGTAATTCTCCAAACACACAGGGCTCCTGGAGATGAGAATCTGAAATACCCACTGTGGCATTTAGACCACAGAAAACTGGGTCAGCATAGAGCCCCACCTATTTATACAAGGTTGAGTAGAATGTCTCTTGGACTTCTATGGAAGTGACAACTATGGACACCCATGATATCCTCTCTCTTCTTGTCCCTACCTCCCCCTCCCATCCAAAATGAATAAATTGGTACCTGGATCTGTAAGAGCTGAAGGTGATTCAGATCCCTTATGTACTGCAGCTGACTAATGGCCTCATCCAAGGTTCCCTGTGTTTCCCTCATTAGTTCCTGGAACTCACCAGAGAGATGCAGAGCAACCTAGGATAGAGAAATCTTACCCAATGGCTCAATTAAAACTACTGCTCCCTGTGTATCATATGACATCGCAATTCTGCTTGCATATGAGTCAAATGCTATCCCAATAAGGTAAATCTCAAAGGGCATTTAGGATGAAAGTGGGATAACAGTCAAAATGTACAGTCAGGAATTGAATCTGAGGTAGAGTTAGAGCTTTATCATATGTATAGTTGAAGCACGAATCCTTTTTAAAATGCTCTGGAGAAATTAATGATCATGTAGGTAATTGGTGTCAAACTCAAATACCAATATTGAGTTAGAAAACCACAAATTAACATTATATTGTATTGAATTTTTATTTAATTTGTTAAACATTTCCCAATTACATTTTAATTTAATGCAGGCTGTAAGTTTGGTCTAAATGATCTCTGAGTTCCCTTCAAGTATTGAGAATATGTGATTCTGTGAGCACTACCATCTCCCATTTCTATTATCCCAAAGCCTCACCTTTCTAGTCCGATGCCAGTTCTGTTTGCTCTGGTATTTGCTCTGCTGCCTCCACATTTCCTTCTCTTGACCATGCAGTCGACCACCTTCCTGCTTGAGTTTCTCCACTGCCTGTCCCAGGCCCTGTAGGACTCTTCGCACTCCTAGAGCCACCTGTGCTTCCTGTTCCCATTCTTTTCTGTCTGCTGAGGAGGGCAGAAAAGAGAGGAAAATAGTAGCAGTTGTCCAGGATGAGGATTGGGGGTATGGGCAATGGTCTCTTAGCACTAGAAGGCATTCTCAGAATAGATTTCTAAGACCTTTTGAGGAATCTTAGGGAGAAGGGAATGACGTTGCATTCCCCCAAACAAGATGGAGTACCCACCTGGACAGTTATGGGATGGCAGATTCCCTACCCTTCAGTATGCCCTCTGACAACTATTCTGGGATTTGGGGGACATCTATCTCAGTGAGATATCCAAGGTCTTTCTTTTCTCTTCCCACCTTGAGTGAGTGGCTCCAGCTTCAGGGAGTAGGGCATTAGGACTCTGGCTCTCCTCTGGGCTTCCTGAAGTGAACTGGACTCTAGGTTACAGCAGGTTTGCTCAGCCACCCTCAATCTGTCTTGAGGCAGCGGCTATGAATAGCAGTGAAGAGGTAAATGGTCAGAAGGCAATACCTCAATGGGAATGCTTTATACCATCTAGTCTTTATCCTTTAATCTCTATAATCCTGAAAAATCAAAGGGTGATAGAGCTAGGAACTCTTGGGACTTATTTCTACATTTTGTGTCACATTCTTGTTGGTTTAACAAGAAAGGCTCTGGAAACAAACACTACAATAATGCTTTCAACTTCAAGGGTACAGAGCCAGGTCAGAGGAATAGGAAAAGTAAAAAGGAGCCTCTATCATCTCACTTCCATTAGCATATCCCAGTTGTGAGTCTCAAGGATCTCCTGACTAAGAGCCTTCAGGTACTCCATAAGCCGTTCCTCATCCTCCCCCTGGTGATGCCAGTACAGCTCTCGGGCATTCAGTTCCTTTTCCAGTAAGACAGTCTGGAAAACATGGCTTAATTAGCCCCAGTTTGCCTTAGGTGATTCTCAATTCCTTTGCCGTGCATGAACTCTCCCTTTGGGTCAAGGATCCCCAAAGTAGATGGAGATGATGACTTTTCCCCCATGCCCTCTCCACCCATCAGTCTCCATCTTTGTCCCAGGTTGATGAAAACAGTTGGTACAGAAAAATAATGTTAGAGTTCTCCATTCTCTTTTCCTTCACAGAGACCCTGGTGTCACCAGGACAGGATGTGGAGTTATATGTTACGCCACAGGAGAGAAAACTAAGTTATAAAGGAGCAGTTTGGGAAGAGCAGGATTGTTACATATCACGTCTTCTTTTATCTCTAAAGCTGCTACCAAGGTTAGAGAACAGTGAAAGCCCCTCTCTATAGCATTTTAATTTTTTTTAGGATTTTATTCACCCTCTCTTCCCCTTCTCAACGGTACTCCTTCATCAGCCTCTCTCACCTACCAGGTTGGAATCTTCTACTCCTCGAGGCAGAACTCCTAGTACTTGGACAATAGGCACCACCACTCCAACACAGGGATTGATCTGGGCACCAATGACTGGACCAGGTTCCCCTGTCATGGGGTTGATGGTTCGGGCTCCAATAGAAATTGGAATAAGACCTGTGGAACCCCACCCCCCAGCTTCAGTGAACACAGTTAAATGGCTGAGAGTCTAGGAATGAGGAAGAATCTGAAGCAAATGAGAAAGACCGTTTCTAGCATCTACATATCCCATCTGCTGCTGTGAGTTCTGAAACAGATTTAAGTGACTGCCTATAGTTACAGGCCCTGGGGAGACTGAGGCCCTTTGCCACCTGGGTTCTTTTCCAGGAAAAAAGATCCATCCTCACCTGATAAGAGAATCAGTCTTACTGGGCTTTTGGAATCTTTAATTCTCTGTTATATGTCTCAGCAGTCTCGAAGGTAGATGAAATTGGAAAGGGAATCCTTTGTACTTGGGCAGGCAGTATCAAAACCAGAGTTCTTCTACCATGTCCTCCACTCCATATGGTAGCCCTCCAGGTTTGTCAATGCCTTTCCCTACCCACAGAGCACTTTAAAATCCCCACAGAGATGCTCACAAATAACTGGATTCCCCCACTACCTTTGCCGTTAGCATCCTCCATGGTACCAGCCAGTGGAATAAATTGACCAGAGTTCCAGTTGCATTTCATGCCCAGGATGGGCACCAAAAGCCCTGAGCCAGCAGGGTCTGGGATTTCCATCCCAAACACAGCTGGGATCCACACTTCTGTTCCAGGATACTGAATCATCCCTAACACAGGAAAGGACAGAAATATAGTGGTAGGGTTAAAGTGTATACTAAGAGTCTTTCCCTTTAGGCTCAAAGGGTCATTTCTTTAACCAGAGAGGTAGCCTAGGAAATACTGACTATTTCCTGCTATTTGGGCCCAACCTAGGACCATGCAAGACTAACTCCCTGCACATATGTTCTGAACCTCTCTGGAACAGCTAGACGAAAAGCAGAGGGGTAAAATTAATATATTACTTTAGGAAGCTGGTGGTAATACTTTGAGAAGAACTGAACTCCATGTATGCAAGTGTTCAGTAGATGGGAACTAAAAACCTGCCAGGAATAAAAATTGAGAAGGGAGTAGAGGACCCAGGAGACCAAAGTTTTAGTCCTGGCTATGCCTGGCTGTGCTATTAACTCACTCTGCAATAGGACCTTCGGGGATTTGCTTGATTTCTCTGTGCCTCAGCTCTCCATTTGTACAATGAAGATAAGAATGCCTGTCTTACCTACCTCACAGAGGTGCCTTGAAGATCAAATGAGAGATCATATGAAAAAGTACTTGGAAGAGTACAAAGTGCCATACAAATATAAAGAATTTTCAAGGGAATGAGCAAGTGAATAAAGACAGATGAGAGGTATTACAGGCTGGGACAGAAGCCAAATATTCATAGGAGAGGGAAAACCTTCATTGGGAGAGAAGCTGGGAAAGGAACACGGGGAGTATTATGTTACATAAAAATAAAACGTCAGTTTTGATGCAGTTACAAAGAACCCAGAATCCTTCTATTCCCTTCACTCTAGGTAACATGGGTCCCCTGAAAGACAGAGATGGCAGGGGTTGGTGGGAGAGAAGAGAGTTTTTTCCATTCCGTAAAAAATATTTAGGAAAGATTTCATTTATTTTTTGCCCATATATCAGATGAATCTGCTGAGCATGGCTAATATGGATGCAGTCTTGTTCCCCAAGCTCAGGGACTGAACAAAAAAATATAGCATTTTGAAACTATGGTTACTCTGAACTATGATACCTCACACTATAATTACCTACATACCCATCTTGCCACCCATGGTTTTGATGTCAGATGCTGCCTGGAGCTGTCTTTCCAGTCTTTGAACCTGGTGCAAGAGGTGGTACAGACATAAGGAGAGTGACTGCCTCAGGTCCCTGGCTGTAGCTTCCATCTTTCCATGTCCTTGGAAGCCTGGATTCTCCTGGATTTGCTGTAATACTTCCATCATGTGCATCTGGGCAGCCAGCACATTGGAATCTAGTAAGGCCTGGGGACCCCCTGCATGGGGTACTATCCGGCCCTCCTGTAGACAAGCCCCTCGAAACCAGGCTGACTTTCCACTCAGTGGCTCCACAAAACAGTCCCCAGGCAACAGGAGGCTTCCTGAGCTGTCCCTCAGGCCTCCCAGTACAATCACCTCACCTGAAAGCAAAAAACTGAGAGATAGATATGGGAGAGGGACAATAAGGTGACCCAAGAGAGATAGGGGCAGAGATAGGAGAGATGTGAGCAGGGAAGTATATGAGGTGAGGGAAAGAGGAGGGGGAGAAGTGAGGCGCAGAAATGGAAAGATAAGACAGCAGCAATGGGGCATGGGCAGTGGCGAAGAGAGATTGGAAAAGGAAATAGAGAAATGAAGAGGAAGGGTGCTGAGAGAGTCAACTTTCTTGATAATGATGAAGAATTAGAATTTCTCTAGAACCCACTTCAGTCCTCTCCCTTTTCCTATTCTCCCTTTCCTTTTCCTGAAAAGTGCTGATGTGGGGAATTGGTAAGAGAGGTGGCATAGATAGAACTTGGAGGTGGGGTGGGATGCAGGTAAGTAGAGAACATAGTAGGGAGAATGTGAGATTAGGATTAGACTAGGACCAGGACATGGAAAGTCAGGGGGCATCAGGTACAAGGTAGAGGGAAAGAGTGTGGTGGGATTGGGCTAGGAGCTGGTGACCTGTGTTTTCATCCAACCCAACTCCTAGAATTGGAGAGATGCTTCCTGTGATTGGATCTTCCATGGGGCCTCCAATTTCTATGGGTGCCAAAGTCTTTGTAAGAGGGTTGCGGTATGTTCCTCCAATAGCAAGCCATTGCCCACTCTCAGGGTGAACAGTCACAGCCAACACAGGTACCTCCAGCCCAGTTGCAGGATCTGTCATGAGTCCCCCTAGTTGAGATGTCCTATTTGACTGAAGGACTGGCAGACATGTGGTTATGGGAGTGCTGGTAGAAGGACAGTTAGGATAAGAGATATAGGGGAATATAGGACCTTTGCATGTTCGAACACCACCTAGATAAAGAGACAGAGAAGAGCTGGGACTGCTGTAGATGCACTGCAAAGTAGATGGACAGAGAAGACTCTGGGTATCCTTTTCCTTTCCCCAACCCAGATTGCTCTCTGTTTTTCTGATCTGTGGGTATTCCCTCTGTATTGAATAGAGATGCTGTTGGAATGAAGAGAATGTGGTTTTCTATTCAATTAATCTGTAGTTCATTCTATGGTATATTTCTATGGTTCATCACCATTATAACACATTTTAATGCCAAATCCTTATAAAAAGAGTAGTCTGTCTAAGAAAATAATACTGCAGACATGATAAAATTGTCTCTAAGAATTAATCTTAGTAGAAGTATCTGGGGATACATGGATGGTCCCTTTGTAGTTCCTGACCATGGTCTGGGGATATGACAGACAGGTCCTTTAAGGACCCCCCAAACCCCACTACCAAACTGTAGCTCAGATATGTGACCAGATCCAAAAAGACCCATCTCTGGTGCCTATGGTTTACCTGCAGTTACATCTGTGGTGGGAACCAGGGTGGAATTCAGCAGGTCATAGCCCAGATTTCCTGCTTCTGGAAGCAACCTTCCTGTGCTTGGGTGGATAAAGTAACCAGGAGGAATGGGTCCAGGGTATCCATTACTTGGGAGCATCGCACAGTTGGGGCCAGGTACCAGGAGCCTGGTGATGGGCTTCATGCAGGTGACATCAGGAACCCCTGAGGTACCTCCTGATATTACAGGGAAAAGAGGTTGCCTGTTTAACAGTGTCACACTGTGACAATTGGACCAAATTGGGTTTTATTTGTTAGCAATTAAATGGGTCTAACAAGAACCGTAGATCCAGCACTGGACAGATTTAGGAGCTCCCAAAGAACAAGAGACTTTTCTGTTTCTTTTTTTTTTTAATTAAAAAATTTTTTTTTTTAATTTTTGGAGGGCAATTGGGGTTAAGTGACTTGCCCAAGGTCACACGGCTAGTTTTTGGGTAGAGCGTCCGAGGCTGGATTTGAACTTGGATCCTTCTGACTCCAAGGCCAGTGCTCTATTGACTGCACCACTTAGCCACCCCAGACTTTTCTGTTTCTTTATCTAGGTTAGGGCTTTACAAAGGGAGTTCAAAATTTGGCGTTGACAGAGATGAGAGGTTTTTTGGAAATGTTGGAGGAGACTTCCGGATCCCACAGGCTATAAAGATCTTACTGAAACAGGCAGACTGTCTCAAGGAACAGTGTCTTCTTTCTTTAGAGATTTCCAGAGAAAGCAATATTCTGGGGTTTCTTATTCATTTTTACCAGTGTCTCACTTTGAGTAAACTTTCTTACATTTCACTTAAATCCTTGCAACAATTTAATATGTTTCCTTGCCCCCTCTTTTGTCTTTCTATCTTTACTTTTCTTTCCAGTCAGAACTTTTCTCCTACTTTATCTTTGTCTATATGGCATCCTGAAGACATGTACCCTTGCATGGAATAGAACCCTCCAAACATCTTGTACTTTTGCTTTTTCCTCCTCTGCCTCTTTCTTTTGTGGTAACATTGTGACAGACTTATAGTTTTCTTGGGAAGGATTTCCTTGTCAGCTTATAGGATGTTGTTTAGGATGCTCTCTTCAGTCCAGACTTTTATAGACCTACTGGTGATTAATGCTTTGGGGAATAAAAAGGGAAGGCAGGCAAGTACTGTATGTGGAGGGGATGAGAATGGGGTAGTGCTGGTGACTTCGGAAGTCGCAGACCCAGATTCCGAGGGTGCTCATCTGGTTGAAGCAGTTCGGCTCCAGTGCCAGTCCCCAGAATGCCCCAAGCCTTCAGTCGTTGACCTTCACTCAGAAGAACCTGGGACAGACGGCCCATTGTTGCATCCACTTGGGGAGATTTCCTGCAATGATGGGGCAGGGTTCAATTTCTTGCTCTTTTAGGGGCTGGTTAATGTGGGAAAATGTGCTCCATATGTTTAGTTTTGAGATATCTGCCTTGTGTGCCTTGTTTGGGCTCAGAGATCAGAAGGAGTGACTGAAAGGGCAGAGCATTAGAGGTTTCCTAATTAATTTCTCTTCAGTTCAAGAGGCATTAATTCCACATTTTGGAGGGGGATCTGAAATTCAGGGTAGGAGAGGAACACTCTTGGGATTCTTGGGTGCCTAGGTATGAATGTCAAATAGAACTGGGAAAAAGCTTTGAAAATTGCATCTCCTATAGCTTACTCTCCATCAGAGCCTTTGAGGACATGCTACTTGACATCACAAAAGAAATACTTATGTGCTATGGGAAACAATTTTTTTGTATTAAAAATGAGTGTACCTAGAAAATATTACTTAATAAGTATTTTTCATTGTACCCCATTGTATGTTTTGCTCCAGCTGACTACCTCCCTTGCCTGGCTCTACTTTTGGGATATACTGTCTGGGTTTATAGGCATCTCCCTCACCCAAGACCACCATGGTTTTAGGACTGATTTTCCTGGAGATACTGGATAACTTTGTATCCTTTTCATTCTAGATTCCCACCCTGGGGTACCCTAAATACCCACCTATCAGGCTCCTCTGCATTCAGAGATGTCTTCTCTGATGTGGGCTCTGTTTTTGCTGTCAGTAGCCTCTGGGCCTCCCTCAGGGCTGAGCCAAAGGCTGCCCATTGCAATTCCCTGGCTTTTAAGTCTTGGCGTAGCAGCTTCAGTTGTCGTCTCAGGCTCTCAGCATATTCATCTGCCAGACCTTGCCTTCTCCTGGCCTCCTCTTCTGCCTCCCTTGCAGTTGCCTGGGCAGTCTGAGAACAGATCAGGGCAGGTCTGTTCACTCCAGGGTTTTCAGTAACCAGGCACAAGAGCAATGGGAACAGGTAAGGAGCCCCTTGCTGTCCAGCATCTAGGAAGCCCATGGAGTTCTGGACTGGTGGAACACTATTGTGACAAAGGGGATGAGAGAGTCCTAGGAACTAAGGGGCCACAAATATTTTTATTTGGAGCCATAAGACCGAGGTTTAAGACCTGGATCAACCATGTAACATTGGGCAATTTCTTTATCTTTTCTCATTTCCCCAGTTTCTAATTGGGACAATGATACTTGCTCTACTACAATGATACTTAACCACCTACTTCACAGAGTTATTGGGAGGAGAATATTTTGTAAGTTGTTTAGCATTCTATAAATGTGATGACGATGATGAATGAGGATTGCTATTATTTAAATAACCTGTGGAGGTAGCAATATGAATAGGGAATGGGATGGGGGGCGCGGTAAGCACGAAAGAGAAGGGAAAAGAGCGTGTAGTGGTAAGGGAATGAGTTGCAAGGGAGCTGGGGAAAGGAGCGGTGAAGGTACCACCTGTTGTTGGTTTTTCTGGACGCTTCTTAGATGTAGGTCATTGGCTGTAGGAATTTGGAGTTTCATGTACCACAGTTCCCGGAGGGAACTGACTTCCCTCAAGTTTTAGGTAGAGAAGTTTTAGCTGGAAGGAAAGGATGGATCAGAGCTCTCAGAATCTGGCTAACACCATTTAATGCTATGATTGCAGTGCCCCCTGCTGCCCATAAGGGGGGAGACTCCAGGAAAAGCAAGAAAGGACAATGGCTCACTCAAGAGGTGCTTAACATTCCTCCTGGGGCAGCCCTGGCCTGCTCACTTCGTATCTCTTGTGAATACCACTCTCTCATTCCCTTAGCTTGGTCGAGTGAAGCTGTGGCTTTGATGTGCCCACACAATCTGGGCCTTTAGGATCTATCTGGGGATACTAGGTTAGAGATGGAAGGGATCTCAGAGATCATCTAATTCAACTCCCTCTTTTTATAGATGAGGCCCAGACAAATAATCATCCTATAGAAACCACCTCTCTAGCTTCCCTAATGCCCTCTCTCTCTTACACTTCTTCTCTTGGGTTTGCTTCTAAACCTCTGAGGTTTTGTGAAAACAGTGCTAAACCACTGAAATTTCCTAATTCCTTTGCTCCTCCCCATGTCTTCTTGTCCACCCCATCTAATATCTTCAGACTGCCATTTCCCTGGTTTTGAGACCTCTTGATGCATCTCTTCCTCCTCTTGTCACTCTCTCCTCAGGAGAAAAGTGGCCTGTATTTTGCCAGTTACCTCTTCCTTGGTCTGACTCAGTTTGGCTGTCACTGACAGAGACTGCCTCTGTAGGATCCTGAAGAAGGCATTTGTATCAAACCACTCGAGATCAAGCTGCTCCTCAGCTTCCCAGCACCCACCTACAAAAGGTTAGGGAACACAAAATGGGCTCTGCCTAGCGAGTGATTCAAGGGAAGGGGTTGTGAATATTAGGTTCAAACAGTGCTTGTGTGTAGTGGGGTCATGAATACATGGTTTCATGGATTCTAGTCCTTAGCCAAACACTCACCATGGCACCCAGCCATCCTCTGAATTGAAAAGTCTTGGCTAGCCTGGTCCTGTCTCACTGATGTTAGCAAAGTTCCAGGAGAGGTGTAGGTTTCCATTTTGTATTTTTGCTGATGCATCCGGAATGAAGAGCAGGGAGTAGTCTTTCTGGCCCAGCCCAGCCCATGACACTGAGCCTGAGGATCACATAGTGGGTGTGTGGAAAGATAAAAAATTACCCCATGATGCAGAATCAAGAAGGAAAGCAGTCTCTCCCTTCATAAACTCTGAAGGAACTCTGAAAGCAGAAGAGTCCCTTGGCAGGGACTGGGGACTAAGACGGTCAGACATCTCAAGGATGATTAGTTACCATAACCCCAGTGGAATAAACTCTAGAAGGAAGATAATGGTCTTTAGGAAATGGGATTAAAATAGGACTAGAATTGGTTTTGACAGTGATTTATTTCTCCTGTATCACTTACCAAAAGAAGCAGGCAGAGTCCCAGGAGAAGAAAGATTAATCCAAGAACCACAGGCCAGTCTGGTTTCTTCTGGGGTGTGGGAGTCTTTGCAATCCCAGTCTGAATCAGATATCTGGGCGTTGTGGGAACAAAGGGCTCATCCCTAAAGCACTGACCTCCTGGTGGGAGGGCACGGATGTACTGGATAGGAAGAGACCTGTTAGAGCTGTGGCTCTACCCTGCCTGCCAGAGTGGCCAAGGTATGAACAGCCTGAGTATTTTAGCAGGAGCTAAATAACCCCAGTTTTATAATTCTATCTAGTAATTCCAAGGTTTTTTAATTTGAAAATGGATTCATATCTGAATTGGAAAGAAACTAGGTCCTGTTGGTGCAGCTAGTTACATGGGTTTGCATCCATGGTTGGGAAAGTTCCTTAATTAAAGGATGAAAATGGACAGATGCAGGTCTAGGTGCAAATCTTGGTAAGTGTGGCACCTGTATCCATGTCTGATATAATATGTGGGCCACATAGACAATGCCATTTGTAAGTGAATTGGGTTTTCTAGTTTGCTTTGACTGGGCGCAGCAGTGTCATTGTGGCCTATTTAGCTATATGTACTTCCTATTTTCCTGGCACTCTTTCCTTAACACACACACACACACACACACACACACACACACATACATACACACACACATGCTGGGTTGTTAGTGGTGTGGATTTGGAACAGAGGCTCAGTCATCCCTAGGATTCAAAACACTGAAAATGCCATAAAGAGTCTAGGGCCAAGGCATCTTTCCACTTTGAAAAAGATATATTTCTGTGTGGGATAATTATAAAAAAGTCCTTCGTGGGGACAGAGAAAAGCATAGTGTAGAAGGCAGACAAACCATCTTTCGATGCTTGTTACTGTTCAGGCGGAGGACAAAGACTCCAGGCTGCTGAAACTGGTGCAGGAAGAGGAAGGGACTATGCAGGTTGAGCCAGGAGTCCTCGGCTAGGGCCCGGAAATCTCCCCAGTCATATTCCCCAGGTGTGTTGTATAGATGACCCCTAAGTTAGGGAAAGAAGAATGCTTTTACCATTTCCTCAGTGTTTTGTATTCTTTCTTTAGGGAGAAGAGGCAATGACAGGAAAATGCTACACACCAGCCTTCTACTGCCTACTTGGGTACTTACAGGTCATATTCAGGGTAGTGCTCACGTGTCACTAGAAAGGCAAGGGTGTCATGGGTATGGATGCAAGCTATGGGGTTTAGGATGCCAGGCTCTTTGGAATTCAAGTTCAGGTCCCAGAGAGAACTCAAATTTTCATCCCTGGATGCTTCTGAGGAAGAATCTGAAAGTGAGGAAGAGCTAGTTATTATCTAGACCAATTTGGATCTGATATTGAATGACCTTAAGGATGCTAATGGTGTCCTAGAGAGATTATTCTGGTGCTTTTAGGGATGAATTGATGAAGTCAGCTAGGAGCCTCACCTGGGACCTGCTCTGGGTGTCTGGGATTCCCAGCTGGCTGATGAAGTGAGTAGAGCAATTCAGGCCCTGGTCTGGTCAACCCCAGAAAACCACGACCTAGAATGAGACACCAGGTTCGCTGTACCTACGTTGCCTAGAAAAAAGTCTACCTCACTCTGTGTTCTCCAGAATGGTCTGGATCTTTCCTTTTTGGCTACAAAGGGACAAAATAAATGTGCTGAACCAGGAGAGAGAACCTGAGATTATATCCAGCTCTGGATCAGTTGGAGTCATATACAACCAAGATTTGGTTAAGGACCTAGTTAAGGACACAGTAGTGAGGACATGATTCACCCATGGAATACATATGTCTCGTGCAACAGGTAGACATAAGCTTGACTTGGTAGGGATATAGGTGGCACTCAGCAGGGGTCTGACCTACAAAATTGCAGAAATAGAGTTCAGACACTAGGTATAGTTTTAGAATTTAGGTTGCTTTTCTTACCCTAGCTTTGAGTCTCCTTACCATCAGTCCTGACCACATACACAGGGGAAGACTCCTGGTTATGTTCGGAGGTACATGGGAACCCCACAGCTCGAGGGGAGAGAGGTTTATTCAGGAAGTAAGAAAGCTAGAAATGAAGGCATAAGATGTAATGTGTTTAATCAAGGTTTGAGGGCAATGTCATTCATCATGTATATTGTAAAGGGAGGAATAGTATAGGGTACTACCTCAGTATACCTCTGTTGTTGGAGTAATAGGGACAGAGCCAAACAGTACCTAGTGCTGCCTTCTTCCTCGAGTGGGCTAGCCTGGTATGCATAATCCTAGGGACAGAGCTTTGTACTAAAAGTCAGTACTTTTGATGCTGTCCTTTGTTTGTAGTATTCAGACCACTTCTCTCTGCCTCATTTTCTTTCCTTGTACAATGAGCAAAATGGTACCGTATCCCTCCTTTTCACCAAGGGTATTCTTAAAGATAAACTTTGTGTTGAAAGGGTCATGAAGGGCTATATTATATTTCAAGGACCTTGGTTATATCAGAGGTGTTACCAGTAGTTACCTGCAGTAGAGGATGAGCTGTCTTGAGTATCCTATAACTTGATGCACTTACATATTGATTTCTAGGGCTCTGGGTATTATAGTTAGACTTCCAGTAGTACTGAGAGTGCATTTTAACTGTGATGTGTCAGGGCTAGAACATTATAGAGAGTTTTGGCATGAGGGGTTCATAATACCTGACTCCCATCACCATCAATGGAGGAGATATGTGGGATACCCTCATGACAGGTGAGCTGCAGGATATGTCGTTGCCTTCCCTGGCATGGGAGCCCACATTCTCCATTTAGGTCCATCCCCCAGCAAAGACAGAGCCCCAGTACTGAGTCATAGCCACGGACATCCTCTGGTGTAGCACAGACCTGCACAAAGATTTCCCTTTCTTGGTAACCTCTTCCAAAGAACATCCTGACAGAGGTGGATGTAGACCACAAATCACGAGCTAGCATATTCTTAAAAAAATGGCTTATGTAAAACAGCACTGTAACCTTTGGGGATGGAGAAGAAAAGGGGAAATTATAGAACAAGCTTTATACCTCCTGGGCACAGTGGTTGATCCACTCTCCTTCGGTCAGACATTGCCCCTCCTGGTTCTGGGTAGCCCCATCCCTACAGATTCCATACTCTTGCTTGACACAGCCATAAGGCTCTCCTGCATCATGGTAACCAGGGAAGCAGGGGCATTGACCATTACTGGGCTGTGGGAGAAGGCCATGTTTCTGATTAGAAAGTGAATGTATGACTGTACATAAAGTCTGTCCTGATCTTCCCAGTGTTAATACCTTCCCCTCTCCCAAGAAATGACTTTGCATCACTCTGAATGTATTTATATTTACTTACCTGTGTATATGTTATTTCTCCCAGTAGAGCATAAGATAATTATATGTAAGACTGCCTCTTTTTGTATTTACAGTGCCTGGTCTAGTACCTGGCACATAGGAAGCATTGAATACTGGTCATGAAGGGCTATATTATATTTCATATATTGAATACTGGTCATGAAAGCTGGATGAATGAATTAAATGCAATTTCTCTCCCCATTCAATTCTTTTCTCTTTTCCTCTGTAGCCCTGACTTCAGAGATGGGCTCAGATGTGGGGTTGGGATGAAGTGGAGAAGGAAAGGGCAAGCTGGGATTTGGAGATTGTAAGGACTAGAGAGAAGTTAGAGGAGAGGATCAAGAGTGTTGGCTCATGTTATATTGGAGTCCTATTTCATATATTCCTTTCATGCCATGCACAATTAGAAGTTTTCAATGAATCTCATAAGCCTATTTGTCTATAGAAAAATTCTCTGAGCTGGGAGGGCTCAGGTCAGGGTATATGTGAGGCGCAAACTATAAGTCTCCATTTCTCTCGTTTCACTTAGAAATAAAACAAACCCAAGCCATGACTGTGTCAAATTTCAATAGAATAGGACTTCAGGTGAGAAGTCAAAGAAACAGGAACAGATGCTAACTCCATCTTTCCCCGCTCTAAACAATACAGTCCCCCCTCCTGCTCATCTGCTACTTTGGGTCTGGGAATGGAAGATCAATGAGAGACCCAAAAATGGCCTCATATATACTAAAAGGTGTGGGAACTGAATTAAACTACTGAAAGAACTAGAATCTATACAAGAAGCTTCCTAAGAGTGCTAGAGGCAGGCACAGTGCTACTTTAAACCACATGGTAATTATTATACACAGTGATACTCATTGTCTTCCTCCTTACCTGGAACACTCGACCAAGCCCTCGGCAAATACATGTGTCTTGTCCCTCCTCAGGTTGTGTGGCCTCAGAACCACAGGGGAAACAGGCATCTTGACCAGGCCAGTGATTGAAGAATTCCCGTGGGCATTTGTGGCAGATAGGAGAATTATGAAGACCCTCAGAGGAAAGGAAAGTTCCAGGGGGGCAAGGGGCAGATGGAAGACCTGAACAATGAAAACCTGCAAGTGCCAAGCTTATAAGTAGGCCTTAGTAGTAAGCAAACCTAAGCTTTTTCCTACAGGAACTGGGAATTTCTGTATCTGGGAAAGGACCCATCTGGAATTGGGGACTCCTCCAAAGGCCTGAAAAGCAGGTCTGTGAACATATGCACAGAACAAACATAATAATCTAGGTCCCATTAAAGAGCTTTTAACAATTTGGACTCATTGAGAGATGGAGATTTTCTCTGCAGACCTTTCTTCATTTTCTTCCTCTGTAGCCCTACCAAACACCCTTGGGACAGATATAGATCCTGGGTCCCAGCCCCTCCCTAACCCTGTACCCTCTGGGCAGCTCTTCTGGCTCTTATCCTCTCCTCTTTTGCAGGGTATGTCCTTTCCGCAGTCCTGGGGATTCTGGGGAGGCAGCTGAAGCTCCTTACTCTGGCAGACAGTGCTAAGAGCAGCAAAAACTAGCCAGAGGAGGGGCGGCTAGGTGGCGCAGTGAATAGAGCACCGGCCCTGGAGTCAGGAGTACCTGAGTTCAAATCCGGCCTCCAACACTTAACACAAAAAACTAGCCGTGTGACCTTGGGCAAGTCACTTAACCCCAACTGCCCTCCAAAAAAAAGCAAAAAAAAAAAAAACTAGCCAGAGGAGCCATCTCTTCAGGATGCCAGAAAGAGAGAGGATCTTCCCCCTCTGATCAGTGAGGAGAGAGGCAGAAATAGGGAAAGACATAGAGGCAGAGAGTGACTGAGATGGAGTAATAAGGAAGGAGAAGCAGAGTTAGAGATGGAGAAGTGCAATTAAATGAAAGAGAGGCAGAGATGGAGAAGCACAAACACAGCCTGTCATGGAGATCTACAGCCAGGCAGAGACAGATGTCTTGGATACACTTGGCTATGCTTACCTAGAAGTTCTGGGAAGCTCTCACTGAATATTTCATGGGATTGAAAGTAGAGATAGATCAGCTGTGCAACTTTGGCTCTGGCACACCTGGGGGCTTCCATTGTTTGTGTCCTTCATCTGTTCTCCATATCCCTGCCTCCAAAATGCCAGTATAACCTGACAGTGTACATGCCTTGTGCCACGGATGGTTCTAGGGCTCAGTCACGACAGGAAACATGTCAGGTATCTGTCTTCTTGTGCAGAATGAGTTGGGTGATGTGCACTGTAGACTCTCTGTGAAATGCTCTGGATGGAGTCCTTCAGTGGCATATGAAAGAAAGGGATGCATGATCTTTGGTGAGCTTGCAAATTAGTTTCGTAGAATCATGTGGAGCTCTGCTCCCCCCTTCCCTCAAATAGAGTCCAGAAAGCTACACCCAGGTTCACGTCACACTTTGGGTCAAATTCAAAACCACAGATCACAAGCCCTTTCCCAGTGCTTCCAGATTCAAGCATGGAAACACATCAACTCAAAGTTATTTAATGAAATAGGATAGTAAGATCCAAGTAAGATACAGTTTACAAGGGAAGTTACTCTCTCCCCCTCCTTACTCTTCCTTACACTTAGGAGCATACCACTCATAGATTCTCACCACAGGTGGGAGAGGGAACATTCAGATCCTGGAAAACTTACATGACTAGGCCTTGTCTGGAAGACCTACCTGGTGCTGCTTCCTGCTTCCCTGCAGGACCACTGATGTCATCTTTCGGTTTGCAAACATTTTGTTTGAGGTTACTATCCCTGTTGCACTGCCCATTGCTATTGTGTGACCATGAGCAAGTTTACTGAAGCCTTCTGGGCCTTGGATGCTGCTTGATAATTTTTCTACTTTTCCTATGTTGACTCCTGAACTCATTTCTCCCAGAGTGACTGTTCTAAACTTTTTCTTAGTCCTCTGTTTCATTGAGAGGATTGTAGTCAAGAAATGTTGACTCATTATCAACTCTCTTATTCCATTCCTTAAAGCTTAGCCCATTTACTTTTTTTCTCTTAGTCATGGAGGAATGGATACCCCTGTTATTTATTCAGCCTAATCTTCTCCCTATGCCCTTGATCCCATTACCTCTAGTCTCCTCTAGTTTAGAAACTTGCTCCAAATTTGTTCTCCTCTCATAAAATTCTCTCTTTCTCTCTCTCTCTCTCTCTCTCTCTCTCTCTCTCTCTCTCTCTCTCTCTGTCTCTCTCTCTCTCTCTTACTCTGACACACACACATACACACACACACACAAACCATATTGACCTTTCTTTGTTTATGGATAAACTACTCAACTTCCTGAAAAAGTTATTTATATCCAATCTCTCTACTTTTAGTGGAAAGAATTGTAGATTCAAGATTCATGATAACTAAGGTTCTCATCCTGGTTCCCTTACCTGGTTCTGTTGCTTGTGTCCTTGGGCAAATTACTTTGCTTCTCTGAACCCTCAGTTTCTTCTTCTGTAAAATGAGGTGGTTGGACTATATGATTTCTAAGTTTTATTCTCATTTTAATGATCTTTGATATTTTCTTATTAATTCTTTGTAATAAGGCTTCAGCTCCATTATGTGGCCGACAGGATCCTTATAAATGGTTTAGTGGTCCCTGTTCCAATTTGAGTGTGATGCCGCTTCTGTAGAAGATGGTGCTTGAACTGAGCCTTGCTGGGAGGTAGGAATTTTGAGTGGAAGAAACATATAGGGAAAGTATTCTAGGAGTGGGGCACAGCCTATGCAATGAAATGGAGGCAGGAGATGAAGTGTTGTATACAACAAACAGCAAGTCGGCGTGTTTGTAGAATTCTAGAAATGTGAGTGGTATTTGAGTGGTAATAAAGAGAGGTTGGAACGAGATCATAAGGGGTTTTATGCCCTACAAAAAGGTGTATAGAAATAATAGGGAGTCACTAATGTTACCTAGTTGGAGATCAGATGTAAGTAGAACTAAACTTCAGGAATGTCAGTTGGGCATTGGATGTTGCTAAGATGTGTGGAAAATGGTTTGGGGAAGGGAGAGAGTAAAGGGGGACCAATTAGTAAACTGTTGCAATAGTACATTTGAGAAATTATGGGAGTTTGAACTAGGGTGGTGGGCGTGTGAGTAGAGAGTGAAGGATGGGAGTGAGAAACATTGTGGAGTTAGATTTGACAGGAATTTATAACTTATTGTATATGGAGGTCAGAGAAGGTAAAAAGTAAAGAATGACTCTGAGGTTATGAATCTGGGTTCTTGGAAGGATAATGATGCTTTTGACTGAAACAGGTAGTTTTGAAGGAGAATAAAATTTTGGGTGAAAGATGATGAGTTCAGTTTTGGACATGTTAAATTTGATGTAACTATGGAACATCTAAGTAGAGGTGCCCAATAGGCAGTTGATAATCTCAGGAGAGATTTAAAGGCTAGTAGTAAGTAGATTTGGGAGACATCTGCGTAGATGTGATAATTGAATTCATGGGAGTTGATGAAATGAACTAGAGAGAAATCATAGAGAAGAGAAGAGGGTCCAGAACGTCAGTATTAGCATTTAGCTATACCCAGGTATAGGGCCAGGCTTGGATGATGATCTGATCAAGTAACCTGAAGAAGAACCAATAGAAAGTGAGAATAGGATCATGAAAACCCAAATAAGGAAGACTATCCTGGAAGAGGAAGTGAGCAACAGTTTTAAATGCTACAGAAAAGCTAAGAAGGAGGAAGCCTGGGCAAAAGCCATTAGGTTTAGCAAGTGAAAGATCATTGATAATCTTGGAGAGGATCAGTTG
>CM053596.1:107173139-107189247 GCA_028646575.1 Pseudocheirus occidentalis
AACAAACAAGTTAACTTTAAAAATGATAATAATAAAATAAAATTTAAAAAAATAAAATGAAATAAAATATTATCCCATCTTAAAAAAAAAGTTCCATTTACACTATACTATAGTCTATTAAGTATTCAATAGTATTGTCTAAAAAAATGTGCATACCTTAATTAAAAAACACTTTATAGTGGAAAAATGCTAATCATCATCTGACCCTTCAATGAGTTGTAATCTTTTTGCTTGTGGAGGATCTTGACTCCAGGTTGATGACTGTTGACTTATCAGGATGGTGGTTGCTAAGGCTGGAGTAGCTGTGGCAGTTTCTTAAAATAAGACAACAACCTTTTTTTTCAATTTGCCTCATCAATTGACTCCTCCTTTCATGCATATTTTATGCTTTTTGATAGCATTTTATCCACAGTAGAACTTCTTTCAAAATTGGAATCAATCCTCTCAACTCCTACTACTGCTTTATCAACTAACGTTTTTCAGTACTGTTGTATCCCAAGGAATAAGGAAGCCTGAGGACAGGGAGAGAGACAGAGGAACAGTTGTTACATAAAGCAGTCAGAACACACACAACATTTATCAGTTGAGTTCTCTGCCTTATATGGGCATGCTCAAGGTGCCCCAAAACAATTATAATAGCAACATCAAAGAATACTGACCACAGATCATCATCTCAGATATAATAATGAAAAGGTTTGAAATACTGTGATAATTACCAAAATGTGACACAAAGACACAATGTGAGCACATGCATTTGAAAAAATGGCACCAAAAGACTTGTTTGACACGGGGTTACCACAAACCTCCAGTTTGTATTAAAAATAAAACAACAACAACAACAACAACACCCTATAATATTTGTGAAGCAAAATAAAGTAAAGGGTAATAAAATGAGGCACGTCTATATGCCCAGAGGGATATAAAAATTTATATGCCCTTTGGCCTAGCAATACCACTAATTAGGTCTCTGTCCCAAAGAGTTCAAAGAAAAGAGAAAAGGAACTATTTGTACAAAAATATTTGAAGCAACTCTTTTTATGGTGGCAAAGAATTGGACATTGAGGGGATGCTCATCAGTCAGGAATGACTGAACAAGTTGTAGAATAGGATTGTGATGGAATACTATTGTGGAACAAGAAATTAAAAAGAGGATTTCAGATAAAGCCTAAGAAGACTAATGTGAACTGTTACAAAGTAAAGTGAGCAGAACCAGAACATTATACACAGTGACAGCAAGATAGTAACAATGATCAACTGTGAAAGACTTAGCTACTCTGATCAAGACAATGATCCAAGACCGTTCCAAACGACCCATGATGAAAAATGCCGTCCACCTCCAGAAAGAGAACTGAGTGAACTCAGAGAACCCTGAGTGCAGATTGAAGAATACTTTTTTCACTTCATTTTTTTCTTGGAGGGTGTGTGTGTGTGTGTGTGTGTGTGTGTGTGTGTGTGTGTGTCTTTCTTTTGCAACATGGTTAATATGGAAATAGGTTTTGCATGATTTTTTTTTAAGTACAAAGAAAGAAATATAGGTTCTAAAATCTCTGCCCTGGAAACCCCAGGATACTCCAAATATTCCCCAAATACCTTCAAACATAACCCCCTGCACACCACCAAATATAAGATCCAGAAATGGGTCAATTCCTTGAGTATCTTTTCCCCACCAAAATCTCCCCCAGTCCTTCACTGACAGGCTGAGCTTGGAGATATTTACCTTAGAGCACATTCTGAGGAATCAGTTCTCCCAGGACTAATCTGACCTCTGCTGACATCTCAGAATTAGGAGCCATAGGATTTTAGAGATGGAAGGGAACTTGGAAGTCTAATCCACTCCCTTCATTGGATCAATAAGAGAGGCTAAGCAACTTAAGATAACACAGAAATGAATAGCAAAGAAAGGCTGAAAAAGCCAGATCATTTTGTTCCTAATCTAGTGTTCTCTTTCTTTTCCCCTTCCTTTCTTTTTCTTTCCCTTCTTTTTTTCCCTGAGACTGAATGTGCCTTTCTCACCTAAGCTGCAAGTGTGGTGGTCTCTCAAGACCCAATTCCCAGTAATGATCAGTATAGAAGCTTTAATCTGCCTTTTTTTTGTTTTCTAACCTGAGCCAATTTTCCCCTTCTTAAGTTGTCCTTCAAAGGTTGTCCATTGATTCAGGGACTCACCATATTGGTAAGGCATTAAGTTTGGATACTTATTTGGCTCTAACCCTACAGCATCTCAGAACTCCCAGTTCAAGTGATCCACCAGCCTTAACCACTTGCAGTAACAGAGATTATAAGTGTATCCCAGCATAATGCAATTATGTGTTGATGTACTGGTATGATTTTCATTACTAACTGGTGACTTCCATAAGATGAAAAGGGAACCCAGATTCCAGTACAGATTGAAGCCAGGTAGCGTAATGTAAAACACATAGGCTTAGGTTTCAGTTCTTTGGGACTGAACTATGGCTCCCCCTGCATCCAGAGCCATCTCCAATTGCCCTGATTTATATCTCACCACTGAAACTAGATGGCTCCAAGGGTGAAAGTGAGGCTGATAATTTTGTACAGTCGTCCCTCACTTAAATCTAAGTCACTTGCATGTCATGGCATCACCTCCCTGATGTTATTATGGTCCTGTTTGAAAATGAAAGATAAACAACAATGGCTCTTCCACTAATCAGTTGTGGAACCCTAGGCAAGTCACCCCCTCCAAAATTGTGGTTTCCTCTGTAAAATGAATTGGTCTAGAAAACTTCCAGAATCTGTCCTGGCTCTGATATTATTCAGTGAAGAAGAGGCGACATGCATAAGCGACAAGAGGCGACAAGATAAGGTGACATGCAGAGGAAGTTCTGATGGCTACAAACCAATACCAAGGGCTAGTAACTTTGCAGACAGTGAAATTAACCATGACCTTCCAGCTTATGAGAAGGGTCTGTGAGAATGGATCAGCCCGTGGTTGTTCCAATTCTTGCTATTCATCCAAGACCTCAACTGTGATTGACATTGCATGACTGGCTTCAATTTTGGTGTGACAAGGCTATGCTGGTGCCAATTGCTACCTTGCATGGCTGCATTTGCTCCTCTTCTTTCTAATCTAGACCTTCATATGGTGTTTCTGCATCAAGATCCTCTTCCAGAGAGAATTCTGTAAGACCATCTCAATAAAGCTCAACATGAAGGGAAGTGGTTCATCAGAAGACTCAGAGCCAGTTTATGTTGAGGGATTGGAGCCCCTGGTTAGAAAAGATGTTCTCCAATGCTTTCAGGAAATGGAATCCTTTGTTTGACATGGTGATTTACTTTGGTGCAAAAGCCATAGCTGAAAATTCACAAGCCAATTGCTTATATTGCTTCTTTCACAGCATTAAGACTTCAAGAGTCTGGGTGATGAAGGCAAGTTAAAGGCTGCTGATTCTTTTGGTAACTGTGTGGTCTGTGACATTTACCTTCTAGCACTGTCTGGGGGACCACCCCTTCAAGGTTTAAATGGTGCCTCTGCCTTTTAAACCACATATCAGCACCACTTTTCATTTTCAAAAGGTTTGTATGTTTGGGTTATTTTTTAAACTGTTGTTTCAGATCAGTTTGGGTGTTCATGGAAGAGGAAAGACACTTTGATTGGCATGTAACTTTTCTCTCTCTCTAGCTCTCAATTTCTAGTCATTTACTTTGCTGCAGGATCATGCATTTTAAATGTTTTCTTTTGCTTGTGCCTTGGAGCATATTTTATAAACACACAGTCAGTTTACACTGCCTGGGAACTTAGGGAGTTTTCCTTTCTATGGGAAACAGCTGTGAAGATGCTGACCAACCTTGCCTTGGTGGAGTGAGACACCTTGCCTCTGATCATTTCCACAGTGCAGGTGCATTGGCTGAGTGTACTGTTGTTATGCCTGAGGATTCTCCCAGAAATGCTAAGTAGATAAGTTCATTACCACCTCCCTCAATACCAGCTGTTTGATTGCTGATAAGGTCTTTGCATGCCAGCAGATCTATGTATCTGCTCATCTCTGCAACTCTGCCAGGAGTGCAGCCACAACATCTGTCCTTGCCATGTGGGCCTCTGAGGGTACAGAATTGTAGAGTTGGAAGGGACCTAAGAAAACTCATTCATTCAACTTACCTTTCTTGAATGTCTATTTTATGCAAGGGCTAGGATGGGGAATAAATTAAAACAACAGTGCCTGTCCTCAAGACGTTTGGACTCTAGAGTCTCTTAACAAGATCTGATACCCTAAGGGACTTATTTTTGTTCCCCATGTAACTCAAATGTCCTACTATACACTGTGAAAAAAGCAGAAAAGAAAGTGAAGTTGAATTTTAGGGTAAAAATGAAACACTTTATTCATCACTCTGACCCTGAAAACTAAATAGAGCTAATCTTTACCTGAAGCAGGAAAGATGGTTTGAGGGGCTTCTCTGCTGGAAGCACTGATCCCTGGGGTAGCTGGGCAAATGTACACCTCTGTTCAATCCAGGTCTCTCCTATACACCTCCATAAACATATCTACTCTAGTCAGATGAACATAATATGGTAGTACTGTCAGAGGCTACAATACAGAAGTCTAATCAGTGGGTCCAATGACTTAGTATCAATGCTATGACTGATTCCTACTACTATGACTGACCCCTTCATCTAGTCCTCACCACCCTAGAGTCCTTCAAGAGCTTCACTCAGTAATGTCAAGCAAATCAAACTCACTTCCCAATAGCACTTTCCATAACCCACACTACCCCCACCCCTCCTTATCACATATATCCTAAACCTAGTGGCATTGGTTTCATGAGGAGGTGTTTGTCCTTGGAGAGTGAGGAGAGTGAGGAGAGAATGGTAAGGAAATAAAGCCTCACTCAGAACTGGAAAGGAAATGACACCGATAGAAGGAAATCCCAATAAGACCTACTAGCTTACTTCCCAAGTTCATAAGCAGAATACAAGAAATGGATCCAAATGCCCTGGATGGATGGAGGAAAGCCAAGCAGTTAGCATGCTCTAGCAGTGGGTTGCTGATTGCCAGCCAGATCCTTGGCGCTGCTGGGTAAGAACTATACTACTCCAGAAACAGCCAGTGGCTTCTATAGAGGTAAGGAAGGCTTGGCAGCTTGACTCTCCCTCCCCCTCATAGCCCTCACTGCTGGCCATTTGAGCCCCATGTAAGATCTTCAGTAGAATAGGTTTTCCATCTTCCCAGAGCTGCTGCTCTTCACTGCCTGGGGTGCAAATTGGCTAAGTACCATGTTGGAAGAGAGTACAGGATGTGAGATTCCAGATGAACCAATTATTGTAACTAGACTTGGCTTTGCATGGTGGCGGAAAGCCAAGGGCACCAAGGGGGATGGATGTTGCTGACTCAGCATGGGGAGCAGAAGGGAGGGCTCTGAGTAGGTGGAGGCTGAGCATGTCCTCCATTGGTAGCTCGTTCAACTTACAGTATGCCTAGTCTACGGCAACCAGATTGTGTACCAGGATCTCTTCAAGGACGGAAACTCCAAGTTCTTCTTTGATCCCAAGGTCAGGGCTTATGGATGAAGGTCAGAGGACCCATGACTGAGTCAGAGAACTTACAGAAACTGGCACTGACTGCCATAGGAGGTAGTTGATTTGACTCCAGGACCACCTCAAGCATTCCAGACAGCTGTCTCTCCCAGTGTTGTAAGGTCTCATCAGATGCTTAAGATTGACATCTATCCCAGAATCAGCAGGAATAGGGACCCCAGGTTTATCCGTTAGTAACATAGTGGATAGCAACATCAACGCCCCTGTCTTGACCAAAGAACTAGGGACAGAGTCAAAGGTATGTGGCACACTTGGCAAACTTTAGTGCTACCTAAATGTGAGTCATTATCATTATTGTTATTACTATTGGATCATTGAGAATGCAAATGGCTTTTATAAAGCTCATACCCATAATGGAATAATAGTAATAACAGCCAACATGTTGTAGCACTTGCTCTGTGCCAAGCACTTTATAATTGCTATCCCACTGATCTTCACAACAACCTTGAGAGGTAGGTGCTATTATTATCCCCATTTTATAAATGAGGAAACCGACAGAAACAGAGACAAAGTGACTTGCCCAAGGTCACAAAACCAGTAAGTATCTGAGATCAGATTTGAACTCAGGTTTTCCTGAGGCCCCGTGATGACCGCTGTTCGACCTAGCTATTTCCCTCTTTCCCCACCTCTATCCCTCGGCCCACCCCCAGGTCCAGAGAAGGGAGATCATTTCATATATGTTCTGAAGATACTTATATATGCACATGTTATTTCCCCTATAGAATGTAAGCTCCTTGAGTGTGGTGACCGTTTCATTTTTGCCTTTGAATCTCCAATGCCAGGCACTAGTAGATATTTAATGCTTGTTGACTGACTGAGTGCCAGAGAAAGCTCTGAGGTCTCCTAGCTGATGGCAGAGAACAAGTCTCACTTGACCCTAAAATCTTTCTTTGGGGAGAGAAAAGCAGGCTGACAAATCACCTACCTCCACCAGAAATAAAAAATCAGGGAACACAATAAAAACACAAAATCCATTTACCTTAAAGTCACAAGATAACACTGATTGACAGATAGAGCAAGGGAATGGCTCAACAACCCAAGGGTCCCCTTTCCCTCTCCAATCCAAGTCAAGGTTTCTATTCATGGAGAAGGTGAGAACCTAGAGCTTATTCTATTTCAGAGGATATCTTCCCACTTTGGGACATCTGAAACTTGAAATCATAGGTTTAACTAGAGAAGGGTACTTCTACTTTTTCTAGTCCCTACTCTTTCCCTTTGCAGATGAGGACACTGAAAATAGACAGAATGATTTTCCAAAGTCACATAGACATATCCGAAGTCTGCTTCCTAAGCAGCAGAGCTGGGATTTGAACCCAGATCCTCTGATTTCAAATCCAGCTGTCTCTCTACCAAGAAAGTGCTAGAGGGGGCGGCTAGGTGTCACAGTGAGTAGAGCACCGGCCCTGGAGTCAGGAGGACCTGAGTTCAAATCCAGCCTCAGACACTTAACACAAAAACTAGGCATGTGACCTTGGGCAAGTCACTTAACCCCAATTCCCCTGCAAAAAGCAAAAAAAAAAAAAGTGCTAGAGTCAGGACACAAACGCAAGTCTCCTGACTAACCAGGATTCTTTGTACTGTATGATTGCTACTTTCCAGGCAGGATGGGACAAGAAGCTCTTCCTCATATATCAACTCACATAGAAAATATAAAATATACACGGGGAGAGACTTGACAGAGGGTGACAAGGTTAGTTTATGCAATGAAGATGATTAGAGGCTCAGACCAAAGCCCTCTCTTCCAGCAGAACCAGACTTTATTATCTATGAGACCTTTTTTTTTTTTTAACTTTTTCTCTAGAATATGATCAGAACCAGACTCAATATTTCACCACAACAAACATGAAGTCAAAGGAAAAGGATTCAAATCCCAAATCCACTACATGCTATCTTTATCACTTTAGGCAGTAGGACAGAGGGCTGGACTTGTAGTCAGAAAGACCAGAGTTTAAATCCTGCTTCACACACTTAGCTGTGTGACCCTGGGCAAGTCCCTTAACTTAAGTCTTAGTCTCCTTACCTGTAAAATCAGGAAAATAATAACACCTATCTCACTGAGATTTTGTAAGGATCAAATGAGATAATGTATATAAATTGCTTTGCAAACATTAAAGAGTTATATAAAAGCTAACTATTCATATTTTTTCTGTACCTCAGTTTTCTCATCTGTAAAATAAGATGGTTAGAAAAGATGATCTCAGAAGTCCCTTCTAACACAAAACCTATGGTCTATGATCCCTTGTCCTGAACACCACCATCCTAGGAGGTTACAGATACAGTCTTCTTCAGTACCAGATCTCAAACTAAAAGCATTTGTTCTCAAAACAATTTGGTACCAGTTAAAAAATAGAGACTGATCAGTAAGAAGAACAGATTAGGTATATAACATGCAAAAGTAAAAGTTATCACATATCCTAATATTCAATAAATACAAAGACCCCAGCTACCAGGAAAAGAACTCACTATTTAAAAAAAGCCTGCTAGGACAATTGAACAGCAGTATGGAAGAAATTAAGATTTAGACGAGAGGAATTACAAATATATGCATGACCAAGACATAAAAGGTCACAACTTAAACAAATTAGAGAAATATGAGAAAAAATGCCTATTGGATCTATGGACAGAAGAAAAGTTCAAGTCCAAACGAGGGACAACTGAATAAAGATGATAAAATAGATGCAAATTTTGTCAATATAAAATTTAAAGTTTCTGCACAAATATAATAAAGCTAAGAAACAATTGGGGAAAGAAATTTTTTCAGCAAGTTTCATAATGGATTCATTTCTTAGATATATAAGGAGCTAATTCAGATTTATAAGAATAAAACCCATCCCCTGTTTGATAAATGGTATAAAGACATGAACAAGTAGTCTTTATTTTTTCAAATTTGATTTGTTTATTTACTTTCAGTTTACAAGATTCAGTTCCATAATCTCTTGAGTTTCAAATTTTCTCCCCTCCCTCCTCCCTCCTCCCACCATGGTGGCATGCAGTCAAGTATTGGATCTGCAAATATTTTCACACTGGACATTAGTCTTATTGTATAGAAGGGTTGTAACCAACGGGGTGAACAACAGGAAAAAAGAAAGAGAACCAAACATGAAAAAGAATGATAGCATGTAGATTGCTTCAGTCTCCATTTAAACTCTGTTCTTTCTAGATCTTCCTCTGAATGTAGAAACGTCCTTCCATCCTGAGACTGAACAAGGAGTCTTTAAGGGAAGAAACACAGGTTATCTATAGCCATATGAAAAAGTAGTCCAAATCACTATCAATTAGAGAAAGGCAAATTAAAACAATTCTGAGATCCCATTTTCCCCCATCAGATTGGCAAAGGTGACAAAAACAAAGAAAAAAATCGTTATTGGAGGGATTTCTGAAAAACAGACACATTGGCGCACTGTTTGTGGATGGGTGAATGGGTACAGAAAAAGCAATTTGGAATTTATTAAGCAATTACTACAGGCACTACCCTAAATACTGGGAATACAAACACAAGCAAAAAGAAAGACCATCCTTGCCCTCAAGGGTGTTTTGATTTGCATTTCTCTTATTATTAATGATTCACAGCATTCTTTCATATAGTTGTTAATAGCTTGAAACCCTTCTTTGGAGAACTGTTTGTTCATATCCTTTGAGGTCACAATTTTCTCAGGAAAATCTCTGATCATCAAGACCTCCCTCCACGTTTGCCTCCTGTCAGAATAAGTTTTTGTTCCCCAGCGTCCCTATCAGTAGGGTGGGCTCAGGGATGTGCTAGGGTCAGTTGTTAACTTTTCATTGCCAGTAAACATTTATGAAGTGCCTTCTCTGTGCCCAGCATTGTGCTAAGTACTAGAGTAAAAGAGTGCTCTTTCTGTCAAAGAGTTCTCTATTAAACAGAGGAGATAACATGCAAATAACTACGCCAAAACAATCTATATATGTAACAAATTATAGATAAGAAACTGAAAGAAAACAATAGAATTAAGAAGGATTAGGAAAGGCTTCCTACAGAAGGTGGGATTTTAGCTAGGACTCAAAGGAAGCCAGGAAAGCCAAGAGAAAGAGTTGAGTAGGAAGAGAATTCCAGGCATGGGGGACAATGAATGAAAATGTCCCAAGTCGGGAAATGAGGTTACTTGCTCTGGAAACAGCAAGAATGATGAGGGGTGGGGGGAAAACTGATAGGGAAGGAAGGTATAAGAAGTGTGAGCATTTACAAATCAGAATTGAATTTATTATTTTGTTGATTGTCTAGACTTAAAATGTTAATAATACAAATTAAGCTCTAAAGTGTCTCTTGGGTACATTCCCTTCTCCCCCCCACACCCCCCCCCATAGCCAGTTGTTAAACATTTACCAGCCCACTCTTAGTACTCTACTCAATGTCCACATTCCTAGCTTAAGCCCATTGGCATTTGGAGTCCAATCTTCAGTCAATTTTACTTGACCTTTACTTACCTTTAGCACCTGCCCCCCACCAAGTCCCACATGAACTTGGGCAAAGCAGGGCACAGGTTCAAGAACACCAGTTACCCCCAAGGACCCTTAAAAGTTCACAAAGTTCTACCCCACCCCCATCATTCAGACTGAGGGGGGGCAGAGAGGAGATAGAAAAAGAGGGAAAGAGGAGGGGAGGGAGAGAAAGAGAGGGAAAGGCAAAGAGAGAAAGGGAAAGGAAGAGAAGGAGAGGGAGACAGAGAGAGAGGGAGAGGGAGAGAGGGTGAGAGGGAGAGAGGGAAAGAGGGAGAGAGAGAGAGAGAGAGAGAGAGAGAGAGAGAGAGAGAGAGAGAGAGAGAGAGAGAGATGCTATTTGTGGAGTGTGCTCCTTTCTCTTCTCATTGTCCAGCCCATGGTATCTTCTCCCAGTTGGAACCACAGAAACAAATCACAACTTCCCTGCTTCTAAGGACACTTCTACTTTTAATCTTAGTGGCATCTGGAGTTCCCTGAATCAAGGGCTCAGGCTCGCATCTTCCTTTAGAAGCAGGATTTGGTACACTTGGGACTCATACCTCTGCCTCACATCCCTAGTTGGCCAGGATCTGGGTATTCCTCTACCCCTTCCAGCTCAAACCTAAAGGGTTATATAGGAAGTGAATGGTGGTCAGTGTTTAGGGCTGCCCCTTCTCCCCCTGGACCCCTGGTAGTGAGATCTTAGGGTGGAACTGCAGCAGCAGAACTCCCCCTGCTGACACTTTCCAAAACAACAGGCTCAGTGAGGACCAGGCTCTTGGAGCCAGTGCCTTTAGATGTCCCTTTCTGATAAGTCAATGTTCTGTAAAATTGCAAAGAGAAAACTCTCCCCATCACCAATGGCAGTTTTATCAAGTAGATCTTAGAAAGAACAGAAGGCTGTGTACTGGTGCCATAGTTTGCCCCCAAACAAAGCTGAGAACGAAAACTTGAAAGGACAATAATATCCCCCATGTGAATCAGAGAAGGGCCAGACTGATTAGACGTGCCCCAGGCTCCCATCAAGCTGACCATCCTTTGAGTGTCTGGTGATTTTAATTAGAAATCCACCATTGACCTGAAAGTGACCGAACGAGAGGCTGATTTGTGTTCAGAGACTTCCGATACAATGGAAAGGGTGCTGGTTCTGAATTCAAAGGGTGTGGATTCAAATTCCTCTGTGACTTCGGGTTAGTCATTTCACCTCCCTGGGCTTCATCTAAAATAAGGGGTTAGACTAAATGACTTCTCAATCCCTTTCTAGGTATAAATCTATGATCCTATGAAAAATTATTCCCCAGCGCTATTAGGCTAGCCTAGACTCCAATCTCAAGTCATTTGGAAATAACAGTAATAATAATGCCTGGCATTTTTATAATAGTAGTTTATGCTACTCAAAGTGCATCCATATTCTTTGTTTCTTTGAACCCTAGAAAGAACCCTAGATTGTTTTAGCTGTCATTGGAGAACACATAGTCTGACCTTATAAAAGAGAGATCTTTTTATTCCCATTTCAGAGACAAGAAAAGCAAGGCACATAGAGATTAAGCAGCTTACTCAAAAACAGAGAGACAGGCCTTCTGAGCTCCTGTTACTAGTTTCTCTAGAGATGTGAATCACCTTAAGTCTGTAAGAACTGTAAATGCTAATTTTTTCAGTTGAGGGAGTTAAGCAACTGCATAAATAAATGCTAATTAGATCAATAGTCATTTGTCACCATTAAAACAATAAGGTAGCATAGTTATTAATAAGCCAATGCTACAGATAAGAGTAAAAGATTTACTGGACTACCACTGCCCATCAGAGGGCAAATGATGACCTATCTGGGTTTGAGGGGTGGAGTAGAAGTCATTGTTCATTGTTTCACTGTTCCTTAGTCAGGAGATCATGAAGAAAGTCAAACCTAAAGTCTTGCTAATTCAATGTTCTATACAGTTAGGATAATTTTAAAGGAAAGATTGTAAAAGGAATCATGTAGAGTTGGGCTGGTACCCTTAGCAACATCTTCTCAAAGCCCAGTACCTGATTTTTTTCACCCTGTGTCTTCCAAAAATTCTTTGGAAGTAGTGAATCTTCCAAAAGCTCTATCTTCTGACCCTGGAGGCTCAGTCCCACAAACAACCAAGTAATATGTAGACTGGAAATAAGTATGACAACCCATTAGTGACTAGAGCTGTAAATTCAGTTTTCCATCCTGACACCAATTCTTTGGGCCCTCCAGAAACTGAAGTTGCTATTTCACTTCAGTATTGCCCTCTAGCTCGCTCTCTCTCTCTCTCTCTCTCTCTCTCTCTCTCTCTCTCTCTCTCTCTCTCTCTCTCTCTCTCTCTCTCTCTCTCTCTCTCTCTCTCTCTCTCTCTCTCTGGAGAGGTAAGATCCATATTTTTTATTTTAGCAACTTCCTTGTAACTTATACTCAAAGAGATTTGCCTAGGACACTAAGAAGTGACTTGTCTATAGTCATACAGATAGTATGTGTCAGGCATGAACTGAGTTCACATCTTCTTGATCATCCCTCTGTCTATTATGCCATGTTGCTTCTCTGTCCCTCTAATTAGTGGAGGAAATATCCCTCATTTATCAAAGTTAAGGAAGTCAGAAGTGGAAATTGTGCTGATCATGGATGCCAAGTATGTCCACTTAAAAGTCACTTCCTTGCCAGTACTTTTCAATCAACCCTGTTTCTTCCACTGCTCTCAGACAGATCCTGCATCCTGCAGGCTGGAGCTGTCCCAGAAACAGGCCCAGGCAGGTATAAGAAAGCCAGTCTCACAGCTTGGGTTAGAAAGTTGGCTCCTCCTCAGGGTTTACCCAAAGTGCATGTACCCTAAGGGACCATGACCCCTAAGAAACCATGACATCTGGAAACTTACAGTGGATAATGGGAATGAATAAAGTTTGTCACTGGGGTTTGCAACTATCCTCAGAAACCTTACATTGGCAATTCTATCAGAGATACACTCCAAAGCAGCGGTTCTCAACCTGTGGGTTATGTTCAATTTGTAACAATGAAAATACATCCTGCATATCAGATATTCATGTTATGATTCATAACAGTAGCAAAATTACAGTGATGAAGTAGCAACGAAAATAATTTTATGGTTGGGGGTCACCACAACATGAGGAACTGTATTAAAGGGTCACAGCACGAGGAAGGTTGAGAACCACTGGAAAGAATCTCAGCTTCTCAAAGAAGGCACTCTTTCTATCTGTGCTGAAAAGCATCTGCAGTGGAAGTGATTCTCCATAATGAAGAAAGACCAGTGAACTACTAAATATCTTCTGTGTGTGTGAGGGGCACTGCCTGATCTCTCAAAATGCCATTATATAAAACACAACCAACCCTGAGTTAACAAGTTACCCATTATCCAACTGTCGATCCTCCACTATCCTCTAGCTCAGAACACCTGTTAAAAGGGACCACTTTACTTTAACTTTCTAGGGAAGGGTAGCAATATCCTGGACCTCTCTGCGGCTATGAGATGAAGTGGGAAAATACCATCAGAGCCATCAGAAGAACATCTACTAGTCTACTTGTCCAAATAACCGTCACTGTTTCAATAGCACTGATATCACAACTCTGATCACTGCTCTGAAAAGGCCACACTTATCACACCAAAGCAATATGCACCTTACACGACATAAAACAACAGATAAAGAAAAAGGATTTTTTAAAAAATAAATATTATTTGTCAGCTAATCCATCCTTTGTAACTGTCAAGCTTCAGAAGGCTGGCAGCCAGCCAATCAGATAACAGCGCAGCTGTGACCTGAGAAACGTGAGAAGGGGAGCAGATTAATAAAGATGAAAAACATGTTTGGTAACTATGTCCGAGGGGAGGTCCAGGGTCACCCCTGGACTGGTTCTCTGTGAGGGATGAGGTCCCCAACGCCACCAGTGATACCCAGGAATTATAGCTGCTCCTGAGGGGAGAAAGCCAGATATGAAGGCCCTGACTTCTGTCAGTCCATTTCTCTGACATGAACTCCATAGGAATTCATTAAGCATAACTTATACTTACACGATGTTTTAAGGTTTATAAAGCATTTTATGTAAATGACCTTACTCAATCCTTATAAACCTGGGAGGTATATGCAATTACAATAAGATGCACTCTAATAAGAGGAAACTGAGCCTCCTAAGTGATTTGTCACAGTCACACAAGTAGTAAGTGACTCTGGTAGGATTTGAATTCAGATCTTTTATACTCCAGGTCCAATACTCTCTCTATTACTCTATGATGCTTCTCTCTGGGCCTCTTCCTCAAGCCCACCAAGTAGGAAAGTCATCCAAGATAGTGTTGATGGAGCTGAGGCAAATATAAATCCTCTTAACAGGGCTTATCTAGAAGTATGATTTCTTTGTTTTTTGTTTTTGTTTTGCCTTTTTGGAGGGCAGTTGGGGTTAAGTGACTTGCCCAAGGTCACACGGCTAGTTTTTGTGTTAAGTGTCTGAGGCCGGATTTGAACTCAGGTACTCTTGACTCCAGGGCTGGTGCTCTACTCACTGCGCCACCTAGCCGCCCCGTATGATTTCTTGATCTGGTATCTCTGGATGCCACTGAGATACTTCTCAAGCAACTTATTACCTTTTCCCTTCAATTCTTCAAGGGGCAATGTAGTCAAAGACTGGGGAAAAGAAATGGCCTATAGGGAAGAGGTAATGAGTCAAAAGGAAATTGTGTTCTTCCAGAAAAAAAGAGAAAACAAATAAACATTAGAAGAACGTGGGCTAAGGGAAACATTATAGTCTGATCAGAGTGCTTGAGGTGGCTAAGATTTCTCAGCCTCTAATTCTTAAATTTATAGCATCTTAGTTCATTTAGTCCTCTTCCCATCTTAAGTATTAATCATTTTCATACCATCTCTGATAAGCTTCTACCTGAAGATCTCCAGTGACCAGAAACTCACTACCTCCTCCTGAGATGGCCCATTCCATTTGTGGATTTGTAGAAAGCTTTTCTTAGCTATGGTGAGTTACTCTTGCTCATTAATGAGCCTCTATCACCAATTACATATAAGGAAGCTTGGGGAAGGGGGAAGTTCAGGGATTTACCCAGTCTCTTGGAAAGGTTCCTCTAAGGATCCATACCCAAGTCCTTAACATCTAGAAAGGGCAAGAAACATTCCATGTTAGTCCAGATGCCCTCCTACCCATGAGGATCTGATTACTCATCTCAAGAAAAACATTATGTAGGCAGAGTTGGTTCAGAGATAGTTACCAGAATTAGCAAGGGGATAAAAGGGATTCTACACAAAGGTTGATTTTTAAAATTCAGAGGCTTCTATTTAGAAAGAGGAAGCCTGAGATGGAAAGGCCGAATGGCATAATGGATAGGGAATTGAAATTAGAGTCAGGAAGGCCTGGGTTCAAATGCCATCTCAGAAACTTAACTAGTTGTGTCACTCTGAGCAAGTCACTTATCTTTTCTGCACCCCAGTTTTCTCATCTGCAAAATGAAAGGCACGAGTAGACTTGCTGGCATCTCAGATGTCTTCTAGCTGTCATCCTGAAGATCATGAAGGGACCACTAGAATGATCTTGGGTCTGAAGGTCATTAAATATCAGAATAGTAGGATGAGAAAGCATTCTTGTATCCTTAAAAGGGATTTTAAGACAATCAGGGAATTAAGATCAATAAAAGGAATTATCACTTTTGCCATTGGGGCTGGTAAATTTCTGGACCTTGTTACCTATAGGAGGTGAAACAGACCAAAACTATATTATTTCAGGAAGATTTTTAGATACATTTATAGGTGGTAAATAGATCATGGATTATTTCCAATGAAGCCCAACAGCAAGAGATAGTAAGAGAAACTTCATTTAAAGTTACTGCAGACATTATAAAATATTTGGGAATCTACCTGCCAAAACAAACCCAGTACCTCTATGAACACAACTACAAAACCCTTTCCACACAAATAAAAGCAGATCTCACTAATTGGAAAAATATCAATTGCTCATGGCTGGGTAGAGCTAATATAATAAAAATGACAAATTTTACCTAAATTAAATTACATATTTAGTGCCATACCAATCAATCTACCAAAAAAATTACTTTATAGATCTAGAAAAAATAGTAACAAAATTCATTTGGAAGAACAAAAAGTCCAGAATATCGC
>CM053596.1:107189747-107223766 GCA_028646575.1 Pseudocheirus occidentalis
TCTCATGGGGCACCCCTTTCTTCCCGGGAGAAAGGGAATAAATTCTTCTTCTTATCTAAGGCATCTCTGTGTTTACTTTTCTAATTAAATTAAGAATAATGGGTATTTTTTTATACCACAAACACTAGCAACAAGTCCTGATAGTAGGATGTACTTACTAAATGCTTCCCAAACGAACAATTTGTTTCATGCTTTTCTTTGATGAACTGGAGGGGTATCCTGTCTTATCCTACCCCATAAGATCTAATTAGTTATTTCAGTCATGTCTCACTTTTCATGAACCTCTTTGGGGTTTCCATGACAAAAGATACTAGAGTGGTTGATTTAACACACATTCAAGTCAAGACATCATGCTCATGATGTCATTGTCCACTTCAAGAACAAAGGATCAATGACAATAACTTATACAACAACATCTCCATAAGATGATCATGCTTTAGCATTTGGAGTTGAAATGGGCTAATGCTTTCATATTACATATGAGGAAACTGAGACCCAGAGAGGGTGAAGGTAACTATTCACTCTTTGAGTTTTGATCATAACTCCTTTTGAGGGGCTTTAAGTGAACTGGTAGTGCCATCTACATTCTCTCTTGCATAGTGTGGGAGGAGAACATGGGGCTGTTGAGATCCTAAAGGATATATCTAGTTTTTGTATGTCCTAAGTCACTCTAGGACAGAGTAGAAACATGATTGCATAGCTCCTACTTATCTCTGTATGTCTTTCCTTGCTCTTTTGGTACCCACCCCTTCCATTTCCCTTATGATGCTGCAGGTACTTTCCTGTCAGGCAACAAACATTTGTTATATACCAGGTACTGTGCTAAGCAATACAAATATAAGCAGAAAGAAAATTAGTCTCTGCCATTTTAATGAAGCAAGACCACACATAAAAGGGAACTAATAGGAGGGTGGGAAGGGGAAGAGGGAATATATCCACTGAAGAGAACATGGCACAGTCATGTAAAGAGGAGTCAGCAGCACAGCCTGGAGAGGAATAGAGACCTCTTTAACCTGGGTCTCCTCCTTAAAATGGAGATTTTGGAAGACTCATCCTATAAGAAGGTGAGGCTAAGTCCCTAAGTCCTTACTTCTTTTTTAGATAGGATCCCATATTCTAGAACTTTCCTGCTCTTCTGACACCAATTAAAACTTATCTGTTATAGATTCTATTTCCTCAGGATTTTATTCTTTCCTAGGGAACTAATAAAGTAGACTGTAATAAGTTAGTGTGTTACTTCCCCTAGGTAATTTTTGCTGGGCCTTTTGGAGACACATGATAGTTCAAAAGAATGATTTTAATGAAGGGAAGAGATTTCAGACCCTGATACAAGGCAATATTGGAGATATTGGGGAAAAGGACCTCTGAATTCATATTGATTAGGCTAGTTTTAGGTAAACATGTGGATAACTAGAGAATGAGATGCCTTTTGCTTTGGGAATCTCAAATACCATTGTGAGAAAGGGCCTTGGACTCAGTGAGATTTTCCAACCTTATCTAACTTCCTTAAAAGCAGAGGAGGGGACTAAGCTTTCAAGCCCTAGGTTCCTTATTCTTGACCCAATGTAGGTTGACCCTACATTGTCTCCGGCTTCTTGGTAGTCAGCAGGAGCTCAAAGAGTTATGGATTTGGAACAGGAAGGGACCTTAGAAGCAATCAACTCTGACCCCCTCATCATGAGCCTATGAAGGCACTTGTCCAGGGTCACATGCTAGTAAATGTCCGAGTCAGGATTTGAACTCTGCTAACTTCAAATTTAGTACCCTAATCACTATTCCACACTGTCCTCCCATAACAGAGAATGTATCTCAAAGGGAAAGCGTTAGGCTTAAGACTACATGGCATAAATTATAGTGTTAATTGGAAGAAGACAGATGTTGATGTGCCCTTTGAAGTTGGGACTTGGTCCAAAGGATGTGGCAGAAGATTCTTTCCAGGGGTTATTCCATCAACACTACTGTCTTCATTTTACCTAACCACCTTCATCATAAGTAGGTGGAATTTGTAGAAAGAGTATTCATGTTTGATGAAAGTCAGCTATTTGGTTCAGTGAATAGAGTATTGGACCTGGAATCAAGAAAACCTGAATTCAAGTCCTGCCTCAGACTCATACTAGCTATGTGACTTGGATAAGTCACTTAACTTCTGTTCACCTCAGTTTTCTCATCTGTAAAATGGTGATAATAATAGTCACCTACCACAAAGAGCTGTTGTGGGGATAAAATGAGATAATATATGTAAAGTATTGCAAACCTTAAGAAACTCTTATTTGTTTTATTTATTTATATTTTTAAATATTTATATAAATATATATTTTATATATATATTTATAGGCGACTAGATGGGCTCAGTTTGGGCTCAGTTTCAAACCCAACTAGATGGGTTTGAAATCAGGAAGACTCATCTTCATGAGTTCAAATCTGGCCTCAGACACTCATTAGCTGTGTAACCCTGGGCAAGTCACTTAACACTGCTGTTTGCCTCCATTCTTCATCTACAAAATGAGCTGGAGAAGGAAATGGCAAATCACTCCAGTACCTTTGCCATGAAAATCCCAAATGTGGTCACCAAGAGTCAGACACAACTGAGCGTTTGTGTGTTTTATTAATGCCAGCTATTACGTAAGGAAATGCTTCCTCAGCATTAGAACAGCCCCAAAGTATCACTTTTTGCTCCAGGAAACTGGGGGTTCCTAGGCCCTGGAGGTCATGGTAATAAAGTGACAGTGAGATTTAAACACAGGTCCATTTGAGTTTTTGAATATTTCTGCATTTTCCTGGGGAGATAACTGAAAATCTGCGTTGCCTTTCTCTGCGGGAATTATCTGTGGGCACAGAACATAGTGGGTAATTCTCTTTGAGCAAAAGCTATCTCACTGAGAACTCTCTCTAGGTAACCACAGATATAGGGAAATAGAAACATAGGATTTAGAGGCAAAAGGGAACTTGGAGATTACTGAATACAACTCTCATTTTAGAGATGAGATTATTGACAGAGAAATATCTTGCTAGACAGAGATTGAAGGTCTTCGGGATTAAAGGTCTTCTAACTCCAGACCAAGTCCTCTTTCTACCACATTGCTTAGGCTCCACCATGTAACCAATCTGTTTTGGTGTTGGAAGAGACTCATTGAGATCATCTACCCAGCACTTGCTGAGAGAGGCAATTCTCTGGCCACCTTTTCCTGTTGAATCACAAAATCATCGGCGTGAACTTTTGGATCCTCTAGTCCAAATATCTTATTTTATAGATGAGCATATTAATGTTCAGAGAAGCACATGACTGGTTTCAAGTTACACAGGTGACTGAGTCATGCTTCTCATTTCTGTGATGCCATATTAGAGGAAAAATATCCTGGGTCTAGGCCACCAACCAACCAGACAAATCACACATTTTTCTTGTATGGCTTGCATAGGGCTAAACATTACCAAGTATAAAATAAGAAGTATAGAATATTATCTCTAGTATACCAAAATGCTTTTTAGTTTATTTGAAAAGACAAGATCTATACAAAGTCATTTGTGAATGAAACTAATTATTCTTAGCATGTTATAATTATTATCTCATTTGATCCTCCCAGCAACCTTGGGTGGTAGGTATTATTACTATCCTCATTTTATGGGTGAAGAAACTGAGACAAATTGAACTTAGTTAAGGTCACACAGCTAGTAAGTATGAAAGTTAAATCTGAAAACAGGTCTTCAGATTTAGTGCTCTGACCACAGCTCCACCGGCTGTCTCGTGACCCACTGGTCAATCTGACCTTCTATTTCCCCGCTCTGGGGCTCTGCTTGTCCCTTGGCAACACTCTTACCCCGTGAAGGGCAGACTTCATTTCATTGCATCTTCCCTGAAGCTCATCATCTGTACACTATGGCAACTCTTTGCCCTTTTCTAGTAATTCCTTTGAGAGAGAAGAGGGGGACCTGTGATTAGAGAAGATTTGTGGTTCTGTTTTCTCATGAGTAATAACAGTAACAATGAAGGGCAAGATTTACTCTGGGTGAAAATAAGTAAATAGATGAGGGGTTTTCTTGGCTGCCCTCAATGCTCTTGTGTGTGTCCCTCCTCTCCAGATGCCAATGCCCTCAGGTTCTTCTTTAGTTGCCTTGGTCCCCTACAACAGCCTACCTAGACTTGTTCTCCTTTCTTCTCTCCCTCCACACTAAAATAGATTTTTCCTGTGTCCTATCCATCCTAGGACCTTCCTAGGTGACTGGTTAACAAGTTTGATACAAATGGCAAATACCACAGCATTAATTGAAATGAGTAGAAAATGTTTAACCTCATCTAATTAATATATTTGCATTTCAATGGAAGGCTCTTGGAGCTTAAGCTAAAGGACTGACCAATGTATGACATTTCAGGCCCTGGGTCAGGCCATTGTTGATCATGTAACACTGGAAATGGTCCTGCTCTAGGTAAGTTTCATCTGGTGTGCTCTAACAGAAGCAATGATGAGAAGGCATGGAGGGAGATTTCCCCTGGTTACAACCATTGTGTATATTTAGTCTGTTGTTGGGCATATACACTCAACATCTTGGTAGAACCAGGCTATACTGTTCCTCTGGGAAGAACTTGTGCTGGGGTTGTCAATGGATATTACTATATAGAGGTCATAGTGCTGATTGAATCTCCCCCACTTTGGGGGTATGCAGAAAAGGGGTGTAGTTGAGAAGTTCCTGTTTAGATAGGAGTCAATTTTGGTGCAAATAAGCTAAGATCAAGAAATAGGTAGAAGAGTCATGGGAAGTGAAGAGGGTGGAAAAGGGAGGAGGGATGGGGGTAGTATCTGAAGCTACAAAAGAGTTAGAACTAAGCATTGCAACAACAAAGTCAAAAGGCAGCCAATTAATTTTCCATAGTTAAGGTGTCAGGCAGAACGAATTTGTTATTGAATAAGTTAAGAGGCTATTGAAATAGAAAAAGAATGTTCTCTACTTTCCTTATGCACTTGATCTCTGTGGTTTTTACCATTTCTTTGTACCTGGCCCTACCCTCCAATTTCTTCTGATGACCCTTCAAATGGAGCCTTCAATTGTCATTACTGCCCCATTTCTTCCTGATAATGACAAAATCTTTACATCAGCAGGCATTCCATTTCAGTTCAACTCAATCTCATCTAATATCATGGAAAAAGAGAGGTAGGGTGGTACAGTGGAAAGAGCCCTGGATTGGAATCAGAAGACATCCAGTCTTGCCTCCATCATTTCCTGCCTATAAATGAGCTTGGGCTCATTTAATCTCTCTGTGCTTTAGTTTCCTCATCATGAGGGATTTGGACCAGATTGCTCCTTTTCCAGATATAAATATATGATAATTGTTTATTAAGTACTTACTACATGTAAGGTTTTATTTTGGGCTCTGGAGATATACAGACAAAATGAAATATAGTTCTTGTCCTCAAGTACAAAGTATTTGGTGCTTAACTGTCATGACCTTTGAGAGTCACTTTCATGTTGGCTTAAGTCTTTCCAATAAAGATTTATTGATGGAAGAGAGAAGATATTTTAGTAAAATTCTCCCCTTTAGTTACTGAATTGTAGGAGTGCCTGAAGGAGAACAGCAGAAATGTTTGAGGTTGAAATATTGTAGCATTAAAAAGCACAAACTTAATTATCTTTGACTTCCAAGCCAGACTTGTATGTACATAATTGTGTTTCATCTCTGTAGCCTGGGGTATTCTGAAGTACAGAAATTGTCCATGCTCTGTCCAGAGTCTCATGCTAGTTAGGAACTCATAAGAGCATAGTTATAAATGCTATCCAAGCAAGTCAAATGACTGGGGCCCCCACCGGAGAAACTTCTCCTCACTCAGATGGAAGACTGTTTATTTGGTAATCAACAAAGAGAAAAGAGGCTCTTTCTGAAATTTTTGCTTGGGGCTCTTGAATTTAAAGTTATATCTTTGCACAGGGCTATTTATTTGAATTTCTTTACTATCTTAACAGACATCATTATCTGAAAACTAGTGATCAGAGGTTTTCAATCTGTTGTTGCCTTCCTGTCTTCTTCTTCTGTAGTTGGATAAACAACTGATCAATCAACAAACATTGATTAAATGATTCTCATGTGCTCTATTAAACAAGCATTGGAGAGCCAAAGACAAAAATGAGATAGTTATTGCCCTCAAAGACTTGCTTCTAACAGAAAAGGCAAATGTACATACAGAAGCACACACAGAAGGTATATTTAATGGATGTGTGAGAACTGACTGAGACATTTCAGAAGGACTAACATTTTATCTCACCCCTAAAAGATATCTATATTATTATGCTATTTGAGCCAGAAGATATAAATGAATCTTCTCCAAGAGTTTTGGAAAAAACTCATATATTCTTTGAGAAAATATTAAGAAGAAAAAGCAGGGGGGGCTACATGAGCTGGGCAGTAGCAGCAATTAGGGTTGAAGGAGGAGTGTGATTTAAGCTCCCCTGGAACTTAAGAAGAAAACATGTGGCACAGGCACAATGTGAGATAAAGAGAAATAAAAGAGAACTGAACCCTGGGAAAAGAGGGAGAAATTAACGTGGACAATTGTGTCCTTGAAACAAAATTTGGACTGAACAGTTTAATAACCTCTTTAATGACTTATAGGAATTCTAAAAGGTCTAGTTTTTCACCAACTTTCCCTCCCTTTGCCTATTCAGTACAAGGCAATGTTGTTTATGCTTTCTTCTTTTATTGAAGTATTTTCTGTATCCTGATTTTGCTTCATATATAAAGGGTCATTTATGAAGGCTGGTATTATATACCTAGTTCATGCTGAGAAAAAGGGAGTGGGAAACTTAGAAATGCAGAAAATTTAATGTAGAGCAGAGAAACAAATCTTTATTTAAATGCTAGGAGTTTTCCTAACTGGGGGCTATGAGCTATTACAATTATGTCCCTAAATTTTCATCTGATATAAACTCCTTAAATTAGGAGAGAAAGGCACCAAATGGACTTGAAAAACCTTGTATCATCCTCAGGTTAAAAGGGTAGCTAATTGTCATAACAGGGTATAGATGATTAAGTCAGAGGAGAGGGGTAGAAAGGAGGGACCATGAATGAAAAGTCATTCTCTAACCACTCCTCCCTGCCCCCCATCCAAAGATAAGTGAGGCCTGAGAGTATTCTCCTCTATTCCTGTCCAGGAGGGCAGACAGAATAAAGTTTGTGTGCTTGGACCACTCAACTCATCCCTTCCCAATGATATCTGTCAATAAGTATGACGTAGACGAAATGAACAGCTTTGGGAAGGAGTAGCTGACAAGATGAGGAAAGTTTTCTTATAGACGGTCTCAGTGAACTGGAAGGGCTTTGAGACATCATACAGTTTTGCTCATCCATATCACATCCAGCATTTTACAGATGAGAAAACTGGAGAAAAAGAGAAGGGAAGTGATTTGACTATGGTAGTGAGGAGGGGTTTGGGGAGAGGGTCTTGAGGAAGAGTCTAAGGAGGATCTTGAGGAACTGAGGTCAGACTCCAGGAAAGGGATTAAGGGTGGGAAATAGCTGAAGGCTACCTGAAAATGATAGACAATGGAGGGCTAGGCTAGGTTAAGAGTAACAGAGATTTGGACCTAGTGATAATGAAAGGCTTATGGCCTCAGGCAAATGCCTTATTAAGTACACATTATTCTCAAAAGGAACCTATATATAATTTACCCTGAATTGTCCTGTTCAATAGTGGCTTAATGTTTTAAGTATTCTGTATTCCCAATATAGAAAATCCATCTACTAACGTAGATAAGCAACTCATAGTCTTAAATTATTACCAGGGATCACTAAGTAGTTAAATTCATTTTCTCTAGTTACAATTTCTACGAGCCAGAAGGAGAACTTGAACTTAGGTCTTCCCAATTATAAGACTGTCTCTCTATTCACAGGGAAGAACCAGAACTGGTATAGAGAAGTTATGGGGAAACTGATTTTGGTTCAATATAACTAAGAGTGATAATGAGAACTTTCCAAAAACATATTGGGTTTATTTGAGGAAGATGAGTTCCCCTGTCAGTTGAAGTGCTTAAAGTGGTTGGATGGCCACTTTGGGGGAATGCTATAGAGCAGCTCTCTGCCGAGCTACAATTCATGAACTGTTTATCCCTGCTTGGTACAATAACAAGCTATACCTATGAATCCTTCACTAAACCATCTAAACCATCACTTTAGCTTAGAGAAATGTATAGCTCCCTTCTTCTAGTGGCCAGCTGCACCTATGAATCCTTCAATGCACTATCAGTAAGCTAACTCCTCACCAATTAGGACCATCCTGGATACCCGATTAGTCTAGCTTCCCAACATCCATCTTGTCAAACAGGACATTGACGGGTAACAGAGTGGACGCCTCTCAGTCAGCCCTGATCGTTAGCTGACCAAGTGTCATTTCAAGGCAAAAACCACACCTTCATGCAGCCCCCCTGGCGCAGTGAATTATGGGCCATATACCTGTGCAGTAGATCTGAAAAAAGCATGTCCCTTTAAGGGCTGACCACTCCTTAACTCCTCCCTAATCCCATCCTTACTCACTTAGTTAGCATAATTGATACCTGATTTATGGTTTTATCACTTTATAATCTGTACCTCTAACTCCTGCAGGCTTGCAGGCTCCCTAAGGACTCTCCCACCCCACCTGCTGCAAAGTGCAACAATAAACTTTTACAATCCTGAATTACAAGATTGCTTGAGTCTGGGAATTCTTTTCAGACTAAAAGAACCCTCCAAGGATTTCTTAGAAATCCCTGAAAAACCTTTATCCCTCTTCAGGTCAGGTAACATTTTCAAGGTCCCTTCCAGCTTTGACATTCTAGGATTCCAAATATTTAGGGAGTAGAAAATCCTTATACCCACAGTTTGGTTAAGGTCAGTAGTTTTAGAAAATGTACATATCTGGTTATAATTCACACAGGCTCATTTGGTCATTTGAGGGTTTTTAAAAAATTGCTTATCCTCTAAAACCTACAGTTTGTGGTTCAGTAAAAAAAATTATATTTGGTTTGAGGGTTTAGCAAAGATGAGTAACTGCTCATTATGGTTTTGCTTCACCTAATTCTGTTGTTCTTGGATTGTACATGTGCTATGTGTTTGCTATGTCAGAGAATTGTAAGGACAGGGTACTATGAAAGTGACAGGACCAGAGTGAAAAGAATAGTTGCATTGGTTTTTTAAAATCTCATTAGATTAAAGTTAAAAAATATCTACCATGAAATAGTCCTTTTATTCAGAAATTAACATCACTACAATTCTAGGAACAAAGACAAATATTTTCAGGTTGTATACAACAAAATACCAACATAATGGAATATTATTTCACCATAAAAATTTCAAATAGGGGTAAAAATGGGGAAGTGTTCATATGCTGGGCTCAGCAGAGTGTGACAGCATCAGATGCCAGGTGATGAGTACTCTTAGCACAGGAAGTTTAGATGGACTGGAAATGATCTTTTGTAAGAAAAAAAAAAAACAAAGGAAAAGTTATATATGGGTATGACACCAGAGGACTTTGGTTCGAATCTTAGTGATGCCGTTCATTACCCATATAAGGCCCTCAAATTCAAGCTTATTTGTGAATTGCTGACATAAATTGTTCCACTGGATGATGAATTACAGAGTAATAACATTGGAGGTTCAATGCAACTTCCCTTAACTTCAGTTTCCTCATTTGTAAAGGGTTGGGAGTTGAATTAGATGATTGGTGAGGTCCATTCCAATTCTAAATCTATAAGATTATGAATGATAAGTGGACTTGAGAGGGAAAAATGCTAGAGAGAGAGAGAGACAGAGACAGAGAGAGAGAGAGAGAGAGAGGGAGAGAAGAACATCAGGGGCTGGTGAACCTGGTTCATTTTAGAACTAGGCATTTCTCCTCAGCAGCATCTGACTCACAGGATGCCAACACTCCTGGCAGAAGCAAGCAGTGGTAGGAGATCTTCCCTTGTTAGGCCTGAAGAGGAAGCAACAAAGCTCTCTAAAATGTGACAGAGATCCTGTGCCAAGACACAAAGCCTTCCAGGCATTGAACTTCTAGCATTCATCTGAAGGGTGGGTCCTTCTACCTTCTACCTTATCTTTTCCATAGTTTGTAGACCTATGCTGACAAGGGAAAATAAAGAGCTGGAACAAATAGATTTGTACCTTTCCAGGACTGGAGAGCTCTTGTAATTTTGGAGAAATTAGTGGTGAGAGTGTCTGATGTTTTCTATATTCCTTGTTAATGACCTTGCATTCTGTTATCATAAAGTCCTTGTGAAGCCAATCATGAGCAGTTCCCCTGAGAATTGCTGCCATGAGTAACTTTAAAGATTTAATTGCATAGTATAGTGAACTCTCTATTCAGCAATAAACTAAAGCATAACATTCACAACGGCATGACATAACAACTTATTACTAAGGTGGCTACATAGTCTTAAACAAAACATATCATTCAGTATATCTTACAGTCATCTTTAAAGGGTAGCGGAAAATGGCAACACTATCTACCCCTAAGTTACAATAGGTCACAATCTCCTCAGTCAGTACAGTGTATCTAAGCAAAGTTCTCTTTCATCTTAATTTAAAATTGACTTCCAAACCCCATGGGCTCCTCTTCCACAGACTGACTGACTCTTGCCTGGATTCACATGCTCCCAACTCTTGCCTGGGAGCTCTCCACTCCTGTTCCATATCTCAGCTTATTGGGACTGCTCCACTCCAAGCCCTTTGCAGTTTCTATTTCTAGGAAGACAAAGCTTAACAGAGCTACAACAATATTTACACACATTAAGCTTAACAGAGCTACAACAATATTTATACACATTACCAGCACCATCATCTCAATTCACTTTCTGTCTGAGAAATTAACACAAATTAATAGACAGAATGCTTCTGTCTGACAGAGTAACACAGATCAGCAAACAGAATGCTTCTATCTGACAAAGTAACATCAACACAGAACAACAGACAGGACTTCTGTCTGAGAAAGTAACATAGACCAACAGACAGTGTGCCAACATCACAAACATTCTCTGTCTCTCAGTTCTGCTTGCTCCCAGCTCTGCTCCAGTTTTTCTCTGCTCTGTTCCTTCCTGTTCCAGCCTTCTGTTCCATTATTTTGGCAAGCTCCTCCCATCATGGGCTCCATGTGATTATGTTAGGCTTATTAAAGGCAGGGAAGGTCTTCAAATTTCCTTAGGTCTGTTAAGGGCAGCACAATATATACAGTTTCCAGGAAAGACTCTTGATACAATCAAAGGTGAGTTTCAAAGACACTTGAATAGCTAAAATTATTTTGGAGAAGGGGCTCACTTTCCTCATCATTACCAGCAACAAACTGCGACCAAATGGCATCAACACATGAAGAGGCACAGAGCCCTGGAAGTGGCAGCCCTACCAGGATATTAGTTTTGCTTCCAACCTACCCTTCAAAGAAAATCATCCAAGGAAGCAACCCCCACAGAGAAGGGATCAGTCATCTCCACCAGCTGCCGCTCATGGGGCAGATAAACTAGCCTATCAGAAGCAGAAAGATGCTTTAGGAAAGAGCAGGAGACATTATGTGATTGGCAGGTCAAGCCACCGCCACCATATTAACCACCATCTACCTTCAGATCCTAATGGAGACAACCCAGGACCTTAATTCAAGAGGCTTGGGAATGGAGATGCTTCCAGCTCAGTGTCAGCAGCTATTACCCTGGCAAGCAACTCTATTGGAAACAGCCCGACAGTTGCTCCTCTAGGTGCTACAACTGCAAATATTGAAAAATCAAAAAAGAAAGCTCTTTCCACCAAAGTTCTTAGCATTGTCAAATAGTTCAACATCAGAAATTGACAGGATTTTATCAGTGGAAATGACATTAGGTAAGGGTGTTAACATCTTCTTTGCTGCTGTTATCATGGGATTTTTCTATGTGACTTGAAGCTGAATCTTCCTTGTGTGTTGTCTCCCATATTGGTGAGCTCATGTAGCATAGGTACTGTTTTACTTTTCTAATTGTATCTGTGAGGCTTAGTATAGTGTTTTGCACATAGTTGGCACTTAACAAATGCTTTAGTCATTCATGTATTCATTTACTATAATATGTGATATTCTGGCTAGGCTGAAAAGATTCATTGGAAAATAGGGACTTTTAAGCAAGAGCATTGAATAAATGAGGAACTCAAATGGCTCCTAGGGACCTGCATGTTGTTTGAGACACTACATAAAGGATACAAAAAGAATTATATCAAATGAAAAGTTAGAAACAGAACAATATACACATCAAGATGATATGTTTTGATACTTTGTACAGCTATACTTTTGTGGGTATAAGTACCCTCTCCATTTAAATAGCTTTCAATACCCTATATTACTTAATAAATGAACTGCCAGGGTTACTGTAGCCAAAACTTTCATCCCCTAACTAAATAGGTAATGAATCCCTCTTAATTCAGATAGACTGATTCTTAGAAACCACTTAGCTTGGCCATAACTTGTGTTCCCCTTGCATAGATTTTGAGAGTTTAGAGCTACTTCTATGCCTGTATGAAGCTTCAGTTAAGATTTTAATGATATAAACAAAGAATTACAAAATTCTAAAGTTGGAGAAACTTCAGTGGCTGGATAGTTAAGTTCACACCTCAAAGAATCGTATCCATAATACTAGCCAAGTGGTTATCCAGCCTCTGCTTCCAAACCTCCAAGAAAGGGAAATCCATTATCCACTAAAATATCCCAGGCAAGCAAGAGAACAAACAATGAGCATTTATTAAGAACTTACTATGAGCTAGGCACTGTGCATAGCCCATTCTGTTTATGGAAAGCTCTCATTGTTAAGAAGATTAAATTTGCTTCTTTGAAATTTTCATCAGTTACATCTCCTAGTTCTGCCTTTTGGGCCCAAATAGAGTGAAAATAACTCCCTTTCCATATTATAGACTTTAAAATACCTAAAAAATTATCATATCTTCCCCTGAGTCTTCTCTTCCCCAGGCTAAATAACTTCCATTTCTTTCACTAATTCTCTTATGGCATGGACTCACAATCTTTCACCATCTTGGTCACCCTTCTCTGGACACAATTCAGATTATTAATATCCTTTCTGAAACATAGTGTCAAGAACTGAACATAGTATTCTAAATGTAGTCTGATCACAGAAGAGCAGAACAGAGCTATTACCTGCTTATTGCTGGAAGACATATTTTTCTTGTTCAGTTATTCAGTTGTGTCTAACTCTTTGTGACCCTGTGAACTTGGCAAAGAGAGTGGAGTGGTTTGCCATTTCCTTCTCCAGTGGATTAAGACAAACGGAGGTTTAATAACTTGCCCATGGTCACCTAGATAGTAAGAGTCTGAAGCCAGATTTTACTTGACTCTAGGCCCTTGACTCTATCCACTGAACCAGTTGTTTACCTCCTATATTTCTTTTAATGTAGTCCAAATTTTCATTGGTGGGGATTTTTTGTATATTTTGTTTTGCAACCATATCACATTGAGCTTTCTATCCCCTAAAACCCCAAGATCTATTTTGTATAAACTGCTGTCAAAATATGACTCCCCATTCTTTTATTTATGAAGCTAATTTTTTAAAATCCAAGTATAAGACTTGACTTTTATCCCTATTGAATTTCATCTTGTTTGATTCAGTCCAGTGCACTAGTCTATAGAAATCTATTTAGCATCTGACTCTGACGTTTAGTATACTATTATTTCATGATTTATGATATGTGCACATTTGTGGATTAAAATCTAGCCCATTTTCTGAAGGATCCAAATGAATCACAGAGGCCTAGATGAATTACACCACAGAGTACTGAAAGACCTGGCAGATGTGACTGCTGAGTCACTAAGATAATTAAAAGACCAAGGGAGGAACCACCAGAGTGGTGGAAATCACATGTTGTCATAAAGGGAAGAAAGTAGAGCTTGCAAACTACAAGCCAATAAGCTTGACTTTGGTTCCTGCAGAAATTCTAGATTAAATCATCAAAGAGATCGTTGGTAAACATCTGGAAAAAGAGGCTGTGATGATAAAGAACCAGTGTGGCTTCATCAAGAACAAGTCACATTAGATTACCCTCATTTCTTTTCAGGACCAGGTTAGTGAGCTGATAGATCAGAGGCAAGGTGCAGATATAATTTATTTAGATTTTAAGTGAGCATCTGATTTATTTTATACTATTCTAAGATGTGGATTAGATGACAATACAATTAAATGGATTTCAAGCTGTTTGAAGAGCTAGACTCAGAGTAATCATCAATGGTTCAGCAAGCAACTTGCTAAGAGGTCCCCAGTATAATAGCCTAAAGATCTGGAGTTAGACTTAAGCAGGTTAACATTTTTATCATTTATTTGAATAAAAGTATTGATGGAATAAATTTGCAGATATCATAAAGTATATATGAGATGAACTTAGTGCTTAACATTATTAGTGGGAATGAATGATTGACCCAATTTTCAGCAAATATCTATTGAGTTCCTACTAGTTATAAATCATTCTTTACTCCTCAGCATGAGGAATACAAAGAAGAATAAGGCCAGTTCTCTGTTCTCAAGAAGCTTATGGTTTGTTTGGAGAGATGATGTGTAGAAACACAAAAAGTTAATGAGAATTTAGGGCAGCATATGATTAAGAACCCAAATGAACAGGACAGACCCTAAGTATTATTGGAGTGAAGACATGGGAGAAATCTCCTTGATCCAGAGTATTTCGAAGGCTTCCTAGAGGAAATGGGACATTAGGTGGGGTTTGAAAGCAGGCTTAGATTAGAGCAGGGGGAATGATGACCTAGACCTGGCACACATGAAAGACAAAGGTGATTGCATATGGATCTCACAATTGTTGACTTTGCTTTGCTTTTCAAGAAAAGTCAGCAGCATTTACTTCACAAATAACAGAAAAACCCATTCATTTTTGGCAGTGGGATAAGGAAGTTGAATTTGAGAACAAAAGAGCAGTTTCCCATTTTAATCATTGCTTAATTATCTGTCATATCTGTGAGGGGGATGAGCCAAAGGGAGAAAAGAGAGGTAGATCTTTCTGGAGAGGAGGTAGGAGGAAGTAGAAGGAGAGGGAGAGCAAAACCATGGAGAAGGGATTAGAAAGAGGTCCTGTTACTAGAGGACTGTAGATACCCCCTCGATTTAGATATTTTCTGCTAGGAACAGAAACACTCTAGACCACTGGGAAATAGCTTGCTCCAAGACAAATTTTAAATTACAGATTATGAGAAAGTATCCTTGGCCAAAAAATGTTTCTTGGTGGCCCACCTTATGGTGATAAGCCTTTGTGCACTTAACAAGACTGGCCCTTGGACCACACAGACACAGTCTGTTAACAGAGTTCAAAGCCAGATACATTCTAGCTTTGTAGGACTTAGTAGCCCGGGTTCACTGCTGACATTAACTTGCAAAATCCAGGGCCATCACTTCATCCTAGTGAAATGTTGGAACAAGAATTTATGCTTAGGATGTCATGGTATTATGGTGCAGAAGATCTTAAGGATGAGTATGACTGGAGAAGGAGGTGGTGCAGTCATTTAATAAGATGACAGATGCACAGCCCTACAACTGCATCAACAGCCCCAACAGATGACAAAAATCATAGGAAGGGTTCCAATGTGTTGGATAGCTCCTTTATGCTGGAAAATAGAAAGACATTAACAAGAATTGCACAGGATGGGAAAGCATGGAGGGATCATTGTATGTATACATGAGAGTAATAACCACATAGGTGAAATAATTAGTCCATCTAAGTAGGGGAAGTCCTTTGTTTTACATTTTTGATGATTTCTTTTGTTTTTATTTAATCACCTTTATTTCCAAATACATTCCTCTTACACCCCTACCAAGTAAACCGTGACTTATAACAGAAAATTAAAAAAAAAAAACACCGTAGGTAAGTTCAGCCAAAACAACACATTAAATAAGTCTGAGTGCATGCAGTGTTCCACTCCTTTAGTCTCTCACTTACGCAAGAAATGGAGAAAGGTATAATTTCTGAAGGAGACTATTTTGAACCTCCAGCTTCAGAAACTCCAACTCTTAAAAGGGCTTCCCCAGTGTCTGTCCTCTTCTTAAGTTCCTGTTGGCTTTGTTGAGGAGGGTTGGAATCTCTGGTACTAGTCATCAACTAATGATACCTTGCCATCACCCTGGATTAGAGTAGGCAAAAAAGTTGAAGAGGGACTTGGTGACTGAGCTCGGGTTAAGGTGGCCTGGGATCTCAGCACAGCAGTGGCAGTAGCAGTGTCATCCTCCCAACCTTTTCACCTTTTGTGATCCCTGGAGCACCCTCACCTCCTGCCATCATGCCATTCTCCAATAGCCACAACATGCTGAAGTCCTGTTTCTCTACCAAGGAGATATATCCTGATCTCTCCTTGCACAACAACCAAATTGCTAAGGTGCTGACATCTAAGCTCAATGAAAAACTCTGTAATAAGGCTATACCAAATGTCTTCACCTTGAATGATGTCATCCAGACCAGTGTGGACAACCGAGGACATTCATCATGACTGTGGGCTGTGTGGCTAGAGATGAAGAGAGATACGACACAATCAAGGAACTGTCTGATTCTATCATTGTGGATGAACATGGAGGCTACAAGCCTTTAGATGAACATAAGACTGATCTTAATCCTGACAATCTACAAGGTGGTGATGACCTGGATGCTAGCTATGTGCTGAGTTATTATGTTTCAGCGGGTAAGAGCATCCAAGGATTCTGCCTGCCCCCACACTGTAGCTGGGGAGAGCCCCAGGACACAAAGAAGCTGCCTGTGGAAGCTCTGGCCAGCCTGGAAGGTGACCTGAAGGGGAAGTACTGTGCTTTGATGAATATGAGCAGGAATAGCATCAGCTAATCGTTAACCACTTCCTCTTCAACAAGCCTATCTACCCACTCCTCTTGGCATCTTGTGTGGCCTGAGACCGGCCCAATGGCAGGGGCATTTGGCACAATGATAACAAGACCTTTTTGGTGTGGATCAATGAGGAAGATCACCTGAGGGTCATCTCCATGCAGAAGGGAGGTAACATGAAGGAGGTATAAACAAGTTTCTGCATGGGACTCACCCAGATTGATACCCTTGTTAAGATCAAGAACTACAAGTTCATGTGGAATCCTCACCTGGGCTATATCCTGACATGCCCCTCCAACCTGGGCACAGGCTTCCATGCAGGTGTCCACATCAAGCTTGCCCATCTGGGCAAGCATAAGAAGTTTGGTGAGGTGCTGAAGAAGATGAGGCTGCAGAAGAAGGGGACAGAGGATGTGGACATAGCAACTGTGGGTGGTGTCTTTGACATCTCTAATGATGACCAATTGGGCTTCTTGGAGATGGAGCTGGTGCAGATGGTGGTGGATGGTGTGAAGTTGCTCACTGAGATGGAGAAGCATTTGGAACAGGGCCAGTCCATCGATGACCTTATGCCAGCCCAGAAATGAGCAGTTAGCCCCCTGAATTCTGCACTTCCCAATTTATTGGATGAATGAATAACCACCATTCTTCCTGCCTGTGGCACTCTCTGGATTACAGATGCAGCCTACCTAATCATATTGTAGAGAAGTCTTCCTTCCATTCTTCAGTGTTAAGAGTTTTATTTTTGGTGGCTGAGATGTTGCTGAATGGTGAAATAATAAACTATTGTTTTGGCCTAAAAAAAAGTTGAACAGTTGATAATTTTGAGGAACTCAGGCACCAAAAGATGCTGCTACCTTTAGAAAAGACCCCTGAACCTCCCTCTGGTCTTTTCTCACTGTGGGCCTCAGCCCAGAGAGAAGCTGGATCTGGAGCAAATGGTCCCCTATGGCCTACCCATTCTCACTCTTTAACACAAAGGCAAGTGGAGATAAAGCAAACAAAAACTGAAAAAGAAGCCTCAATAAACATCTTTGGGTAAACTTATAGAGAATGTAGCATTATAGCTTTGCAAATGTGCCCTTTCCTGGTTTACAGTATCATTCACCTTTCACTAGTTTTGGAAATTAAATTCCCTATGGAAAGATGCTTCTTGGGCAGCCCATGCTTCCCTGCTGGCATCTGCTACTGTCACTTGCCTCATCTATAGTGACTATCAGCAATCCAGCAAAAGGATGAGTCAGTGCCAGGCTCTAGATAGCAGAGCAGGCATTATCAGTGGACCTCTGACCTTAAGTCTAGACAACTTAGTGCTGTTTGCAAAGCTATGAGAGAATCTGTCCAACCAGAGACTGACTGAGTTCAAGGAAATGAAGCCAGAACCTCAGCAAGGAAGAAGGAGAACAATAGGCTAGTATGAATATTGCCTAGAGGAGTCTCTGTTGAGCTGCCTGCCTCAGGAGGTTGGGGGAATATATTTGTCCAGGCAGGAAGCCATGATGGACCCCAATGTACACATGACTCACTGGCACCTGCAGAAGGGGCATTGCCTGAAGCTTTGAAGCTGCTTACTGATGGTAGAATCTTCTGAGAATCCCTGGTATGGGGCCCAAGCCAGGCTCTCACCCATTTGGTCTCTGACTTTCCCTAGTTTTCTTGGGCATTGGAGAGAATGTCAATCCTCTATGAGAAATTATTCTTTATTAGACCAACTCCAATCTTCCTTTTTTGTCCTAGGCAGAGCCTATACTTTATTTTGGTGGCATGGCTCCAACCTGGTTTTCACTTGCAAGGCTCAAAGGATTTGGACTAATTCTAAGCTTCTCACCTCATTGACCTTCCTCTATAGTCCCTTCCTGGGATTCCTTACCAGAAGAAGAGGTAGGGATGGGTGGGTGTGAGGTCGTGGCAGAAAATGTGAAGATGCTCTTAGGAATCCTACAAAAACAGTTTCTGAAGAATTGAAAATGACTGTTGTACAAAAGATAACAGAAGGGAGCTTGGTAGGTATGAGCAGATAGTGACATATAATTAGGGAAGGAACTTTCAAATTCCTTCAAGTTCCTAAAGCTGACATCAGGGAAATGTATGATAGGAATAGAAGATAGACCAGTTTTGTGGCAAAGGTGAGGGATGGCAGGTAGATTGCTTCAATGTCTCATTTGTAGACTCAGAATCTCAGAAGATAGTGAAGAAGTCCTTCAGCCCATTAGGTGGATTCACAATGGCAAATTTGGAGAGTACCTGCACAGGAATTACATAGAATGTACAAGCACACATAGGTTATGGTTAACCTCATTAGCAGGACTTCCAAACCAGAGTTAACAGATCCATTCAAGCATTTGAATTATTGCTAGAATAATCTTTATTAGTTTTATTCCATTATTTTAATTTTGTCTGATCCCATTTAAGATTTTCTTGGCTGAGATTCTGGAGTGGGTTATCATTTCTTTCTCCAACTCATTTTGCAGATGAGGAAACTGAAGTAAACTCAGTTTCTCAGGTGATTTGCCCAAGGTCACACAGCTAGTAAATATCTCAGTATAGATTTGAATTCTTGAAAATGAGCCTTCCTGATTCCAAGCTCAGTGCTGTATCTGCTGCACCACCTCTGTGCCTTCTAAACATATCCTCCCCTTCCATGTTTTCATTTTTTTGGCCATGCTGGTCCCTGTGCTTCTAAAGTCTTCTCTCTCCCATTTCACTTATTGGATTCCTACCTAGTTTTTAAAGCCCAACCTAAATGCTACCTTTTCCCATACAACTTTCAGGATTTCCACTGTAAATTTTGATGCCCTTTAAATATTTTGGTCTGTAACTTTTAAATAAATTTATATTTATTTAATATATTGGAGAGAATGTAATGTAATATAATGTAATATTCATGATGGCTATCTTTGAGTCATATACTCCTACTTGACTACTCCCAGTTTCTAGCTTACTGTTCTGTAAACAGCAGATGTTTAAAAAAATTATTATTGAATGAATGAAGGAAGGAATATTCCCAAGTAAAAGAACAGACCCCTTGGAATGGCCTCAGGTTCAAACTTATCTGAGTGTTTAGTTTACATGGTTCACACCTGTAGCATCTATAGATTGATAACACTGGTGTTTTAATATACTTCTAGTTGTTTACTGATATAAGCTGGAATTTTACTCCAAAACCAAAAATGATGTAACCCAGAGTCTTTGGTATATGTGAACCTAAAGTCATATCAGAATGTCTGTCATTTGCTCTACTGCTGACCTTTAGGTTTTTAAACTAATTTTAAATGGATATCCTAGTCTTGACGGTTATGAGCACATGGCGATCTATCAGTATTGAAGAAAAATCGCACATGGCTCATGAGGTCCGCCTGTGGACTGAACAGCTTGCCTCTTTCTTTGTCTCTAAGGACTCTGGTATCAAGTGAGAGAAGCTGTGCATCTTCTGAACTGTTTGAGGATAGCTTTGAACTATAAACCACATTGCTATAGAAGACAGAAAATGCTAACCCTCCTCTTTCTAACTAATTTTAAACTTATTTTTTTTTCACTGAACAAATGTTTTTATGTATCACACACTATTTACTTATATCACACAGTCCAATGCTTCATTATATACAGCTTTCTTCATTGATAGTCATGTATCTGTATTTGTTTTGTTTTACCAATTAGATTATAAGCTCTTTGGGGAAGGAACAGTTTGCCATCCGTCTTTTATACAAGAATTTAATTCATAAACACTTATTAAGCCCTTGCTATACAAAACCAAAAAATGAAATAGTCCCTGTTCTCAAGAAGTTTATATTTCCCTGGGGGATAAAACATGTATACAGACAAGACAGTACAATTTATGTGTAAAGTTGAACAAAGTAATTCCAAAAGGGAAACAATATGGTACCTAGCACAGTCCTAGGCAAAAAGTAGGTGCTTAATTTGCTTCAATAGTAGATTGATGAGAGCAACAAAGACCTTTCTGTGTCCCAGATATTAGAACAGGATTCACCTCTGGAATAGACTGAGATCCATTCCAAGACATGTTTTCCTGGGAAGTTTTATGTATCCATATCACTGTTTTCAGGCAGAGCTCAGGGGGTAAGGGGTTGAAGACAGGAGTCCTTATTCTCTTAAGGAAATAGCACACATATATCGAGAGTCCCATGTAGTAGAAAAAAGTCCTATTGGCCTGGGAGTCTGGACAACTGGGTCTGTCATTAGCTAGTTTCTTGGAGTCTCATCTTCCTTATCTGTAAAATGAAAGTGTTGAACCAGATGATCTCTAATGTTTCTTCCAGCTTTGTCGTGTGTGTGTGTGTGTGTGTGTGACACATGTGTGCCACCAGGACCTAGACTGAAAGTAAAGGCTGAAAAATGAATGGAAAGGGCAAGATTCTCAGATAACTTTGGCCAAACCCTGCTTTTCATTGAGGCTTTTATTTGGCACTGTCTCTGACAACTTGTGAGCTTTTTTTATTTGATATTTTATTTTTTCCCAAGTACATGTAAAAACCGTTTTAACTTTTTTTTTTCAAATTTTGAGTTTCAAACACTCTCTTTACCTTTTTTCCACTCCCACTCACCACATCAAGAAGGCAAACAACTTGACATAGGTTATACATGTATAGTCATGCAAAACACAGTTCCATGTAAGCCATCCTGTGAAAGAAAACACAGACAAAAAGAACCCAAGAAAAATAAAGAAAGTAAAGAAAAAGTATTTTTGATATGCATTCAGGATCTATCAGTTCTTTCTCTGGAGATGGACATCACATTTCATCATAAATCCCACAGAATTGTTTTGCATCATCGTATTGCTGAGAGAATAGCTAAGTTATTCATAGCAGATCATCATACAATATTGCTGTTACTGTGTAAAATATTTTCCTTGTTCTGCCTGTTTCGTTTTGTATCAGTTCATGTAAGTCTTTTCATGTTTTTCTAAGAGCATCCTGCTCATCATTTCTTAAGCACAATAGTATTCCATTACAATCATATACAACAATTTGTTCAGCCATTCCACAACTGATAGACATCCCCTCAATTTCCAATTTTTTTTTACCACCACTAAAAGAGCTACTGTAAATATTTTTGTACACATACATCCTTTTCCTTTCTGTTTTTTTTTTCTTTGGGATACACACCTAGTAGTGGTATTGCTTGGTCAAAGGGTATGCTTGATTTTATAGCCCTTTGGGCAAAGTTCCTAATTGCTCTCTAGAATGATTCAAAGAGTATACAACTTTACCAATTAATTAGTGTTTTATTTTCCCAAATCCCTTTCAAAATTTGTCATTTTCTTTTTCTGTCATATTAGTCAATATGATAAGTGTGAAGTAGTACTCAGAATTGTTTTAATTTACATTTCTCCCATCAATAGTGATTTAGAGAATTTTTCCATATGACTATAGTTAGCTTTGATTACTTTGTCTGAAAACTGCCTGTTCATATCCCTTGATCATTGATCAGTTTAAGAGTGCCTCTTATTTCTAGAAATTTGACAGTTTCCTATGTGTTTGAGAAATGAAGTCTGCCAGAGAAGCTCACTGTAAAGTTTTTTTTTCACAGAAATGATTACCAACCATGTATTTCCCTCCATTCCATTTTCCCTGTTTATCCTACTCTCTTTTCCTTTTATCCTGTCCATTCTCAAAAGTGTTTTGGTTCTTACTTTTTACCTCCCCCAAACAGCTCTCCCTTCTATCAGCTCCATCCCCTCTTCTTTTATCCCCTTCCCTTCTTACTTTCCTGTAGGGTAAGAGATTTCTACACCCAATTGAGTGTGTATGTTATTTCCTCTTTGAGCCAATTTCAATAAGAGCAAGGTACATGTGCTCCCTTCCCTGCTTCCCCTATTTCCCCCTCCACTGTAAAATCTCCTTCAGGTGTCTTTTATGTCAGATAACACATCCCATTCTACCTCTTATTTTCCCTTTCTCCAAGGGCATTCTTCTTTCTCATCCCTTAATTTTGTTTTTTAGATAATCATACTATCACTTTCAACTGACACCTTTGCTTTTTGTCTATGTATACGCCTTATAATTGCCCTAATAATGAGAAAGTTTTTGTAGGAATTATAAATTTCATTTTCTCATGTAGAAATACAAAGCAGTTTAATCTTATCAGATTATACTTATCAGATCCCTTATGATTTCTCTTTCCTGTTTATCTTTTTTATGCTTCTTTTGCTCCTTGTATTTGAAAGTAAAATTTCCTATTCAGCTCTGGTCTTTTCATCAGGAATGTTTGAAAGTCCTCTATTTAATTGAATATCCACTTTCCCCTTGAAGATTTGTACTCACTTTTGCTGGGCAGGTGATTTTTGGTTGTAATCCTAGCTCTTTTGTCCTCCAGAATATCATCTCCCAAGTCTTGTAATCCTTTAATGTAGAAGCTGCTAAATCTTGTGTTATCCTGGCTGTGGCCCCCCAATATTTGAATTGCTTCTTTTTGGCTGCTTGTAGCATTTTCTCCTTGATCTGGGTAGTCTGGAATATGGCTATAATATTCCTTGGAGTTTTCATTTTGGGATCACTTTCAGGAGATGAACAGTGGATTATTTCAATTTCTATTTTACCCTCTGGTTCTGGAATATCAGGGCAGTTTTTCCTGATAATTTCTTGAAAAAATGATGTCTAGTCTCTTTTTTTGATCATAGCTTTCAGGTAGCCCAATAATTCTTAAATTGTCTCTCCTGGATTTATTTTCCAGGTCATTTGTTTTTCCAATAAGATATTTCATTTTCTTCTATTTTTTTCTTCTTTTTATTTTGTTTGTTTCTGAAGTCATTAGCTTCCACTTTCCAAATTCTAACTTTTAAGAAATTATTTTCTTCAGTGAGCTTTTGTATCTCCTTTTACATTTGGCCAATTTTACTTCTTAAGGAGTTTTTCTCTTTGTTAGATGTTTGTGCCTCTGTTACCATTTGGTCTATTCTGTTTTATAAGGTGCTATTTTCTTCAGTATTAATTTTTATTCATCCTTTGTGCATCTAAGATGTTGACTCTGTTTTCGTGATTTTCTTTTATCACTCTCATTTCTCTTTCCAATTTTTTCCTTTATTTCTCTTAGTTGATTTTCAAGGTCTTTTTTGAATTCTTTCATGGCCTGTGACCAATTAATATTTTTCCTGAAGGCTTTGGATGCAGGAATTTTGACTCTGTCATGCTCTGAGGGTATGTTTTGATCTTCCTTGTCATCATAATAACTTTCTATGGCCAGAATTTGTTTTCTGTTTGCTCATTTTCCAGCGTATTTCTTGACTTTTAACTCTATGCTAAAGTGGGGCTTTGTTTCTCAAGTGGAGGGGACACTGTCCTGAGCTTCAGGTTTTTTGTGCAGCTGTTTCAAAGGTAATTCTAGGGACCTGTACTTGTAAGTTTTTGACTCTTCCAAGGTGGTACAATCTATCAAGAAGTGTGTTTACTATTCTCCTGTACTGTGCACTGGTTTATGAGTGATTACAAGCACTCTTTTCAACCCTGGAACTGTGACCAGGGTCCTTATTCTTCTGTAGCCACAAGTTCTGCTATGCTATTGCTCTTCCTCACACTGGGACTACAATCTAGTACTGCAACTCAGATTCAAGTATAGGCAATACAACAGAGTACTACTCCTGGTGCCAGCAAAGGGACTCTTATAAATCTCCTTCTGACCCGTTGTCTGATCAATTTTCCATTTGTGGGTTGAGAGGTGTGAAACTGTCATTGCGGCCACTGATTCAGTCACCTCAAGTTTTGCTTCTGGTTTGCTGGGAACTGGTCTGCACTGTCATGGTCTGAGCTGGACTGTGCCCCTCTCTCACTCTAGTGCAGTGGTTCTCAACCTTCCTAATGTAGTGACCCTTTGTACTCATATGTGGGCATATCTGCATGTGGGCAGACCTGCCTGGAGGCAGATAGAGGAGTGGTGTCTTGTGACCCTGTGGAAGGGTTGTTTGACCCCCAAAGGGGTCACAACCCATAGGTTGAGAACCACTGCTCCAGTGCAACAGACCTTTCCTGTCAACATTCTAAGTTGTCTTGGGCTGAAAAATTATTTCACTCTAATTTTTTTGTGTTTTCTACCACTCTAGGAACTGTTTAGAATCATTATTTAAAGATATTTGGCAGGGTTTGAGAGAGAGAGAGAGAGAGCTCAGGTAGCTCCCTGCTTTTACTTCACCACCTTGGTTCTACCTCCTTTTATGAGCTTTTCTGCTCATATTTAAAAACTATAAAACTCAACCTGATAAATATTGACAAATAGGGAGGTACTAAACAGGGAGACTTTTCTTCACCTATGGTATTTACCAATAATGTGGAGGGCATCCTGCACAAAATCCAAACTAAAGGATTCCTTATTCATGACAAGGTCCTACAAATGCTTCTATTCATTGCTTATGACATTGTAGAAAAGGCACTGAGCTGCAGAAAACTCCAAAAACTCTAAAACCTCAAAAAAAAGCAGCAATGCAAAAAACTGATTTACAGCAGAAAAACAAAGTGGATGAAAACCACACCTTGTCCAGACTATGACATACTCCTAGGCTGGCACTGCAACTGAATAAAGATCTAGGTCTTGAATTGAGTAGGAGAGTGGACAGGATCACATTCAGGGCCTTCAATGATCCCAAACTTCTTCCTAACACAAAATCTCACTTGTTTTGCTTCAATATTTTTCTAGTGATGCTGAGTATGAATACCAGCATGCTATGATCTCGAACTAATCAAAACTGTAGCTATCTCAAAGGACAATGGAAAGATGCATGGTTAGTTTAAGTAAGCCACACCACATTATCAATCATGAAACTGTATATAAGAAGTGGTATATAAGACATTTTTGAAGACATATGTGACTGGAAAGGGAAAGGGAGGGGTAGACTGTCAGTGGTGACCTAGAGCCAGCTCATACTGGCTCATGAGAATTGAGTGTTAATTTTTAGTGTGAGCATATATCTAGAATCTAAACCTTGGAAACTGGTAAATGATGCAAATCAAGCATTAATTTGTTGTTATTGATTTCTAATATGCAATAATGCAGATTGAACTTTAAAGTGTTTCATATGTACATTTTCGGAGAGCTGATTGTTAAACTTTTGCCAGCATACCATTATGTACTTAAAATGAAAAACAATCGATCAACAGCCAAAGTGATTAGGGTTGGTATCATGTTAAAAGAATGACAGGTATGTCTTCAGTAATTTTGGTTGATCTTCTGTTTAAGAATTATAGAAACACCTGCATAGGAATTGCACAAAATGAGGGGGCATGGAAGGGTTGTGATCTGTATCAGTAAATAGTCCCCAGCCTTACCAAAGAAAATATGGATCCATCAAACAATCAGAGTATAAAGTAATTATGCCATCCAACATATATTAATTACCATCTATAGTTCATGTGTCTTGTATCTGCTTTTTCAGATAGCACTGGATGCCCTTGGTCTGATTTGGAAATTTTTAAAAACAACAGAGACATCATCAATCTATCTTATGTCCAATAGGAGATGGCTGGGGGTTACCCAGAAGACTGAGTCAGCTGAAGGAGTTTTCTTCTGATGTTGTGAGCTAAGACATCAATTAGAAGTGAGACTTCTGAGAAAAAAAAAAACCCCAACAACCCAACAGCAACATTTTCCACTTCTGTACCAGCTAGGCAGTGCAAGTGATTAGTGCCAGGCTTAGAGTCAGGAACACATGACTCCAATGCAGCCTCAGACACTTATTGGCTGTGTGGCCTTGGGTAAATCACATAACAGTTGTTTGCCTCAGTTTCCTCATCTGTAAAGTAGTGATGATAACAGCATCTCCCTCGCTGGATTGTTGTGAGGATCAGATGAAATAATATTTCTAAAGTACAGTGTCTGGTACTTGGTTACTGTTCAGTCGTTTCAGTCATGTCTGATTCTTCCTGATGCCATTTTTGGAGTTTTCTTGGCAAAGATAGTGGAGTGAGTTGCCATATCCTTTGCCAGCTCATTTTACAGATAAGGGCTGAGGCAAACAGAGTTAAGTGAATTGCCCAGCTAGGAAGTGTCTGAGGTTGGATTTGAACTCATGAAGATGAATCTTTCTGATTCTAAGCCCAGTGCTCTATCCGCTGTACCATCTAGCTGTCCACTGGCACATAGTAGCACTGTATAAATGTCACTTTTTAGGCCTCTTTTTCCCTGTCTACAAAAAAGTGGGTTTACTTTCCTGGGTCAGAGGAGCTTGTGAATTCGGAGCTGCTGGAACACAGTAAGTACTTGATTGATTGATGGTGTCCATGGAGCCTTCTGGGGCCAGGATTAGTCTAATCCTTGTAGCATTTCCGTGGTTACCACAAAGCCTCTTTCACCAAACTCTTTCATAGTAAAATCAGTTGATGTGTCTCAGTACCAAAGGCTTAGACTGACAGGACATATGGATTTGTAGTACAGCGGGAGGAATATTGGATTTACAATCAGAAGACTTGGGTCTAAATCATGATTCTGCTACATACTACCTACCCTGTGTTACCTTGGGCAAGTTAATTGATCTTTCTGAAACTTAGCTGACCTGTAAAATGAAGGGTGAGATTCAATGAGCACTGAGATCTCTTCCAAGTCTATGCCAATGATTACATGAACTGTCATCATCATCATCATCATTGTCATCATCATCCCTGTTATCATGTCATCGTTGCATAACATCATCGTGTCATCCTAAAGAAACAGCAAGAGGACAGAGCACCAGTCTGAAGAGTCAGTAAGGTGTGTTCAGATCTTGTCCTGGCTATCTGTTATCTGTTTGATGTTAGGCAAATCACTTAATTTTTTTTGCAACTCAGTTTCCTAATCTGTAAAATGAAGATAAATAATAGTAATTACCTCATAGGATTGTTGTGAGAATCAAATAAGTTAATATTTGTAAAGCACTCTGCAATTCCTATATAAATGTTAATTATTATTGTTGTCTCTTACCTCTCCTAGCATTGCCCATCTGGAGAGCTGATAGTTTAGAAGAAATTGGGCACCTGTCAATGCTATAATTCTACCTGTGACAGAAATTGCTCAACAGCTGGGCTGGGCTCCAGAGAGAATGGCATGAATGCAAAGAGATTTGCCTTGACGTGTTAGAACTTTTATTCTTTTTGGAGTAAACTCAAATCCACAAAAATGACTTTTGTCTTTTTTACAAGTCTGTTCTTCTGTTTCTGGGGTATTTGGGCATACAATATTTATACCAGGTGGAAAATACTCAGTCTATGGAGAGCTTGGTCTTTCAGAAAGAGGAACTGGTTCTTTGTTGCTCCCTTAGGAGACTGACCAACGGCAAATCATTTCAACCATTCAGCCAACTTCCTTTCTTTTTGCTCCTGAGTTGGGCAGAAAGTATACTAGTCCAAAATGAAGGGAAGCATGCTTATGAAAGACAGTCAGGACCTCCACATATCCCTAGTGACTATGTACCCACCAGGGGAGTCCATTCACACTGGCGTAATTCCATTCAGTCAGACATTTATCCAGAAGGCATTTATTAAGCACTTACTATGCACAAGACTGTGCTTGACACTGAAGATACAAGGATAAAAATAATGGAACTAAAGCATTCCTTTTCCTCAAGAAGCTACATTCTCCTGGGAAGCTAAAGCTTCAGGCAAGAAAAAAAGTGACCATTGGGATGAGGCACCTGCATCCCTCAGCTGTGTATCTAAAACTCATTCCAGTTTGTGGGAATACTGTGATTACTGACCATTGTTCCATCTGGGTCATTTCAAAGAGGTTAAATGAGGTCTTTAAAAGTGGGGTTAGTGATGACAAATCCTATCTGAGGGTTGTGGAAGAGCATGTATAGATGCTTAGACAATGCTTTATGTTACCATAACAGTAGAATTTTGTTTCATTAGAATGTCCTCTGGTAGAGGTGGGGATAGTCTAAGGTAATGGGTTTGGAAGACTTCAGAGAAAAGTAAAAGTCACTTTTCAATTGTTTAAGAATCCTTGTAACGCTCTCTTTCTGATGTGGAAAGCCATCTTTAGAAGATGCCACTTTTGAAATAGAGGAGTGGATGGAAATTAAGTTTGCAAATTTGTTCTGGGTGGGTGGGAGTGTGTATATATGTGCGGGTGAAGTAAGGAGAGCTTGATAGTCTGCCCGTAAAGACAAATTGATTGAAAGCAAAAACATCATCTGCCCACAAGACTGTGTGGTATGGAGCATCTTGGGGACATAGAACATTTTTTTTGAAGAGGCTAATTTTTTTTTCAGTGCTCTGTGGGCAGCACAAGCAACAAGGACAAGATAGTTTCATTTTCAGACTCTCTTCTTCAATGACTTATTATAGCCTTAGGACTGATTACACTAGGTCTCAATTTCCCCATCTGTGAAATGGGAGCAGTGACATTTGCCAGCTGCTGGTGGTTACTATGAAAGTGTAGAAGACATCTGTCTCAAGTCAGAGCTTTCTGGGAAAGAGGTCCTAATTTATTCTAGAATACCAACAAAATGAGCAAACTGTGAGTCTAAGGGCCCCAGGTATGGATATATAGCTGCAAAATCTGCCACACAGGGCTAGGTTACAATGATTACAGAGAGATAACAATTTTGGCTGCTAGAGCCTTGGACCTTTCCACATGGCTGTTGTTTGGGCACAGATCTTGCAGGCTCTGTTTGAACACTGCTAATTCTGCTTCCTCTGAATTGTTACCTGGTTATAATGTCTAATTACTTAGTGAATGATAAAGCCTTAAATCCCAACCATTAAGTAAACTTCTTGATAAGTAACTTGCCATGCAGCTGTTAGCAATGCTTGCAGGTGTTGGCTAGGAACCAGAGGCAAGCAGCTTATGGTGGCAGGCATCTCACTTCAGGTCTGTTTCAATTCTATTCCACAAATAAGTATTGAGAACCTACCATGCATAGGATGCCAGACTGGGCACTGAGGCTTCTTGTGCTAGACACTCTGGAAGTGATGAAGACTGAAAGGGAAACTATATTACATTTCTTCTTTGAACAGAAGAATGCAAGGTAATTCTTCTACATAAATATCTCATTCAGAAGGAGATTGCAAGATGCCATTGCTTTGCAGGAAAAATGAATACCTTATCTCAGTGACTTCAGTGTGAAAAGGAGAAATGGGAGGAAAAAGATCCATTAAACTATGCCCAAAGGGCTATAAAACTGCATACCCTTTGATCCAGCAATACCACTTCTAGATCTGTATCCCAAAGAGATCATAAAAATTGGAAAAAGATCCACATGTACAAAAATATTTATAGCTGCTCTTTTTGTGGTGGCCAAGAATTAGAAATTAAGGGATGCCCATCAATTGGGGAATAGCTGAACAAGTAACATATAAATGTAAGGGAATACTATTGTTCCATAAGAAAAGATGAACAGGTCAACTTCAGAAAAACCTGAAAACACCCATATGAACTAATGTGGAGTGAAGTGAGTAGAACCAGGAGAACATCGTACACAGTAATAGCAACATTCTGCAATGACCAGCTTTGATAGACTTAGCTCTTCTCAGCAATGCAATGATCTAAGACAATTCGAAGACCAAAGATGGAAAATGCTATCCATATACAGAGAAAGAACTATGGAATCTGAACACAAATTGAAGTATACTGTTATCTCTCTTTGTTTGTTTTTCCTTGTGGCTTTCCCCTTTGGTTTTGATTCTTTACAACATGACTAATGTGGAAATATATTTAATAAGATTATACATGAATGAACCTGTATCAGGTTACATGTCATCTTGGGGAGGGGGAAAGATTTGGAACTCACAATCTTATAAAAGTGAATGTTGAAAACTAAAAATAAATCAATAAAATTTTAAAAGATCCATAGAATGTTAGGTCTAGTATCTAGTTGGCTCTCTTCATTTTACAGATAAGGAAACTGAGGCCCAGAAAGAGTGGTTTGCCTAGTGTTAGGCTAGGGGTAAAACTAACTTTGATTATTGGATACATTTCTCTATCTTTTAAAAGATGTATAAAGTACTTTCCTCAAAGCAACCTCAGTGATCAGTATTATAAGAAAACACCCAGGAATGTAGATTCAGAACAGAAAGGGACTTGGAGAGCATCTGGTCTAATCCCCCCATTTTACAGATGAGTAAACCAGGGACCAGAGAGGGGAAGTTATCCTTTATTTCAATGTCACTCAGGTAATAAGAAGCAAAACTACAAACCCAATCCAGGGTTTGAATCTAGTACTTTATCTCCCTTTTACAGATAAGTAAATTGAGACACCAAGGGATTAAGCAACTTACTTGTCCAAAGACATAAAATTAGAAATTGACAGATAGAAATCGGTCTAGAAGTCAATCTTTCTTTATAACTAATTTTTCTGTTTCATGACCCTTGAGAAAACTTCCAAGTACTTATAGAGAACATACCATTCTGCATGCTTCTACCTGCCAAATGAATAACAAGCAGTTGGAAGAAAAGTGAGAAATCCAGCAAACTTAGTGAACCTTCAATCTGTTATGAAGTCTAACATGTGGCTTTAGGTGTGACTTACTTTATGTGATAGATCTACCTCTGAAATATTCTGGGTCAATAGAATTTTTACAAACTGAATTAAATCATCGAAGCTAAGAGGGAAAGTTATTTCAGAGGCTCCTATTATGAAAACCTTCTGGCAAAGCAAAGAATCTTAATATGCTAGTCACTGCCTTCAAATTTTGTAAGTTCATTAGGTTTTCTTAAATTAGGGGCACATCTGTAATTGAAAACATCTGTATGGTTGACTAAATTGTTTATGTTCATCCAGATGTTTTGATGCCCTGTGTGTGCCTTGGCTACTCTGGTTGTTTTGAATCAATACCTTGAAGCTGGGTCTTGGCTTCTGAAGCACAGAAGGATCTTCATGGCAAATATTTACTCACCCCTGTGATTGAAAGATGTGGTCAATTCTCATTTCCAAAAATACCTGTCTAGATGTGGTCAAAGATATATGGTATCTTTGCTGGAAACCCTGACTTGGTATCTGTTTCCCACGTCCTGTGGTTGGTGGAGGTGCCAGAGTTTATACCTGGGTATGTTTGTGGGCCCTTTTCTTGCTATTTCTTTTCTTTCTGCTATCTTAGGCTTAGAATTCTGGTGTTCTTGCACTGTCAGTCCCTGCCCCTTTTCCCCTTCCCCATAATTTACCCAGGTGCCCCAGGGGATGCAAACTCTAGTCCCACCAGCTCAAAGTAATAGTAATGATGATGATAATGCCTTAGTGGAAAGAACATTGGATGTGAGGACAGAAGATCTGGTTTCAAATTCTGGCCCTGCTACTTATTTCCTGGGTAACCTTGGGAAAGTCACCCTCAAATAAAGGGTCTTGGATTATGCGGCCTTCAAGATTCCTTCCAATTCAAAATCTTATGGACTATCATATTTTTCAGCTTTTAACTTGACCTTGTTACTTCATATGTGACATGATTGGGTTGGATGACTTTGACTTTTAAGGGCCCTGCGATCCTAAATGTATGGATCACAAAGGTACTCCCCATACATTGTCTCATCTGACTCTCCAAATAATTCCTTGAGGTAAGTACTGTAGTATTACTGTACTTGTTATTGTTGTTTGTCCTTCATTCTTGAAGAGGACCATTCACTTAAAAGTGAATGCGATTTAAGTGAGGGAGGGCTGTGCAAAGTGACCAACCTCACTCTATCCTTGGGAGCCATCTGAGTCCAGTGGAAAGATGTAGAATATCCATTTTATAGATGAGGTAACAAAGTCCCAAAGGGATTGAAATGATTTGCTTGAAGCTACACAGCTAGACAGGTAATAGAGCTGGGCCTCAAACCCAGGCTTTCTGTGGCTGAACTCAGGGGAATGGCTTATGTACCACTGTTTCCAGTGGAAATTTGTTAGTGCAGATAGGAGGCTGTATGATGCTACCACCTAGCATGTAATGGAGACACAAATGATTAATGACATGGAATCTCTCTGAGTTCTGAGCCTCAATGCTCAGAAAAGTCACTAAGACTCTCTTGGTCCTTTGAGTGAGTCACCCATATTATGGAGAAATTTTTCTCTTACATCCTGCCTCCAGGTCCCCAGTCCATCAGAGTAGGCCCACAAACCCAGCTGATAGTAATTCCTGGGAAATGAGGAAAATACTTTAGAGCCTCCCAGATTAACTTCACAGTCCTGAACCTTGAGTAATAGTTTCATTGGTGAGTTAGTATGTATTCAAACATCAGTGGTTCTGGGGAACAGGTGTGGGAGTCTGAAAGGCTGGTGTCCCCAGGCACGCACAGTGGGTCTGGTTGTTGCTTCCATGTCAGGTACCTGGTTCTGTTGAGGACTAACCCTATCTCATCCAGCTTAAGGCAATAATACAAAGAAAAGGGCTCTGCCCATAGCTTCACAGCTATGAGACCTTAGCTGTTGGTCCAATTGCTTCATTTTACAGGCAAAGCATTTGAAGGTCAAAACAGGTAAATAAAGAAGGTCAAAGAGTTAAATATATCACACAGCTCAGGTTTTGAACTCAGGTCTTTTGATTTCCTTATCTCTTACAAAATGCTGAGTCACCCTTAAGAAATAAATTATACCAGGTTTCCTTCCTTTTCTTCCTCCTTTTGGGTGAGGAGGACCCTGAGCTATATTAAGCTTCAACATGAGAATTACAGGCTCTAGAGCTAAAACAAAACAAAACAAAACCAAAACACCTCAAGGATTATCTAGTCTAATCTACTCATTCTATAGATGATAAAAATGAAGCAAAGGGAATTTAAGATGCTTTGCCCAAGGTTATGCAAACAATAATTATCAGAGGCAGGACTGAAACCCAGCTCCCAATGCTTGTGGTATAACACCATGTGATCATATTTCAGAGAGTCAAGACTAAAAGAGGCCTCAGTGATGACCTACTCCAACCATCTCATTTTATAACTCAGGAAGCTGCCATCTCTTTTGGTGGCCTTGTTATGTTTCAAAATGCACGGAACAGAAGGACAGTATTAAAAGAATCGAGAAGGTTGTTTAGTGAAGCTTGAAGTGTCTACAGGTGTTTCCTCCTGTTGATCTGGGGTGACCCCCAGGGATTAGCATTTCTCCTAAACTGAAGACCAGAGAGAATTTGAGATATAATGACATCTCAGTCTTGTTGAATGTTTAATATTCAATATAATCCCCCACTCCAAAATCCTTACAGAGAGTCCTCCAGGCTCATCATTGGTATAATGAGTTATGACACTTGAAACCAAATTGTGTGTGCACACATATGCGCATCAGTTTTTGTAGTGTCCACCCCCCTGTTTCCCGCCCCCCCCCCCCCGCCCCAATTTT
>CM053596.1:107223866-107267195 GCA_028646575.1 Pseudocheirus occidentalis
GGGCTTTTAAAAAGCTGGAGGAAACATCCTCCGAGCAAGCCGTGGCCCTGGTGGTAGGAGAGTACAACCCAGGACAAACATAAAAGAAGCCAAACTGTCTGCTTCAAAGAGAAGAAGTGACATCCTGCTGCAGAGCATGCACTGGCAAAAATGTGAGTTCTGATTCAGCCTCCTCTGCTCAACCTGGCAGGCATGGGGTCAGAGAAGCTCTCGGGCTGGTGTGGGAGCCCTAGGGAGCCAGTGTCCTGGGGCAGAGTCTGGGGCTCCCAGGACCAAGTTGTGGAGAGAGGCGTGAGGTGGGTGGGACAGGGACTGGAAAACAAACCTGTCACACGCGTGTGATGCTTATTTTCCAGCCTGGATGTAAGTTATGTGCACCAGAGTGGGACGGTTCATCAGATCGCAGCTCCAGGGTATGAATCACTGTGGTGAAAGAAAGGGCAGTTTATGATTCATAAGAACAATAGTAAGAGGTGGCATTCAGTTGGGGTAAGAGAAGAGGGCAGCTGTGGGTTAAAGATAGGAGTGTCTTAATTATTGCAAAGGCTATTCTTCAAGCCCTAAACAGTCTCCCAACCTTTAATGCACGGGAAAAGCGCAGAAGTTGAAGTTGTGAAGATTCTGAATACCAATTATTCCTTGTTGCATCATGTCAGTGACTTAAAAGGTTTAACAGAGATCATGCTTTTCATGCCTTGGTTCCCATGAAATATGGCAAGCTCTGTTTGCATTAAATGTGGAATAGCGAAGGTCAGTCCCAGACGTGGATTATTTCTGTTTGACGTGATTTTGAGATGATTCCAAACTCATCTAACTAGAAATGGCTCCTTAGGGAGCACTATCCTTGTAGCTGCCTTTTGGCGGGTTACCCAGGTATCATTAGCCCTGTTTTACAGATGAGAATATTGAGGAAAGTTACAAAGCTAGTAAATATCAGAGCCTCAAGAATAGTAGAATGTAAACTCTTTGAGGGTAGAGATGATCTGTTTTTTATCTTTTCATCTTCAGTTCCAAGTAAAGTATGCTTTACACCTAATAGGTTCTTCATAAATGCTTATTGAATGGAATTAAATTGACCTAAAATCAGGTCTTTTGACTTCCAGTTCCGTCCTTGTTTCCATTTGCATCATTCAGTTTCTCATAATTCTTTTGTGTCAAGATGACAATTTCTACTGATTCTTTTTATGAAGCTTATATTAATACATAGGTTCTCTTCTTCCTCGGGCATGAATATTAATGAAAAATTGGTATATCTACCTCTCAAATTTTAACAGATGCTTCCCTTGCCATCACTGCCAATGCAGATATATCTATCAGGCAGCCTTGTCTGGAGGATCTGAATTTAAAAGATAAACTTTTATTTTGGTCTAGATCTACAATTTCACTCATGTAGAACTTTCCTGATGAGGAAACGTCCCCTTATCAATTTACTTTCTCTGCAATTTATAGTCTTGGAGAGCTGCCTGAAATTTAGAATAAATAAACAATTTGCCAGGTTCACACAGCTATTATTCATCTGTCTTCCTGAATCTAAGGCTGGTTCTCTATCTACTGCACCATGTTGATTCTCTTCTCTTCCAGTTAACAGAGAAAATACCATTAATTACCAAGCCTGACAAATTCACAAAGTGGAAACTGTGCTGACCACTGACAACAAATATACTTGCTTGAAAGTTGCCTCTTTTTCCTGCTTAGTAAAATGTTGGCTCCTTATCCACTATGCTATGCTTCCCATCAGGAGAAAAATTGTGGTGCGATTATTCACTGTATAAAACTACACACAGGAAAATTCTTTTAAAATTTCACCTTTCCTAGTGTATCTAAAATATGACTTTATTTAGAAAAATGTGATTTACATGTGATTTCACATTATATTCATTCCATAAAGTGAAGTATATTTGTATAAATCTCTTTTGGATATACTTAGCAATAATATAGAGAATAACATAGAGAGTGTGTGGTGCAGTGGGTAGCATGCTGAATTTAATGTGACAAAGGCACAAGTTTGAATTTTCCCTCAGATACTTACTAGCTATTAAATAACCTGCAAGTCATTTAATCTGTTTCTGTCTTATCTTCTTCATCTGTAAAAATGGGGGGAGGGTTATTAATGATAGCATCTATTTCATCGGGTTGTATGTGAATACATAGGTTGTATGTTGTATGTATCAAATGAGATAACATATTTAATTTGTAAACCCTATATTGCTATAGAAATGTTAGCTATTATTATTATTACTTTAATACTTTTTGGATCTCTGAGCCCTATAGTTGTTAAATATTACTAGAAAGTAACATTTTACAAATTATGTTATATTAATGTGTTTTGATATTTATGGTCATTTCATTATATTTTCCAGCCAAACTCATATTCTATTATGACATATTCATATTAGACACACTTATTTATACTGGACATCATTCTCCTCTGATATGAGCACTAAGACTTGCCAATTTTAAAAGTTAAGAATATTTGATATATGCTTGATTTTTTTTTCAATGTGGAGAATGCTCTATGTAGTAACTCCTTCCACTAAGGTATCTCAATGAATCTATGACTTACAGCTAAGTCCTAGGAGGCATTGTTGGATAGCAGAAAGAACACTAGTTCTGAAGTCAAAACACCTGGGTTCAAATCCTACCTCCTACATTATTTGTATGACCATATGCAATTATTTAATTCCCTGAACCTCAGTTTCCTTATTTGTAAAGTGAGATTAGACTAAGTGGTCTCAGAGGTCCCTTTTAGATCTAAGAAGGTATACTTCTGCTTGCTAGCTATGACTCAGAGGCAATGTGATTGGAATCTAGCTATCACAATTGTGCCTACTGTGCCATGTTGATATTTTTCTATGACCTAACTCAATTCCTCCCTGACAGTTTTTCTGAGATGAAATGGAAATGAGAAAATATGAAGCTTTGAACACTAATCTGATTGCCTTAAAAATGTGCATAACTCTTTAGGGTACTGATGACTTTAGGGAAAGTCAGTAAAAATAAAGACAGGGTTGTCAGCCCTTTTAGAGTCCTTAGAGTAAAAAAGTGCCTTGTAGCTTACCCCACCCCACTACAATGCAGAGTATGAAATCACACATTAACATTGCTGAAGAGGCACTTTCTTTTTCAGAAAACATCCTCTAGGCATGAGCTGAAATGACTGTAGAAAGTAGTATTCTGGAAAGGGTTAAGAAAACACCAACTTTGAAAATAGGATGCTTCATCCCTGCCTGGCTGTGGCCCCCCCAGGAGACTGTAAAACCTATGGGTAGTAACCCACATATGGAACTGGGTTAATGGAACAGATCAGACCAGGGACAGTGACAAAACTTAGGCCTGTGGGGACCAATTTGGACCAGGGAAGATTCCTGTCAGTCTCCATTAGAATGTCACCTTCTCTACTGCATAATGCCTCTCATGGAGTAAATGTTTAATATATTCTTGTTGGGTAAATGAATGAAAATAGCAATCTTGTTTAGCCAAAGGTGATGGATGGACTTGTTAGCAAATTGTTGGGCCAATCAGAAAAGGATGGGATTTTGCATTCATAAATATGGAGAATTCCTATATCCATCCAAATTAGGTCTCTTTAATTCCAGGAAACTAATTGAGTTTCCTTTATCAACTCAGATGAATGCAACAGTAGGCTACTGGTCACACCAAGTCCCCTCCTATACTTCCTTTCTTATTTTAGTAATTTAAAAGGCTCAAACGATGAGATTTTTTTAAAAAGTTCCCTAGCTACAGACTTTTAAAAACAATGAGCCAGATTTTCTAAGGGCCCAGAACAGCTGGGGTAGTAAATGGAACGCTTGCTCTTTGGGGCCACTAAGGAAATATGCAGCCTCAGGCTGCCTAATGTTGAGAAATTGGGTGAAAATATAATTTACTAAATATTCACTACTCACTAACTATATTAATTTCTCTCCTAAATCAATTAAAATGACCAGCTGTTTTGAGTCACATATGTACAGTATCATCACATCTGGTTGAAAAATGGACATTATAATCAAATGAGAGTTTTGTTTTTGGTTTCAGGTGTATATAGCTGTAGAAATGCCCTTCACCCCTTCCCCCTCTCTACCCCACAAAAATCCCTGGCTGACTGACAAATTGTTTTGGTGTGAAGAGTATCTTAGATTGAGAGCTTTAACTAACTACAGATTCCATCTGCTATAACTCCCTTCATTTTATAGATAAAACTGAGGACCAGAAACATTAAACAACTTACCCCAGGTAGTAAACGTCCGGGACAAGACTGAACCTAGGTCCTTAGATTCCTGAGTCAATCCCTTTACACTGTAACTTATAGTGGTGTGGCTTCCCCAGTACAGTGCTTTAATATCTGAAGTCCTCATGGTGAGCAATGGCAGTGAATGTAGTTCCAAGTTATAATGGTACAGGTGTTCCTTTACTTTGAAAAGATGGCTATATCCAAATCAGAACTTTAAAAATAGACAAATGAGGGGGCTGGCAATTCAAATTACAACAGGTTTCTTCAATTCACAAAATGACTTATGTCAAGATTCTTTAATGATCATAGGGCTTATAATAAGAAGATATTTTAAAGACTAACTAATGAAATACACTCATTATATAGATGAGGAAACTGCGGGTGAGAAACTCAAGTGACTTGTCCAAGGTCGCTTCGTAAGTGGCAGAGCTAGGATTTGAACCGAGGTCTTTTGATTCCAAATTCAGTGCTCTTTCAAATAACAAGTTCTCCCTAAGCCATCATCAATCATAAAAATCTAATTTAGTAATAACTTTTCCAGAACATACCTACTGAATAAAGTGAGGTGTCTCTACATCAAGAAGTAATTTAGAGTCTGAGAGAAATGGACCCAAAAGTTCTTACAATGTGCTACATGTACTACTTGTTTCATTTAATAGTGTCGGGGAAACATTTCTACTTGTTGCCTACTCATTCTGATACCCAACATTTCTGCTGATGACCTATGGTACATGTGGTCATGTGCTCTGGTGGAAAAGACCATTCATTCAAGAGTCAGAGGATGTGAGACTAAAACTCATCATTGTCTTTTGCTACAACATGACTTTGGACAAGTTGCCTAATCTCCTGAGGCCTTAGTTTCTTTCTCTGAAAACCAAGGGGGTGGACTGGATGGCTTCTGAGTTTCCTTTCAGTTCTAGATCCATAAGCCTAAGTTTGGAAGAGGAATGCAAAAGTTCAGATTCACTGATCTTTACAAAACTCCCTTTATAACAGTTTCCAGGAATGAACTACTTGTGCTTGGTAGAGCGACATTTGGTAAAATTAGGGATTTCTGGCAGATGTTCATTCTTTTCTTTTATTTTTTTTTATGTTCATTCTTTAGACATTTATCTCAGGCTATATAATTAGCAGCCCTTGTGTTTCTTATTAATGGAAACAAAATCAAAGGATTGATGCTTTCCCACATACTTTAAGCCCTTTGTTGATACGGGTCTCAATTCTTTAACAAAAGAAAAATGCCAAGAGTGAGGCCCACCAGGATGTCACTAGTCTGTTCCAGAGCATTCACAGGGGCAGTATGTTTGATATCCATGGACAAATACCCCATGTACTCTCTTGTATACATATTTTAGGTTTATTAAGGCCCTTAGAATTCTATATTTGGGAGATCTCTTTGGTGCCAGACAATCTTCTGTAATCTGTTCTTTCTTCTATTTGCTCTTTCCTTCTTATTTCATTGAGTAGAACAGACAACAGATAGGCTGGCTGAGTTCAGCTAGACCAAGTCAGCTCTGGTTGTTACCACTTATACAAAGACAGTAAAGTTTCTTATCTTGAGATTGAAAGAGAATTCAAGGCCCCCTGTCAGGCTCTTATTCCCAGAAATGTTTTTCTAAAGATGATGATTTCAGTGGTTTGAAGAAGCTCCATTCCCAGGACTCCCTGATATGCCATTGATTCTGAAACTGTCTTGTGTTTCTTTTTAATCCAAGTTGTTTTACTATGAGAGACTGGATTAAGAAGCCGGTTGTATTTGAGCTAAGTGAGAAGTGACGCTTGAAACAATGAATGAAAATAGCAATGTTGACTGAAACAAATAGGCATTACCTCTTTTTTTTAAAGCAGAAGTTTTGTTATTACATCTCCCTGGAATCTCAAGAATCACCAACCAGAACTGTTCTCAGAACAGGTAGTGCTGAGAGAGAAATTGCCAGGCAAGATTTCATCATCCCAAAGAAATTTCTCCTTAATCATCTAGGGAGGAAAAAGCTCCTCAAATAAATGAGGATAAATACAAGATGGGTCAAAAGCTTTTAGCGGTATTATGAGGAGAGTCAAAGAAAGACCGAAAATAATGCCAATGGGTAGGGGGAAGTCACATTGCCAGAGCAAAGCATTAGCACTCAGAAAAGAAAGGGGAAGAAGAGAGTGAAGAAGAGTTATAAACTCATAGAAGCAGAAGATACACTAAAGATCCTTTAGCTGAGTGACTGAGTAAACTAATGAATGCTTGAATAAATGAAACCTAATCTCTTGCCAATGCAAGAATCTCTTCTACAACATTTCTTGACATACACTTGAATGTTTCTAGTAATAGAGAGTCTACTATTGGATAAAAAGGAAGACAGTTTGATATTTTTCTCTAGATGATTTCAGAAGTCCCCCTCTAGCTCTAAAATTCTACAAAGTTTTGAAGCATGCTAATGATGGCAGGTCACATTTATCTAATGCTCGAAGGCTTGCCAAATTCTTTGTTCCTATCAACTATGTAGGTATATAGTGAAAGCATTATTGCAGTCCTTGTTTTAGAAATATAGTTCTGAGAGATCTAAGTGACTTGACCATGGTCAGAAGTGAGATCTACACTAATATTTCCTTGGCTTGGTGTTGTGTGTGTGTGTGTGTGTGTGTGTGTGTGTGTATGTGTGACTATACCTTATTGATTCACATTTTAGGGAATGAGTAGGGAAGATTTGAGTCAGGACCCATGATTTTACTGATGTAACCAGTCAATAAGTATTTACTAACTTTATGCCAGGCAAGAGGCTAAGCTCTAGAGATACAAAAGAAAAAACCCCCAAAACAAAGTCATAGACCCTGGCCTCAAAGAGCTCAAATTCTAATTCTAATTGTTGTGTTTATCCTTTGTTTTTGAAGAGGACCATGGCATCAGGGAAATGATGACATGACTTGCAGTTGACTTTGATTTGAGGGAGGGAGGACTGTGCAAGGTCACCAATCTCACTTTCTCCTCCAGAGCCATCTGGGTCTAGTGGCCAGATATTCATCAGGACAACTGGAGATGGCCCAGAATGCAATGGAAAACCCTGACCCTTTTAGGCTGAGGCCTAATACTCACTTAGAGTAAGTTAATGGCCATTCAGTGAATGAGCCTCTTTAAGGAGTGAGTCAAAGGATAACCCCTTTAATTAGAAAAAGAAAAAGAAAAAAATCAAGCTGGGAGGGGAAGACTCTCAGGGTTGTTGTTCCAAAGAGAAACAGTTATCATCAACATTTACTCTAAGCCAGGAGGGCCCAAAATACAGCCATTCTATTATAGGAGTTGCTAATAAGGAAACCACCTCGACTGATGCAAATATTTAAATGCTTTTTCATTTACAGTCTTAAAAGAGTTGCACTGAGAGGTCAAACAATGTGCCCAAGGTCACATAGCCAGCATATGTCAGGGGTGGGGCTTGATCCCAAGTCTTCCTAACTCAGGTTGGCCCTCTGTCCAGCACCTAGTACAGCACCTGGCATATAGTTGGTGTTTAATAAATGCTAGCTGGCAGACATCATGCCACCCTACTCTCACAGGTTAGAGTCATGTTTTAGGTCTACACTCATAGACTTGCATGAAGAAGGGTGATAGTAATTCATTCAAAATCCTTGCATAGAAACTTCTGGAAACTTGGCCATCATATGCAGGGTTTTTCCTCCAAAAAAACCCAATCCCTAGTGTCTTGTGCCTTGGAAAGGAATTTCCACAATCCAATCCAATTCAATCCAATCAAATAAGCATTTATTAAGTACCTCTCCTGTGCTAGGCATTGGGAATGAAAAGATAAATGAAATAAGGGCAGTTCCTCAAGGAGCTTAGATTCTATTGAGGGAAACAAAATATATAGAAAATTAAATATGAAATATATTGAAAGTAACTGGGGGTGTATGTGGAACATTTCTAATATGAAGTATGATTACTAACAACAATTCAAATTCCACACGGCCCTAAGAAAGGTGGGATAGAGTGGTATAGGACTAACATGGGTAGATATAAAAGAACATTTTATGTAGCTGCAGTAGGATCTTTTTTTAAAATTTAATTTATTTTATTTATTTTTGGTCACATTTTAAGTCTCAAACTGTCTCCCTTCCTCCTTCCCCAGCCTGAAGGCCATCATTTGTCACAGATTTATAAATATATGTAAAAGCTATATTAAGCATACTTCTATTTATCAGTTCTTTCTCTGGAAGTAGACAGCAACTTCCTTCATAGGTCTTTTCAGTTGATTTGAGTATTTATAGTACTCAGAATAATTTGGTTGCTCACAATTATTCTTCAAATGATATTGTTGTTGCTGTATACAATATTCTCTTAGTATTTGCTTATTTCACTTTTCATTTATTTCACATTTATAAAATCAACCATTTCTTAGAACACAGTAGTATTCTGTCACAATCATATATTGCAACTTGTTTAACCAATCCCCAATTGATGGGCATCCCCTCCATTTCCAGTTGTTTGCCACCACAAAGAGAGCTGCTATAAATATTTTAGAAAATATAGGTTATTTTTCTTTTTCCCTGATCACCTTGGGAAACAGACCTAATGGCATTGCTGGGTCAAAAGGTATATACAGTTTTATAACTCTTTAGACATGATCCCAGATTGTTCTCCAAAATGGTTGGATCCTTTCACAGATCCATCAACACTCAATTAGTGTCCCAATTTTTCCATATCCCCTTCAACATTTGTCATTTTCCCCTAGTGTTATCTTAGCCAATCTTTTAGATATAAGATAATATCTCAAAGTTGTTTTGATTTGCATTTTTCTAATCAATAATGAGAGTATTTTTCCATATGACTATATATAATTTTCTTCTCTTCATCAAAAACTGCCTGTTCTTATCCTTTGACCGTATATCAATTGGGAAATTGCTTGTATTCTTATAAATTTGACAAAGTTCTCTGTATGCCTGAGATATGAGGCCTTTATCTGAGAAAGTGTCTATAAAATTTTTCCCCAAATTTTCTGCTTTTCTTCTAATCTCACTACATTGGTTTTATTTGTATGAACTCTTTTTAATTTAATGTAATCAAAATGACCTATTTTATATCTCACAATTCTCTCTATCTCTTATTTATTTATCAATTCTTTCCATAAATCTGATTGGTAATGTGCTCCATGTTCTTCTAGTTCTCTTCTGATATCTTTCTTTATATCTAGGTCATGTATTTATTTTGACCATACCTCAGTAAATTATGTAAGTATTGATCCATACCCAATTTCTAGCAGACTGCTTTCTAGGCTTCCCAACAATTTTTTTTAATTTTCCCAAATAGCGTATTCTTATCCCCAAAACTGAAATCTTTACATTTGTCAAACACAAGATTACCACAATAATTTACTACCGTGTATTATATGTCTACTAATCCACCTTTCTATTTCTTAGTCAGTACCAGATAGTTTTGATAATTACTGCCTTATGTAGTTTAAGATCTAGTTCTGCTAAACCTCCTCCACAATTTTTTTTCCACAGTGGTATCTTAAAAAAAAATATAGTAAATGGGTGGACATTCATGGCTGGAGAGTGATTTTAAAGTGAGAATTGGACAAATTACACTCAAACCCAAGTGTACATCACTGATATCTTTGCAGGTCTAGTTCAGCCCTCCAGGACCTATTCTGAGGCTCTGTTAGCTTAGGGCCTGAGGCTTCTGGGTTCAAGACTCCAATTACAGGACGCTGGTGCAGAAGTCAGAAGCTCTCATTCTTCAAGAATCTTTTACCTGATCATCTTTAAAAAAGTGTGTTCATTTCACAAAGACTTCTGATTCTTCTTGAGAAGTAAGTCTTACCTAGATAAAAGAAGGGATTTCTGAATCAACTCCCCCTCAGCTCTCAAAGCACAGGACTTCTTGACTTGGATCACAGAAGTTGACCAATAGAAAGGTGTTCAGCTTCTGATTAATATGGAAAAAGATGAACAACTTCTCCAATGTCCCCCTCCCCCACTGCCTCTCAAAACTCCTGTCCTGCTTTGCTGTGGAATTTGGGTAGGGGTAGAGGGCGGGTGGAAACTTCTCTTACCTCCACAGGGTGTGACTTCATGCCCTGAAACTCAAGTTCAGATTAAGTTTCTTCCTCCTCCAACCTGTGTGGCCCCAAATACTGATGACATTTAAAGTCCCATCCTTTGTGTGTGTGTTGTGGGTGAGGGGGCTTGAGGGGAAGGGGTGAATCAAGGGGAGATGGAAGGTAGGTTAGGCATAGAAGCTTGTTAGCCTCTGCCAGTGACTCACCCCGACCCCAATGCAGCCTCCCTAAACCTTCCATTTTCTCAATGTATTATTAGTCCTATTTTACAGATGAGGAAATTGAGGGTTTCAGAGGGTAAGGGACTCATCCAAGGTCTCAAAACTAGTAAGTGGCAGAACCTCAGCTATTATAGAATTTGGTACAGTGGATAGAGTGTTGGCCCTGAAGTCAGGAGGACTTGAGTTCAAATCCAGTCTCAGACACTAGATGTGTGACCCTGGGCAAATCCCTTAACCCTGTTTTCCTCAGTTTCTTTATCTGTAAAATGAGTTTGAGAAGGAAATGGCAAAACACTCCACTATCTTTGCCAAGAAAACCCCATATGGGGTCATGGAGACTGAGTTGGTCATAAGTGAAAACAAATAAACAATAACAACAAGCTCTCTGAGTGCAAGACTTCAGTCCTGGACTTCTGGTTATCTCCCTGTCCAGTTAATCCTAGCTACTAGCCAGACAAATTCCTGGAAATGATGTTCTTGAGGTCAGGATAATTTTTTTTGAGGGGGGAAGGCAAAGCAATTGGGGTTAAGTGGCTTGCCCAAGATCACACAGCTAGTAAGTGTGTCAAATGTCTGAGCTCAGATTTGAACTCAGGTCCTCCTGACTCCAGGGCCGGCGCTCTGTTCACTGCACTATGTAGCTGCCCTAGGATTATTCTTTCATGTCCTTGCTGCCACTGTTCCTCCCTCATTCTACATCCTGCCTGTTCTTTTTAGTCTATTCTTTTTATTTCCTGGTGTACAACTGAAGCTTGACACATAGTTAAGAACTTAATAAATGCTTGTTGACTAATTGACTGTCCCCTTGAATCTCCAATTCCTCCATCCCTCCACTTTCCCTTTGCTGGGAAAGCATCCTCTCTACTTTCCTACTTGGGGACTTTACCAAGAGGACTCTGCCTCCCTTTTTCCCAGGCCTGTCTTGTCCCCATAATGAGGCTTCTCCCCTTTCTACTGCTTGTCTGCACCTCCTTATCTCATAAAACAGGCTTGCTTTGCCCCATGGGAACATTCAACCAGGCCTGACCGCCCGGGCATCCACAGAGCTGCCCATTGCGTGATGGGGGCAGGTTGAGACAGGAGGGAACTTTGACTGTTACAACAAGGAAACATTCTGGGGCATTCCAGGGCCTCAGAGAGCCTGTTGTTAGGCTTCTTTTTCAGTTCATGTAGCCTGATAGGATGGGCAGGAGGTGGCTACATCATCACCTTTGAGAACATAGTCCTTGCTCTTAGGATCAGGGGATCTTAACCTTTTTTTTTCATCAATCTCTTTGGCAATCTGTTAAAGCCTTTTGGACCCCTTCTCAGAATAATGTTTTTCAATGCTATAAAGTATATATAATGCTATAAATGCTATTTAAGTGATACAAAATTCATGGGATTACAAAAGAATTAATTTATATTGAAATAAAAATATAATTCTAACACAGATTCATAGACTCTCTGATATCTATCTATGGACTCCCAAAAGGGTATTATATTAGGAATCCCTGCTCTAGGGGGAGGGAGTTTTGGGGAAAAAAATCATGGAGCAAACAAAGGGGGAAGTGGGCTCAAAGCAAATGAATCTGGATGGACACTCTCTCCTCTTTTTTTCCCTATTAAATGCAAGTCCTTATTTGAGACAGTTCTGAATTAGATGTGGGAATGACTCTAATTTGGTCTGGAATAGCCCCAACTGATTTCAAAGGACTCAAGAGGCTTAGGTCTCCTTAGGGTAGGATGGATTCAGTCTAGTGACTGAATTCCTTAGGCTGGGCCAGCACTGACTTCATTTCTCTAGAGTCATAATCTTGAGAGCTGGACTGTACTGAGACAATTGAAGTGTCCTGGGCCTATGTTCCTAGACCAGAAATGTAGGTCAAATAAGCACTAGCCTTGTTGTATTCTTTGCAACCTGGGTAACTTAAGTGGATACCCTTGTAACTTCTCTGATCTAAGTTTAGCTAGATCTAATTTCCTTTCTAAGATGATCCAAATGCTCTTCTCAGACCTTAGTGCCAGCTCCTAGATTTGGGTCTACCCAATTTGGTGGTAAAAATTCCTAAGTCTGGAGGCCAATAATGTTGTCCTTGGTCTACTGGTTTCTCATACCTGATAACTGAGTCTCCTTAGGCCAAGAAGTCAGCTAGGTGGGCTTTTAATAGTACTGTGACCAAATCCAGGTCCAAGAGCTAGGTGCAGGGGCACTGGAGTAGACCCTATAATTTTCAGGCATGCAGGTTTAGCTCTAAGTGACCCTGGGCAATTCACTTAACCCTATTTGCTTCAGTTTTCTCATCTAGAAAATGAGCTGGAGAAGGAAATGGCAAACCACTCCAGTACCTTTGCCAAGAAAACCCCAAATGGGATCACAAAGAATTGGACATGACTGAAACAACTGAACAATCACCACCACCACAAGTATAGTAAACTATACTATATCATGCACCAGAGCAGCAAGAGCATAGAATTTAGAACTAGAAAGGATATTAGAGATCATTTAGTTAATTTCCCCTTCACAAGGAAACTGAGACTCAGAGACTTGCCTAAAATCATAGAGGTTATAAATAGCAGAGCTGTAATTTGAAGCCAGGTCCTCCAACTCCAAATGTGGTGCTCTTTCTAACATATCATGTTGTCCCTTAGGGGTTCAGTGTCATCTTAGACCTTGTGTGAAGGGGCTAAGGGACTTAGGAGCCAGCCCCATCCCACTGTTCTGAGCTCACAGTCTAATGGAGGGTCCCGACACATTCCTTGTCCTTAGGATTGAGCTAGAAAGAGGTCTATCTGCATCGGGTCTCTTCCAGGAGGGAATGGGAGATCTACAAAAGTTAAATAGGTGTCCATCTCTCCTTCCCCTCCCCCAACAATGTTGCATGCCTGAGATGGGAGCTGCTTTGCTCTGTTAACCTCAGTTTCTATAAGAGGTGGGGAGTTGCAGCTGGCTCTTCAGGTGGACTTATCCTCTGTCATTTCAGTCATAAAGCACCAAAAATAAAAACTTTAAGGGGCATTGGAAAGGCCTCTCAGTTCTCAGGACTCTACATGTGAGCATTTTGCCATCTGGGGGCCACGAGCTTCTCTTCTCCTTTAACTTCTTTGGGAACCATCACTTCTTCAGAAAATAGGTTGTCCAGAGAGATCTTCCATTGGTTGGTAGGTTTACGGCATATTAAACTTTGTGCCTATCAAACGAGAGGAAATTTGAGCTGAGGAGGAAATTGTAGTAACTGGGCTTGACTAGGGCTCCTGGTTCCATTTAGCCCAGGCAATTAGATTTGCTTGGAGCTAATATTGTAACTTTAACAATAAAGGACAGAGGGGCGGCTAGGTGGCGCAGTGAATAGAGCACCGGCCCTGGAGTCAGGAGTACCTGAGTTCAAATCCGGCCTCAGACACTTAACACAAAAAACTAGCCGTGTGACCTTGGGCAAGTCACTTAACCCCAACTGCCCTCCAAAAAGCAAAAACAAAAAAAACACAAAAAAACAATAAAGGACAGAAATGATTTTGTGGAAATCGGAATTCATTTAATTCATTGATCCAGCATGTGGTGAAAGCCTGGTAAAGAAGCAGTCTAACACTGACAAGGGTGGAGATTTGTGCCAATCCAGCAATTTCCATATGGTAGTACATTCCAGATATTAAATTAAATTAAAATTAAATAGAGTTAACAAGTATTTTAGGTGACTTCTCTGTGTTAGCCACTATACTAAGCACTTTACATTTCATTTTATCCTCATAACAACCCTGGGAGGTAGGTGCTATTATTATCTTCAATTTACAGATGAAGAAACTGAGGTATTCTGAGGTTATTTGACTTTCCCAGGGTCATACAAGTAGGAAGTATTAAAATCTGAACTCAAATCTTCCTGATTTCAGATCCAGGACTCTATGCACTGAACCACTAAGGTGCCAAGTGTTTTCCCTGGCTGTCCTCCATGCCTGGAACATGCTCCTTCCTCATTTATGCTTCCTAACTTTTCTGGCATCCTTTAAGTCTCAGCTACCATACCACTTTCTGAAAGAAGCCTTTCTCATTCCTTCTTAATCTTACTGCCTTTTCTCTGAGACTACCCCTGATTTATTCTGCATACATCTTGTTTATAGAGTTATTTGTGTATTGTCTCCAATAGACTTCCATTGTTACTAATTAGATTGTCCTATATCTCTCCTGCTCTTTCTGAATAACCTCCTCAGAAAGGTCATATACAACAAATACCTTCATTTTCTCTTCTCTTATTCTCTATTTTTCAAATTTAATATTTTCTTTTCCCCCTAATTTCATGTAAAAAATTTTAAAACTTTTTTTCCTTTTCAAATTTTCAGTTCCAATTTCTCTTCCTTCCTCCATCCCCCACTCATTGAGAAGGCAAGCAATTTGATATAGGTTATACTCTTGGTTCTGCTCATTTCACTTTGCATCTGTTTATGTAAGTTTTTCGAGGTTTTTCCTCTCACTCTTTTCTTATCCATTTAAAATACAGTTTCTGTATTTGTCATTCCAATGAATCTCCTCTTTCCAAAATTGCCAATGAACTCTTATTTGCCAAATCCAAAGTCTTTTTCTCAATCCTCAATCCTCATTCTCTTGGCCTTTCTGCAACCTTTGACACCATCCATGACCCTCACCTCCTTGATATTGTCTTCTCTCTAGATTTTCAGGACACCACCCTCTCCTAGTTTTCTTCCTATTTATCCGACCTCTCCTCTTCTGTCTTTACTGGATCCTCCTCCAGATCACACCCTCTAGCCATGGGTGTCCCTCTGGGTTCTGTGCTGGGTGCTCTTCTCTTCTAACTATACACTTCACCTGGTGATCTCAGCTCCTGTAGATTTAATTATCATCCCTGTGCTGACGATTCTCACACTGACCTATCCTGCCCCAGTCTCTCTGTTGACCTTTAATCTTCCATCTCCAACTGCCTTTCAGACATCTCAAATTGAATGTCCGGGAGACATCTTGAACTAAACATGCCCCAAATAGAACTGATTATCTTTTCCTTTTAATCCTCCCTGCCTCCTATGTTCCCTTTTACTGTAGAGGGCAATACCACCTTCCCAGTCCTTCAGATTCACAACATAGGAGCCCATCCACCTCACTATTGCTCACCTCTCATATCCAAACTGCTGTCACCTTTACAACACCTCTCCAATAGGCCCCTTCTCTCCTCTGACACTGCCCCTACACCTGGACTGTTTCAGTAGCCTGCTGGTGGGTCTGCCGGCCTTTCTTCCCACTCCAACCCATCCTCCATTCTGCTGCCAGAATGATTTTCCTAATGTACAGATGTGATCATGTCATGCCCTTCCTCAATAAACTCCAGTGGCTCCTATTGCTTCTAGGATTAAATACAAATATGCTCTGTTAGGCATTCAAAGCCCTTTGTCACCTAGTCCCCTCCTATCTTTCCAGTACTGATGCACCTTACTCCCTGAAATGTACTCTTTGATCTAGTGACACTGACCTCTGAGCTGTTCCTTAAACAAGACACTCCACCTCTCAGTTCCAGGCATTTTCCCTAGCTGTCCCCAAAAGGAGAGCCCAGAATGCTCTCCTTCATCAGTTCTGAATACTGACCTCCCTGGCTTCATCTAAGTCACAACTTAAGTCCCATCTCTTACTGGCAGCTTTCTCCAATCCTTTTTAATTCTAGTACCTCCGGATCTAATGATTATTTCCTATTTATTCTGCATTTAGCTTGCTTTGTATGTAATTATTTTTCACATTATTTCCTCCATTAGATTGTAAGCTCCTTGAGAAGGAGACTATCTTTTACCTCTTTTATGGAAAAGCACTTAGAACAGTGCCTGACACATACTAGGTGTTATAGAAGTGTTAACTATTGTTATTAATATTATTATTTACATCCCAAGGGCATTACCTTTTTGGTCTAGAGTAAAAACAGGCTACCACCCAATTCAGACTCCACTGGGGAAGAAGGTGTTTTTCTACCTGTGCTAAGTTCTACCTTTGGATCTCATTGGACTCATTTTGTCTGGTTTGGAGAAAACAGCCGCAATAGATGAGTGGAGGGAACAAAATGGAAAACTCCAAGGCTGCCTTTCACCCTAAGGAGAAGGAATCTTATTAGCTGCTGGACAGCCAAAGCATATAAATTGGTGGATGACTCAATGAATAAGTGAGAGAAGGAATTCAGTATACTACCAAAGGCGCTCCTGGACAGCTCATTTCTCTCCTGCCAATGGGCAGCTAGCTGGTGCAGTGGATAGATTGCTGGGCCTGGAGTCAGGAAGATGTTAGTGTCCCCAGCATATACTAGCTGTGTGGGTAAGTCACTTCCCCTCTGTCTGCCTCAGTCTTCTCAACTGAAAATGGGGACAATAATAGCGACTATCTCGCAGGGCTGTTGTGGATCAAATGAAACAAAATCTGTAAAGCCTTTAGCAATGTACCTGGTACCCCAGAGGTGCTACATAAATGCTTATTATACTTTCCTCTTCTAAACTAAGTCTCTATTGCAATGCCTGCCCCAAAGCAGGTACTTAATGAATGTTGGTTGACTGGAATGGAATTGAATTCTAGCGGAAACAAACCAAGTGAGACTCCTTAAACTGTAGGGAAGAGTGGCAACAACTTTTGAATTATGCTTTCATTCAGAAATCTGGACTTGCCTCTTGTTTGGTCTATTTGATCAATTATTTACTTTTTAGTTTTCGTGTGTGTGCGTGTATGTGTGCATGTGTGCATGTGCGTGTTACAATGAAACAGAAGTTTCCGTGGAAAAGATGAACAACATACTTACCAAGATTACTTAGAAGAATTGATAAATATGTCCCATATTGAGGTGAGTGAGGAAATATGTCACATTTCAGAATAGTCCAGAGAAGGCTGCAGCCCAGTGGGCCTCACCCCATCCTGTACTGAAGCTCAGGTCTTGTCTTCACCAGGTAGAGGGGACTACTGATGGGGCCCACTGTCAGCAGCTCAACCCTGTGCTGCCTGAGATGGCAACTGTAATGGAAACCTAAGAAAGGGCAGCTGCATCATAGAAGCAGAAAGCCTGCCTATTCCCTCAGCTGGCAAGCTGTGACCAAGGGTTAGGGAGGTGTCACAGTAAAGATCTTTGGTTCTGGAACCAGAGGAGCTGAATTAAAATCCTGCTTCTGATGCTCTGCCACCTGTATGATCTTGGATAAGTCCCTTCACTTCCTGGACCTCAGTTTCCTTGTCTGTAAAACGAAAGGGTTAGACCAGATGGCCCCTGAAGTTCCTTCTAGCTCTAGCTATCTGATCCCTGAGGAATAGTTATACTAACTGAATGCCGAGGACCTCTCTATCCCTGGTAGCCTCAAATCTGTGATTCTTTGATCTTGTGGTCCTTGGGCTTAAGGCATAGCTAAGCTGAATAACCTCTGTTTGGTGAGAGCCCCATGTGGTTGCCATAGAGGGTCATTAAAACTATAAAGGCAGATAGATGTCTTTGCATAGTTAGTAGGTGATGTTTTATTATACCTTAGTCAAGGAACTAGAAAGCCATGTTTATTTAAATCAATATGGGCTGGTCACATGTCCCCCTGGATTGGTGCATAGCGAGAGCCAACAGACCCCAGAGGTGGGCAGCACATGCCCATGCGGGTTCAGTTCTTGCCTGTCATGGTTGGAGGTCTGTAGGGAGGCTGCAGCTGCAGTACCCTTATTTTTGTGAGCTGGAGCATGTCCGGGTGTTCAGCAGGGGAACCGAAATGTCTGCAGCTGTCTTTTTATACCCTCAGGTTTTCAGTTGTTCATCTCTGAAAAGGGAAGCCCACATTGAGGCCTGAATTCAGGGGTTTTTCCGTAAATGAAATCTGTTTTTCCTTCACCCTGACTGGAGGCTTCCAGTGATGCAGAAAGTCAACAGGGTTGAAATTTCAAATCCCCCAACAAGACATGCCAAGGAAAACTGAATGATGGCTGGCCTTGTTGTGGCAAAGGTTTTTTCTGGTGACTCACCCTTTGAAAACAATTGGGGAAATAAAGTGCACTTGAGCACCAGGGCATATGGTAATAGTGTTTTCTAGTCCATGCTAGTGTCCCATATGGTAACATAGGTATGGCTGTCTCAGAATCCCACTATCTTCTTTACTGGGAGAAATCTTAGTTAAATAATCAAAGATGTCAGGTTTGCTCTGAGTCCCTATTCTCAGTCTGGTCTAGTATTTTACTTTCTTTAATGACTTTATCTTTCATTTTAACCATTTGAAGATGGGTTACTTCTGGGATCCTGGTGCTTTGAGGGATTTATAGCTATAATTTAAGACTTCTTTTCCCTTTCAATATTATGGACAATCAATACTAATGGGAGGTACTAAAGAATTAGAAAGACACTTGCGGATGATAGATTTAGAGCTGTAAGAATTCTGATGCAGTGCTGGTGAGAGCTGAATGTTAAATCTTCAGTGTGATCCTTTACATCTCCAAATCAGCAGATGCTACAAATTAGTGCTTTATTTATTGTTTTATAGATTTTCTAGACTCAAAAAGGTGAAGGAGAAAATGTTAATGATGCAGATTAAACTTAAAAGTGTGTCAAGCATCTATATATAGATATATTTTTTCCCTAGAGAGCTGGTTGTTAAACATTTGTTGTTGTTTTTCAGTTGTTTCAGTCATGTCCAACTCTTCATAACCCCATCTGGGGTTTTCTTGGTAAAGATACTGGACTGGTTTACATTTCCTTCTCAAGATCATTTTACAGATGAGGAAACAGAGGCAAACAGGGTTAAGAGACTTGTCCAGGGTCATATAGCTAGTAAGTATCTGAAGTTGGATTTGAACTCAGGTCTTCCTGATTCCAGGCCCTCTCCTAGCTGCCCCTGTTAAACATTTACCAGTTCTGAAAAGGTATCTAGGTGAACCCCCTCATTTTATTGTGTGGACACAGAGACAGCTGCTGCTTACAAGTGGGTCTACTGCTAGCTGTGTCACATGCTGTTTTTTTTCTTTTCTTATTTTATATTTAAATGCAAACTTTTTTCTTATTATGTATTTCAGTTTTAGTATTTGTCTAAAGTAAAAAGATTTTAAAAGAAGAAAAAAACCCAACCCCTCACCTTCTGCAAGAAGTCTTTCCTGACTCATTTTACTACCAGAGCCTTCCCTCTGTTGAGTATCACCCATTTATCTTGTATAGATCTTGTATGTATGTATTTTATTGTGTGTTGTCTTTCCTATTAGACTGTAAACTCCCTGAGAGCAAGACAGGCCTTTACCTTTCTCTTTATCCCTGGTGCTTTAACACAGTGCTTGGTATGTAGTAGGTGCTTATTCAATGCTTGCTGGCTTGACTTGACTTGATCTTTCCTATGCCACATCATTTCCTCATGGGCTCTGGGGTAGATTGTGGCAGCAGGTTAGAAGCAGCTCTTCAAATAGTTGCTTGGAGTATATTGGCATATAGCAACTGGGAGTCACCCCCATTAGCTAGACCCAGCCCTGGACTTTCCATCACTTGGAGTCTTGAGGGAGGTAGAGAAGTTGTGGCATGTTGGGGTCATGTTACACCTGCTGACGCGAGTTCCCTGGGAATGCAAACATTGGTGGGAGCTCCACTCCCTAGACTCCCTATATTGACTGGAAAGCAATAGAAAGCAATGATTGGTGAGATTCTAGAGGTAGTTTAAGATAGAGTTTGTGTTTCCCATCATGTGGCCACAAGGATAATCTGACGAGTTTTCCCATGATATTCCTTAGAACTGGCTATGCAAATTAGGGGCAAAATAGTTCTGAACCTGTTTCTTTTGGGGGAAATTTCATTATTCTTGAACTGTGTGTATATATATATATATACATATATATGTATATATACATATATACACACACATATACACAATACACTCACACACATATATACATGCACATATAAAATATATGTATGCATATATGTATATATGTATATGTGTATAGATGTATATATGACTGAAACCACATTGCATTCCACTCTGAGTTGTAACTGAGGAAGAGACAAGCATTTGTTTTGGTTAAAGCTTAATCCAATCCCTTCATTCCCATAAAGCAACTTTCTGATTTCTATTATGCTTAAAACCTAAATGGATAGATTGTAGGACTAGGTCTAATCCTCAGATCCTGCTTTCAGAGCTCCTCAGTGAAACATTTCTTGCTCTGGGAAGAGAGACTCCAGAAAGGAGTATTCCTGTCTCCTTTCTTCTGGTTGCCAGAGTAGGGGAAGAAAAACTGGTTGGGGTTGAGGGGAAGGTGAGGGTGGTATGTGCAGAAGTACTTTGATTCTAGGAGGCAGGTCAGCTGGACAGATGGCCAGAGGTGTTCTTGAAACATCAGGGGCCTCAGCACCAGCTCCAAAGCTGAGGGGGAACAGCTATTTCAGTGAGCTCAGGTTGTGAGGTACCTTCCTCCCACTTTCAGGTGAATGGCATATTGGTACCCCCATCCTACCCCTCACCCCTTGCAATGGCAATGCTCAAAGAGCCAAGAGTGGAATTTTATCAGTAAGATATTTACAGAACAAAGTCCAGCCAAGGGCCTAAACTAAAGGATTTGGCAAACTTGATAGCCACACTTCCTGGCCTTTGATGCAAAGCCTGGGTTGCCCATATCTATAAGTGATAGCAGGACTTTCCTGGAAAAACCCTGGGCTGATACATGGTGAACTAAACCAGACTATGGACCTGTTCCCCATGAAGTCCATAGATCAGCCCTTTCTATTATTGTCAGTTAGCTCACATGGTCAAGACAAGTGGGAAACTAATACAGGGGTGGGGAGCCTGTGGTCCTTTTTTTTTTAAAAGTAGATCTGTTCTATGAAGTTTGGATTCAATCAAAGGCCTGCACTTGAGGAGCTAAAGGGCCACATGTGGCCTCAAGGCTGTAGATTCCCCACCCTGGGAGAATATTACTATTATTTGGTAACGGTTACCTCTTGAAATCGGCAGCTTTGCTGTGGGATGGAATAGCCTAGAAAGTGTTCTAGGTACGGGGTTTTTGCTCAGTGACATCACTACCAGCTCCATTAATCTAACATTTGAAGAAGTAACTAGCTTTCCTACCTGAAGATATCTTGTCCAATGACCACTCAAGCCTTGCCAAACCTAACCTCTGTTTTAGTGGAGCATCCATTCATCTTCTCTGCTCCTACTTTAGACAGTTCTCAACCAAGTGGCATGCATGTGCAGACTGGATCCAGTCAAGTGAATGCTATATAATGTCAACTGGACCATCCCCACTTCTTTCCTAATTGACTTTATTTTATCCTACTCTCTCCCCCACCAGCAGCTGTTCTGATCCTTTTCTTCTTGAGCCTCTTATATTGTCCCTTTTGCCTCTCTTGCACCAGAGGATCTCACTTCCTACTTTATCCAGAAACTACAGGCTGGTCATCATGAGCCCCCTCTTCTCTTCTATTTGACACATCAAACCCATTCAATATCATCTCCCATTCTGTTCTCCTTTGCTTCATTCTTTGACAAAAAGATTACTCCTTGTGAAGAGCAATTCTCCTCTGCTGTGCCTGGACCTCATCCTACCCCATCTCCTCCAGAATCTTACCTCCTCAAACTCTCTCTTTAGTCTCCAAACTTTCTATCTCTACTGGCTTCTTCCCTGCTACCTACAAACAGACCCAAGCTTCTGCCGTCCACAAAAAACTTCACTTGACTCTGCCATCTTGTCAATCCTATATCAGTCCTCCCTTTTTCATAGTCAAGTTCCTCTTGGAAACGGCTGTCTTGTGGTTTTTTTGTTTGTTTGTTTTTTGAAACAGCTGTTTTACATTGCAAAGTCTGATGAACTGCTTTCATTCTTCCTTTTCCTGGCCACCTCTGAATTTGACACTATTGACTACCTCTTTTCTCTTCCATATATTTTTCCAGCATTGATTTCTCCTGGTTTTCCTCCTGTCTATTTGATTTTCTCCTTTGCCGGTTAATCTTCCTTATCCTACCCCTTTACTACAATTGTTCCCAAAGGTTTTATCCTGTACTCATTGTTTTCTTTCTCTGCATAATGGGTTCTTGCTTAGGATATGTAAACTTAAAAATATTCATGTCTATAGAGAACTGTATTTCAATACAATTGGTTTCCTTAATAATCTTATATGTTTTATTTTGTGCATTTAAAACATTATTCTGAAAAGGGATCTGTAGGCTTCATGAGACTGACAATAGTCTGTGACAAAAAAAAAAAAGACTAAGAACTCTGCACCCTCTCTCGATGATCATCACCTACTAGACTCTAGCAACTAAAGGCTTAATGACTCCTAGATTTCTATAACTAGCCATAGTCACTCTCCTGAGCTCTAGCTCCAAATGTCTGCTGGATGTTTCAAACTGGATGTTGTATAGGCTTCTGAAATTCAACATACCCCAAACTGAATTTTCATCTCTCTCTTTCTCCTCAAACCCATCCCTCCTCCAAACTTACCTTTCTGTTGAGGTCACTGTCATCCTTCCCAGTTACTGAGGTTCACAGCCTCATAGTTATCTTCCTTCACCCCCATATCCAGTCAGTGAAATTCTTGTGGATTCTGTATCCTCAACTGTTCTCATATCTATTCCCTTTTCATTCATGTGGCTTCCATTGTAATTCAGGTCTTTATCAACTCTCTCCTGTACTATTGCAAAAGCCTAGATATGGAGTCAGGAAGACTTGAGTTCAAATCTTGCCTCAGATGATCCTTTGGAAATTTGCTTAACTTATGTCTGCCTCAGTTTCCTCATTTGTAAAGTGGGAATAACGATAGCACACACCTCAGAGTTGCTCTGAGGATCACATTAGTTAGCATATGTAAAACACTTTACAAATCTTAGAGTACTTTATAAATGCTTGCTACCGTGATGATAAGAAACAAAAATAGCTAACAATAACTAATTGTATGAAACAGTTTGTGATAAGCTCCAGATGAAGGCAGCAAGTACCGCAGGATTACAATGGATGGAAAATGTCTCACCTTCAAGAAAACTTAGGATTTGGAGAGGTGTTAAAGAGCAGGAAGGGCATTTCAGGAAGGAGAAATGGCAAAAGGGAGAGACCATATCACTCTTGTTCCAGGAGACGATGGAAGACCTTGGCTGAAATGGAAGGAAATGAGATTAGGAAAAGAGGTCAAGGGCAGATTGCTAAGGCCTTTGAATGAAATGAAGATGTCTGAACTTTATCCTGGAGGTAATAAGGAATTATCTAAGGTTTAGTGTCCAGGGAGAAACATGATGAATGTGGTAGCTTAGGGAGAATCATCTGACGCAGAACTTTGAATACCTTCCGGTGAGAAGAAACAGTCTCTAAAGTAAGCGGAAACTTTACCTGGGACAAGAAATTGTAAAGAAATGGGCAATAAGAATGAAATGAAATTACACTTTGCAGCATCTGCTCCGGAGCAGGCACCAGCGCCACCCCGACCCTACCAAGGTGTCCGTGTGAAGGAGCCAGTGAAAGAACTGCTGAGGAGGAAGCGTGGCCTGGCCAGCAGTGGGCTCACAGTGGCCGCAACCACGGTGAGGAGACCAGCTATTGCAGGGCATGAGATTAGATGAGGTAGAGCCAACACACGGGGCATTGCTTTGCAGGGTGGGACGTTACCTTTGAAACAATTCTAGAAAGTTGCACAAATCTCAGTTTAGGGAGCTTGTTTATTATTGGCATACTCAGGCTTTCATTACATTTTCCCATGAAGATAAGGACCACTTTATTACTGTCTTTTTATCTTCCTTGGTCACTTGCAATATTCTACACTAACTGGGTTTGAATTTAAATGGCGGAGAAAACAATCAGGGATGCCCCCATGGCTTTTGAGAAGACCAGCTAAGATTGGGAGCCTCTCAGACTCTGAAGGAATCTTCAATCTGGTTATCTCTTCTCTCTAGGTGGTGTTGCCCCATCAACCCCTTGCAACCTATGCCACAATGGGTAAGTCCTTTTTGATGCTTTTGTCTGATTCTGGCCTTTCAGTAAGAACATCTGGTATAATGGAATGAATTCTGGCTTTAGAGTCTGAGGATCTGGGTTCTAATTTCACCTCTATGTCCTTGGGCAAGTCTCCTGGACATTAGTCCTCTCATCTCTTACATAAAGGGGTCAGATTAGACAGCTTCTGAGGCCTCCTGCCCTATTATCCTACTTGACTCATCCCTGACTCCTCACCTACTATCTACCCTCGCGTGATACAGAGTACAGAGACCTGAATTTTTTGTCTTTGGTTCTGTTATCCACTATTGTTACCTTGGGTAAATCACTTCATTCCTCTAGTTGTCAGTTTACTTATCTGTAAAATAAGCTCTAAATTCAATAATTCTTTCCTTTCAGGGCCATCCTGCCTGGACATGGAGGTCCCTGCATCCACAGTGACAGAAGAAGGCACCCTGTGCACAGGCTGGCTCTCCCAGCCTGCTCCTGCCACCCTGCAACCCTTGACACCATGGACACCCTACCCTGAGTACATGCCACATGAAGGTGTCAGTTGCCCTTACTCTACTGATATGTATGTTCAGCCCGTGTGCCCCAGCTACACGGTAGTTGGACCCTCATCAGTGCTGACATATGCCTCCCAGCCACTCATCACCAACTTCACGGTATGCTTCTACCAGTCTGTTCCCAAACTATCGTCCCCAAACTGAAGGGTGTTCAGTAGTCTGTCTTGGGAATTCCTGATGATGCCAAGTGACAAAAACATCTCTTCTTCTGCCTCTTTAGTCTAAATCTCATCGACTCCCTCTACAATTTTAATTCAGGAGTGCACATCAGTCTTGATAACGTAACACTTTAACTCAGTGTTGACACTAATTGTCACTCTGGGGTTAAATGCCTGGTTCATCCCTTCTTTTTCAGTCTATTGACACTAGATGCTTCTAGGGGACCCAGGATTCAGTAACGTCTCCTACTTCTGTGCCTAACTCTAAATGATTTGGTAGTAGTAATCAGGGAATTCATTTATTCATTCAGAACCAACTAGGTGGGCAGTAGATAGAGCATTGGACCTGAAGTCAGGAAGACTTAAGTTCAAGTCTATGCTTAGACATTTATTAGCTGTCTGATCTTGGGCAAGTCACTTAATTTTTGTCTTCCTCAGCTTTCTCATCTGTAAAATAGGAACGATGACAAGACCTACCTCCTAGAGTTGTTGTGAGGATCCAATAAGATATTTATGAAATGTTTTGCAAATCTCAAAACGCTTTATAAATTCTAGCTATTATTTATTCTTTCATGTGAGGCAGTGAGATGGCACAGATATATGGTAAAATATTGAACTGGAGTTCAAATCCTGCCTAGCTTTGCGACCTTGGACGTCACTTCATTGGTGCTTCAAATTCCTCATCTGTAAAATGATGATAATATCCCCTTCCTCATAGGACTGTTATAAGGGCTCAAATAATAGAGTGTATGTAAAATGCCTTGCAAACCTTAGAGTGTTGTTGAAATGTGAGGAATCATTTATTCACTCACTCATTTATTCATTCAGGTAACAACATTTATTAATTCCTTGTCAGGTGCAAGATATTATGAAATATATGCCAAGGGAGATGTAAAGATAGGTAACATATGATCATTGCCCTCAAGGAGGATATAATCCTGGAAAGATACTTTAATGCTCCAAAGATTTTATTGGTGTTTTTTTTATTCCCTCCTTTAATAAAAGCCTCAACTTCTTTCTCTGTATTGGTAGACAGTCTTTGTGAATTGCTATGACTGAAAAAAAAAGACACATCATTGCCTAGTAGACTACCTGGTGGGGCTGAGAGCTGGGCCTGGAGTCAGGAAGACCTTCAATAATTGCTTTTTTTCTGTGTTTCCTTCTGGTAATGAGCCTCTCAACACCTAGGTCTAGTCTTTAGTATAATACAGTTCTTTGCTGAGCCCAGACAGTAAATACACATAACTATATACATACACAAATTAGGAAAAATTTTTAAAAATTTAAATTAAAAAATTTTAAACATAAAAAAAAACTTTAAAAAGGGCTCTGGGATTTCTTCCAAGTGAGCTTAGTAGGTAAGTTTAGGCAGTGAATGAATGAATGGGTGAATGAATGAAATAGCTTATTAAGTACTTCTGATATATCAGGTACTGTGCTAAAGTGAGATAGTACCTGCCATTGAGAGATCCTCAGTCTCAATGGCAGGGACTGTCTCACTTTGGTATTTGCATTTATACATACTACTACTAATAATATCTAATATTTACATAGTGCTTGCTATGCACCAGGAACTGAAGCACTGTGCTAAATGCTTTACAATTATTGTTTTGTCTGATCCTCACAACAACCCTGGGAGGTAGGTGCTATTATTATCCCATTTTATAGATGAGGAAACTGAGGCAAACAGAGGTTAAGTGACTTGCCCAGGGTCATCTAGCTAGTAAGTGTCTGAGTCTGGATTTGAACTCTGCTCTTTCTGACTCCAGGCCCAGTGCTTTCTCCACTGAGTCATATGCTGTTGGGGAGACAATAAATATAGTAAGAAGGTAGGGGTTAGAGAAGAGTTTTGTCTAGGGTAGTAGGATCACTGGGATTGTAAGTTTTGTCATAGGTCCATTGAGTCTTTCCAGAAGCAATGGCAGTGTTGCTTTGACTTCTCAGAGAGTTGTCTAAAGCATACAGATATTAAATGACTTACCCAGGGCTTCATCGCTAGTAAGATTTAGAACCCAGATTACTAAGTATTTGAATCCAGAGCTTACTGACTCCAATGTTCCATTCACTATTCTTTGATGCAGAAATACACCCAAATAACTATAATGAAAAGTGGTATATTATAAATATATGAGATGTATGAAGTGTTAAGAGGTTAGAGGAGTTTAGAAAGCACTGCTGGCTGTGGGGTGGGGCAGAGGAAAAACTCTTTGAATGAAGTGGAATCTGAGCTGAGCCTGGAAAGGTGGGTAGCATTTGGACAAGGAGAGGTGGGTAATGTGTGTGTTGGGGGTAGGAGGGGTGGTGTTTGAGCCATTTCAATTGTTGGGAACAGCATGAGCCAATGCTGTTCCTGACCTGTTTGGTAGCATGGAGTCTAGGCAATGGGCATGGAAAGACGCAATGAAACATTTGAAAGCATTTTTTTAGCCATGTACGCAGGACCAGTGGGTAATGTGGCCACATGCGCTACCCTCTGTGTATCATCCCTTTTTTCCCCAATATGAATCACAGAATCTCTAAATCAGAAGGGAGCTCAGAGGTCACATAGGCTGGATACCCTTAACTTTTTTTATGTGGTAGATCCCTTTGACAGTCTAGTGAAGCCCATGCCTCTTTCTTGGAATTATGTTTTTCAATGCACAAAATGAAATACATAGAATTATTGAAGAGACTGACTATTGAATTAAAACAAAAATATTAACAAAACAAATTCACAGACCCCAGTCTAAGAACCCATGATTTTAGTCCAACCTGTATCTGAACAAAGATCCCTCTCATAAATGTACGTGACCAATAGTTATATAACCTTTGGTTAAAAACGTCTAGTGAGAGTTAACTTTCTGCAACTTGGGAGGGTTGGACTCAATGACCTCAAAGGTCCCTCCCAGCTCTGAATATATAATCTCATGCTCATGTGATCCTATGATTCCACTTTGGAATAATTCCAATTATTAGGAAGCTTTTCTTTATATCAAAATCCAAATTTGCCTCTTTACAACTTCTACCCATTGCTTCTCTGGCAGAACAAAGTTTAATCTCTTCTTCACTTGACCACTCTTCAGATACTTGAGTCATTCTATCCTCCCCGAACCTTGTTTTCTCCAGGTTCAATGTCCCTGGCTCCTTTAATGGCAAGCTCTTAAAGCCCTTTGCAATCCTGACTACTCTCCAATGGGCACACTCCAGCTTATCACTGTCCTTTCTAAAATGTGGCTTCAACAAGTGTATCCAATATTCCAGGTGTGGTCTGACCAGGGCAAAGAATGTAGGCGAACTATCATCTCTCTAGTCTTAGGTACAATGCTTCTTCTCCTAAGGCAGCCTAAGGAGGCATCAGTTTTTTCAGCTGCCATATCACAACATTGACTCATAGCAACCCTGTGGTTCACTAAGTTCCCCAGATCTTAAAACTAATTCCAGAATGATCCAAATTCTAACCTCTCTGATCTCTAGTCTTTGGAAAGGACTTGGTACAACCTTGCATCTCTCTTTTTAGATACCAGAGGCATTTCCATTCTTTCTCGGGATGGTGCCTTCATCCGGGAAAGCTGAGGGGAAGGGAGGAATAAATGATGGGGTTAGACTAGTGGTTACCTTTAGTAAAAACAATAACAAAAAATAATAATAATAATGCAGTTATATAGTGTTTCAAGTTTGGCCAAATATTTTACAAATATTTTCTCATTTGATCCTTGTAATAACTATGGGAGGTAGGTAAAAGTATAATTCTTATTTTACAGATGAGGAAACTGAGATAAACAGAGGTTAAGTGTCTTGCCCACGGATCAGAAGCTAGTAAGTGTCTGAGCTGGGTTTGAACTCAGGTCCTCCTGATTCCAAGCCCAGTACTCTATTCACTGCACCAACAAGAATGACTTATATTATAAAGCACTTTACAAATTCTTTTTTATGGCAGCTCTGTGAGGTAGGCAGTACAGGTGTTACTATCTCTATTTTATGAATTCAAGGAAATTGTGGCTTATCCATTCTTATATAGCTGTTAAATGTTAAAGCTAAGATTTGAACTCAGGTCTGACTTCATAGGGGTTACTTTTTTTTTTTCATGCCACAGACTTCTCCCAGTCTTATTTAGTCCCATCAGAGGTCAGGGTGCAGAGCCAAGCCCAGTCAGATTTTGACGTCCCTGAGGCACCGAGGTGACTAGAGCACTAAACCTGGAATTAGGAAGGATCTGAGTTCAAACCTGGCCTCAGACACGGACTAGCTGTGTGGCCCTGGACAAGTGACTTAACCTCTGTTTGCTTCAGTTTGCTCAATTATAAAATGAAGATAATAGTAGCACCTGCCTCCTAGGATCATTGTGAAGATTGAATGAGTTAATATTTGTAAAGTACTTAGCGCAGCACCTGGAGATAACAGGCATCCAATGAATGCTAATTGTTATCATTTTTTATTAATTTCAGTACAGAATAGTATAGTACAGAAATAGCTCATGTTCTAGACCCAGAATATTGACTTGGAGAGGTTTGTCATGACTTATATTACTGGTGCAGACAGGAGGGGGATATATCTGCATGTTCTATTAGATCAAGCTCAGGGCTTCTGGCTTCTGTGGTGATGGGACCAGTGTCAACCCTGTAGAGGCAGAATAGGTAGATATTTAAGTGATGGGATTTGAAAACCACCACAACATGCCAGTCTCATCAGCTTGCCATAGTACCTGTAATTCTTATTATCAGAGTCACTCCTTGGGGTTATGACATTGTGTCTTCAGAAGGTCCCTGTTATCTTGCACATGTGGCCAGAAAGGGGGCAATATATTACTCATGAGCTGTCATTATGCTATGTACACTGGATAGGAGATTAGCTGTTACCTAGCAGATACCATGGACATGAAGGAATCAGACATGGAACAGGTGAATTTTGATTGAAGGTATTGGCTAGAAAATGAGCTTACGCCTAGGCAGCTCTGACAGTTGTGGACAGTGTGCATGAGTGTGTATGCATGTGACTGTTCATGTAGGTATACACAGGAGGAATAGAAGGGAGGATGACCAAAGATTATACTTTTGCCCTTGGTGAATTCCTGGGGATACCATAGGAGTCTACATGGGACCCCAGGGTAAGAGATCAAGAAAGGTCTGGAGTGAAGAAAAAGCCCATTCAGAAAGTGAACCAGGCAGGTAGAGACTTCCCTCACAATGTAATTTACCCTCTGTCCTGTGCTTTTTGCTTCTTCCCACAGACCAGGAATGCCACGCCAACAGGTGGGCCTCAGTTGGAGGGGACAGAGCATCAAGCACCTCTGACTTACTTTTCATGGCCTCAACCCATTTCAGCTCTGCCCACTTCTACCCTGCAGTACCAGCCCCCAGCCCCTACACTGCCTGGGCCACAGTTTGTACCACTCCCCATCTCCATCCCAGAGTCAGTTCCTCAGGACCTGGAAGATACAAGGAGGTCAATCAATACGCTGCCCATAGAGAAACTGCTCCTAGAAGAAGAAAGTGATACATATGTGATGAACCACACTCTGTCTGTGGAAGGGTTTTAATATCTGGTGTTTGGCTTTTCCCTGTCTAATCAGTTGAACACAGGTCTTTTGAATACACATGGTATTCAGTCTGACACATTCTGCCTAGTGCTAAAGTCATGGAATCTTAGAGACAGGAAGAATTTTAAAGTCACTTTGTAATATTTTTCTTCTTTCCTTCCTTCCTTCCTTCCTTCCTTCCTTCCTTCCTTCCTTCCTTCCTTCCTTCCTTCCTTCCTTCCTTTCTTCCTTCCTTCCTTCCTTTCTTCCTTCCTTCCTTCCTTCCTTCCTTCCTCCCTCCCTCTCCCTCTCCCTCCCTTTCTCCTTCCCTCCCTCCCTCCCTTCCTTCTTTCCTCCTTCCCTCTCTCCCTTGCTTCCTCCCTCCCTTCCTGTATTCTCTCCCCTCCTCTCCTTTCTTTTCTCTTTCCATTTCTCTCACTTCTTCCCTCCCTCCTTTCTTCCCTACCTGCCTGCTTGCTTTCCTGCCTTCCAGTCTTTTTATTTCCCTTCTTCATTTCTTCCTTCTTTCTTCCCTTACTTTTTCCTCCAAAGAGCATTAAAGATTTTGGAACCTCAGCAATTTATTTTACATTTATTCAATTCAGCCAATCAATCAACAAGTATTTATTAAACACCTACTATGTGCCAGGCATTGTGCTAGACAAACACAAAAATGAAATAATCTCTTACATTTCATTAGGGATTTTCTTGTGTCTCATTTTCTCCCTCAGAAGAGGCCTCCTTTGGGGAGTCTACTGTTCATCAGGGCAGCTGTGCTTTCCCAGCATCTGAGTCCTCTCACAATCATTCTCTGCCCATCTTTGTAACTTTGACATGCACAAACTTTTTCTTCTCACATCCCTCTTCTTCCCACTCCCTGTTTTGACCTTGCCAAAATCTCTGGAGAAAGGCAGCCAGGTAGAGACCTGGTGCCAGAGTCCCCAAGCTTAACATTTCACAGTTGCTTCTTTGTTTATGATGAGCTGTGTTGGACAGATTTACAGCTCACATGGCGAGACCACAAACCACTGGGGCTTAAGGGTAGGTAGGTAGGGACAGTAATGGGCATGGGGAGGAGATAGGCAGTGCCAAGGGAGGAAACACAATGGGTGCATATGAGTTCCGAGAGAGTGACAGAGGGGGTAGTTGTGGTAGGTAGCAAAGGGATAGAAAGAAAGGGGCAGTATGGGAGAGGAGGTAACAGAAGAGCGAGGGCTGTAAATATTTGTGAGAGAGATAGTAGATGGTGGGCAAGAGGAGGATGAGAGACAGTGACAAAGGAAAAGGACAGCAGGAGGGAAGGGACCATAGGATCATGGATTCAGAGCTGGAAGGAACATTGGAGATCATCAGATGCAATCCACTCATTTTGCCTATGAAGAAACTGAGGCCCAGAGAATTAAAGTACTTGTCAGCTATTAAGTGGAAGAGCTAGAATTCAAACCTACCTCCTCCAGTGAATTCCAGGCTATTCCACTGCCTTTGTAAGGAGGGGTGGTGACCTGAAGGAGCTGAAGGGAGAAAAAGGACTGACCCAGCCCCCAGAGAGAAAAGGGACAATAAATTCACCGGGGAAAGCATTGCTTTAGGTTAAGAGGTAAGGATGGGATGTGAGAAAAAGACTATGGTAGGAAAGATCGAAGGCACAAATAACACTTTAAAAAGAAAAGGAAAAACATTGCTTTAGATGCTGAGAAGGGAGTTTGGCTACTGTCCCCTAAGTAGGTTTATCAGAAGATCCTGGTAAATCCCTTTACAAACGGAATTAGTAACCCAGCCAGAGAGTGAGCATCTGGCCCAATCCTACCGAGGCAGCTAGAAGGGGCAGTGCATAGAATGTGCTGGACCTGGAGTTGGGGAGACCTCAGTTCACATCTGGCCTTAAACACTTATTAGCTGACTCTGGGCAAGTTACTTAGCATCTGTTTGCCTCAGTTTTCTCAAGTGCAAAATGGGGATGATAATAGCAACTTGTACCTCCCAGGGTTGTTGTGAATACCTGGCAGATAGTAGGCACCGTATTAATTCTAACCATCATCATTATTATTAGTTACTGGTCCTGTTCAGATCCATACTGATATATGACAATCAGGACGTCCAAATTCAGAGATGTTTTAAAGGTTTGCAAATGTACTTTAATCTTTATGAGGACATTCCTCAGGTACATCGCTACTCTAGAGTCATCTAGAACCATTAGATTCCCTCTTCAAGTGTTAGGCTCCCCAAGAGTTCTATGAGCTCCAAACAAAAAAATGGCATTTGGCTTTGTTTTCCATTTTTTACTAGGAGAACATTCAATCTATAGTGAGAGGAGATTCATTCAGCAGGTATCTGTCTGGGGTGGGGAGTGGCATCCAGTAACCTGTTTTCTACTGTGTATGTGAGGCATAGGCATCAAGTCAGAGTGAAGAGTTTCCTGCTGAATGTACAGATTTTTTGATTCATTTTACTTAGTGTTTTAACTAATAACTCCTGGTTAAACTTCCTTTCCTGTTTTTGTTTTTTCTGCTTTGCTACACTCAGGATCCATTTGGTTTTCAGTTTGTCAGAATGTTGTTCAAAGAAAGCATGGCTCTTGTGGTAGACCCACATCCCTGCATGACTTGTTCCCCTGTGAACAACATTGGGCAACATATCTGAGGACTGTTTTTAAGTTTGGAAGGGTTCAAATGCAAATGAAAGTGTTTGTAACCATGGGTTAATAGTCAAATAGACCAGAGAGCCCAACCAAGAAATAAGATCCTTTATACATTTTCTCACCTTTATATGTCATTTAGTTTAGTTCTGCCTCCAAAGAGAGTGTCCTGGATGTAAACTCACACTGGAAATTCTCCCTGGGTTATTCTATTAAAAACGGAAACATTTTCAATAAAGATGAAGAGTAACTTTCTGATGCCTAAAGTGCTTTATTTCCTATCACATCAATCCTACTTGGCTCTTGATGAAGTATATGGTGTCACAATATAAGGATGCTTACTTACATGGTGTTGTGTTGATTTTGCAACATGATACACATCTATGGGAGATAAAATCAGTCCGAGATATGTACTACAGTCATGTTTTCCAGGCTGTACGTACTGGGCCTGCTGGCACGGTCTCCAGTATGGCTAGACTCAAGGAAAGGAAGGAAGTTTTTGTTCCCCAAATGGTCTCGTAATTGCCTATATTATTCCCTGAAAATGATGCTGTTATCCAGAGACTAATTTTGTCCATTAATAAGTTGATTCAGTTCAACAAATATTTATTAAACACTATGTGCTGAGTTGTGGGGAACAAATAAAACATGGATCCTGCCATTAAGAAGCTTCAAATCTATTGACCACAGGCAAGAATAAGAAATCTATATATACAAATAATTATGATACAAGGCAACATCTAATAAGTATAAAAGAAAGAACCAGGAAAAAATACTGTAAGAAATTTGAGAGGGGTGGGGTGGGAATCTCATCTGTAGTGGATTGGAGTCATGGAATGTTTTGTGGAAGAATCACAGAATTGAAGGCTCTCAGAATTGGAAGATCCCTCAGAGACCATCTAATCCAACCTGTATTGAAACAAGAATCCTCTTTACAACATATACTACAGGTGGTGTGACAGGCAATTACATGGCACAATGGATAAAATGGCAGACCTGGATTTGGGAAGAGAAGATCTGAGTTCAAATTTAGTCTTAGATACTTGGGGCAGCTAGATGGCATAGTGTATAGAGTGTCTAGCCTGGAGTTAGGAAGACTAATTTTCCTAAATTCAAATCTGATCTCAGACACTTTCTAGTTGTGAGACCTTGGGCAAGTCACTTAACCATGTTTGCCTCAGTTTTCTTACCTGTAAAATGAACTTGAGAAGGAAATGGCAAACCACTCCAGGATGTTTGCCAAGAATACAATGACTGAACAACAACAACACCAACACCGACAGCTTATTAGCTGTATGACTCTGAGCAAGTTACTTAATCTCTAGCTGCCTTAGTTTCCTCACCGATAAAATGAAAATAACATCTCAAAGTTGATGTGAGGATCAAATGAAATAATATTTGTGGCATTTAGCACAGCACCATGACTCATGGTGCTTAGTAAATTCTTCTTTCCTTCCTCCTCCTACTTCAGGACCTCCAGTGAGGGGAAAACTGCAATCTTGCCAGGCAAGCCCTGCTGCTTTTGGATAATTCTCATCGTTTGTAAGAAAAGTTTTAACTGGTGCAAAGTGCTTATTTATCTCACTCCAACGTTCACTGAATGTTCTTTCCTGGAAGCCAAACAGAATAAAACTAATCACACTACAAAGCCTACACAAAGAAAGGCCAAAACGACTTGTGACATGGAAGACTTTCATCACTTGACCCACCATATATTAGTAAATAATGGCCCATCTCCGTACCCACAAAACACCTGGGCTTCAGTGGCTCTCCTATGATAATAAATGACATTATAAAGGCACTTTAAAGATTCTACTTTACATACATTATCTCGTAAGAGAGTCTACATGGTATTTTGGATGAAGGATTAGCCTAAGAACTAAAAAAACTTGGATTCACATCCCACTTCTGATACACACTGGCGGAGTGACCTGGCTAACTCACAGGACTTGAGGCTACTCTTTGGATGAAAACTTTCAGAGAAGGGTCTATTTGCATTGGTAGAGGACATTTTCTCATCCGGGATTCTTTATCTCAATGAGATCATAGATCTAGTACCTATCTTGTCTTATATGAGCCTCACAGAAACTCTTCAGTAGGCCCTTTAGTGTATTAGATGAAGAAACTGAGGCTCAGAGAGAGGGGAAGTGACTTGCCAAGCGTCACCCAGCTAGCAAACGTCACAAGTGTGATTTCTTTCTAATTTCAAGACCTGCAATCTATCCCCTACACCATACTGCCTTCTCAAGAAGGATCAAAACTAGCCCTACTAAATGCATCCAAGAGAACCTGATCACCCCCAACAGGAACAGCACTATATGTGGGATCTCTTGTATAATCCAGCCCTGCAATACCCCATTGTCCTATTATATAGACATGCTTCTAAAAAAGAGCAGTCCAACTTCTTGCCAAAGGTGGTTGAATTTTAGTGAAAGGAAGAATTGTTATAGGAATGATGACATCTCTCTTGAAACACACAGCCAGAATATGGAAATGTTTTGCATGACTTCACATGTGTAATTGTTATCATGTTGCTTGCCTTATCAAGGGGTGGGGTAGGGATGGAAGGGAGGGAGAGGATTTAGAACTCAAAATTTAAAAAAAGTATGTTAATTTTTTACATGAAATTGGAAAATATTTAATGAAATAGATAAAATATATATTTTTAAAATCCAAACAGCTAGGATGTGTATAATAATTCTCCTTTCCCTGGGAGAGCAATGGAGCAAAGATTTTACACAAGAAAGCTCTCTGAGAGATCATATGTCACAAAGGGATTTTCTCCTAATCATTTTATTAAGGAGCAGGTCTGTGTGAGACTAGGAAGACCTTCCATGATCAGGGTATGATTTGCCTTTCACTGAGCCCTGGGCTAGGGAGGGGAGAGGAGGTAGGCTTGGCTGGAAAATGTACAGAACAAATAAATAGGGAAAATCCTCTGATTCCAGTGCAAGATTGTTCCACCTCAGTAAGACTTATGGAAAGAAGAGAGTGAGGGAAAGTTCTTGGATACCCTAACCCTGTGCCTCTGCCCCAGGACAGTGTGAGCCAGTGGAGATAATGACATCAGCATTTTGCCCTTTACAACTAAGTAAACATTCCTTGTTGTTGTTGCTTCCTGACCCCATTTGAAGTTTTCTTGGCAAAGATACTGGAGTGGTTTGCCCTTTCCTTCTCCAGCTCATTTTATACATATGGAAACTGAGGCAGAGTTAAGTGACTTTCTCAGGGTCACACTGCTAGTAAGTATCAGAGGCCAAATTTGGACTCATGAAGATGAGTCTTCCTGATTCCAAGCCCAATGCTCTATCCACCTAGGTGCCCTAAATGTTCATTAAGTGCTTGCTATACTTAAGATGCCATGTCAGGTGCTAGGAGTTCAAAGACAAAAATAGGACCAGCCCTTTCCTTTAAGGACCTTATATTCTTCAGGTTAGACAGTTGGGTAGGATGGGCTTGATAGGAGATATGGTATATACATAGGTCTATATGATATACGTTAATTAAATTTTCTTAAAATTATGAGGTGATTCCTATCTACTCTTTCCCCTCTTCCCTATTGGCATCAGTTTTAATGCAGAAAGGAAAGCTTATCACCAAACACTGAAAAGGAAGAAACAACAAATTTGGATGCTAATAGTCAATATTCTCTCCCCCCTTCTCTACCTCAATTCAGTTCCAAATTTCTACAACTCCTTGGCCCCACCCAGCCCAACAATGCTGGCAAAGTCCTAGGGTTTGAATGACTGAGAAGTTAAATATTCATAAGATCACAGAATTAGAGCTGGAAAGAAATTTAGATATCATTTAGTATGATCCCCATCCTTTTACAGACGAAGAAACGGAGTCCTAGAGAAATAGAGTGGCTTGGCCAGGGTCATACAATGTCAGAGGCAATATTTCCATTCTGTCCTCTGATGCAAAATCCAGAACTCTTTCATACTTGTGCCCAAATGAGGTTTTCCTTGTGTAGCAGTTTGTACCTGCTACCAACATCTGATGTTGCTACATTTAATGAAAGCTATATTCTGAACTGAATTGAGAGGCTAGGTAAAGTTTATAGATGGGAATGTCCTCTCTCTGAGAGATTGTAATTAGGAGGAAGTCCAGTAGGTCTCTGGAGAAGGAATTCTTCAGGTGGGGTTCGCAGACTTCCCAGGGGTTCCTTGAGTAAATTTCAGGAGTTCTATGAACTTGGATGGTAAAAATCTTTATTTCAACACAATTGGTTTCCTTGTTGTAATCTTAAATTATTTCCTTCCTTTATCTCCTTGTTATCTTACATACTTTATTTCACACATTTAAAAACATCATTCTGAGGAGTGGTTTTCCAAACTGGGAAAAGTATCCAAGATACAGAAAGGTTAAGAAGACTCATTCTAGAACCAGGTCCAGTTTGAGATTAGATTTAAGTCATTTTAACTGACAGCATTTTGACTCACAGCAGACCTTCTTTCAGTGGGAGCGTTAAGAAAAGGAAGAATTGAAACGTGAAATGTAATGGCATTTTGAGGTCTTTCCTGTTTGGCTTGAGTTTGTAGACATTGGGTTGAGGTATTCAAGTGAGGAGCACGTTGGACCAGCTGAGAAGAGAGTGGAGAATGAAGTTGAGATAGGATTCCTTGTTAAATTTTAGCTTTTCATGCTTTAAGGGATATTGCTGTCCAAAGCTTTGTGTTATTCAATCCAAACAGGAATCCTGAGAAAGAGAAAATAAGTGTGGAAAAATGTGCTTAGTGTCTAGATAAGGCATGAATGAGCTCTGACGAATGGATTTTTGCAGCTTCTTTGATTTCTATGTGTTTTCTGTAGTTTAAAGTTCACCTGAGTACAAGCTTTAAGCACCTGAGACAGCTGCCCTACCCAAATCAAGGAACACAGAACCAAGGTAACAAAAGACATAGTTTGATGAAAAGAAAAAGAAAAACCGAGCAATGGATCATAAGTCTTAGAGCTGGAATATACCTTAGGCATCATGCAGTCCTCCCTACCCTCCTATTTGGTAGTTGATGCTCAGGGAAGTTAAGAGTTTCATTCCAGACCACAGGAATAGTAAGTCAAAGAACCAGGATTCAAACTAAGATGCCTTGACTTTCTAAATCCCTGCTGATCCATGCTGTAAAAAGTCAAGCATTGCTATGGTGTCTATTGGGAGTCTGGATGAATGACTCTGCCAATTGTTAAACTCTCAGATAGAAAATGGAAAGAAAAATAAATTTGTGGTCCTGATGTTTCCAAATATTCATTGAATATTCATTGAATGTTCAAACGTTCCATAGGTAACCTATCTGGATACTTGAAGGCATTGTCTAGTTTTTATCCAAATGTCTAGAAGAACCTGGATCAACAAAGTAGTTCAGTGAACAAATCCCCCAATGTTTGTAGGAGCAACACAGACCCCAAGGGCTGGGGCAATGGTGGGTGATTGTCTCTCTGGCTGTTTTCAGGATACCAAAGCAATTGATTGAAAAAAAGTGAAAAATTCCAACAGCCCTTTGTCCTTGATGGTCAAAATAAACGAAGGGTCCGTGGACTTAACTGATCTCATTGCCTACCTTATTTCTAAGTGAGGATGAGATGTGAAACAGGTGTGAGAACTGGATGGAACATGTCACAGGAATATCTAATTTATCTTAATGATGGCAAATAATTCAAAAGCATTGGTTAAGTGCCTACTATGTGACTGACACTGTGCTAGAAGCCAGGTACATGAAGACAGAAATAAAACAGATCTTATTCTCAAGGAGCTAACGTTTTACTGGATAATACAACATGTACACTGTAAGTAAGAACACAAAGTATATGTCTAAAATAGATAATCCATGAAGAAGAGTGATATGAAATAAGATGGGAAAGTAGATGGGAGCTAGATTTATGGAGGACTTCAAGTGGCTGCTCTAAGGATTTTGTATTGTATCCTAGAAACAGTAGGGAATCATTGAAGGTTTTGGAGAAGGAAGGTAACACGGATAGAACTATGTCTATTTCCTGTGTTTGGCCTTTAAAGCTCTTCATAGCCTCACCCCACCATACCTTTCTGGCCATATAATACTTATTCCCTTCCACACAATATGAAGTCCTGACAAACTAAGCTTCTTGCTGATTTTCACACCTAATATTCATATTCAAAGACTTTCTAGTTTGGTAGGATCTATCAGAACTTACACTTCCCCATGAGAGTCTTTGGGAATGCACGTTCACCTACATGCCAAAAAGAGACAACAGAGAACTTCAGTGGGGGAATTCCATTTTGTAGAAAAAATTAAAAAATAAAAATATATGATTCTTTTGTAAAAATTAAATTATTTATTTTTAGTTTTCAACATTCACTTCCATAAATTTTAAGTTTTCTCCCCCTCCCTCCCCAAGACAGTTTGCAATCTGATATGGACTCTACACATACATTCCTATTAAACACATTTTCACATTAGTCATGTTGCACAGAAGAATTATAACAGATGGAAAAACCATGTGAAAGGGAAAACAAAACAAAAGAGAAAATAGTCTGCTTTGTTTTGCATTCCAACTCCACAGTTCTTTCTCTGAATGTGGCTGACATTTTCCATAATGTGTCCTTTGGAATTGTTTTAAGTCCTAGCATTACTGAAAAGGGCTAAGTCTATCAAAATCAGTACTTGCTCCCTGTGGTTGTTACTGTGTACAATGTTCTCCTGGTTCTGCTCCCCTTACTCAACATCAGTTCATATAAGTCTTTCCAGGTTTCTCTGGAAAGTCTCCCTGTTCATCATTTCTTTTAGCACAACAGTATTCCATTACATTCATATACCACAGCTTGTTTAGCCATTCCCCAATTGATGGGCATACCCTTGATTTACAGTTCTCGGCCACCACAAAAAGAGTGGCTAGAAATATTTTTGTACATGTGGATCTTTTTCCTGTTTTTATGATCTCTTTGGGATATAGCCCTAAAAGTGGTATTGCTGGGTCAAAGCACATTTTTATAGCCCTTTGGGCATAGTTCCAAATTGCTCTCTAGAATGGTTGGATGAGTACACAGTTCCATCAACAACAAATTAGTGTTCCAACTTTCTCATATCTTCTCCAACATTTATCATTTTCCTGTTTTGCCATGTTAGCCAATCTGATATGTGGGATGTGGTACCTCATAGTTGTTTTGATTTTCCTCTCTCTAATCAATAGTGATTTAGAGCAAAATATATATATATATGGATCTTAATGAGGCCCTATATTAATCAGTCAAACTCTAGCTCCAACTTGAAAGTATCATAGATGTAGGGCTAAAAGGAACCTCAGAAGCCACTTTAATCAACCACTTCCATTTTATAGCTGGGGAATCTGACACCCAGAGAGGTGCGGTGACTCTCACAAGTAATAAACATGAGAGGTAGGATTTGAATCCAGGTTCTCTGACTCCAGAAGCCTTAGTTCTTTTTCCTGTACTATGCTGCCTTCTGGTACAGCACAAAATTGGACTTCTAAGTTAATGTGGTGGTAGACAATGGCAGGGGTCTGTAGGAAGGATAGACAGTTTCCAAAGGGAAGAGTCTGAAAGGAAAAAATCCTCATAAGAGCTCCAAGGAAACAAGGGGGGAACTCTCTTTTAGCCAATCAGTGCTGGATCCAGAGGAGACAGGAGGTAAGGAGGGCAATGAGCAAGGTTTGTTCCCTGATCTTTCCCCTTAAATTTATGCATTCTGTACTTCATGGTACTTTGGTACCATGAAGATGGATAGTCCATGAAAAGATCTGGAGGCAAGAGGCAAGAGATGGAGCACCGTTCATGATGAATATCAGGTCTGTGATGGGGAGGTGTAGTAAGGTGGCATGCAATCTGCCTGGAAATATATAGGTCACAGTTAGATTATGAAATGTCTTAACAAAAGTTATACGGAACATATTCCAGCTCTAGTGAAGGGACTTCAGACTGGATCTGTAACTTCACTGGTATAAGAAACTCCCAGAGAAAACACTTCAGGTAACACTAAAGATCAGCACATACCTGGCAACTTAAAGTCTTAGTAGGTGCCAAATGTACTTCACGGTACTCTGGGCTTCATGGAGTTTCTGATGAAATTGTCTGACATGCCAAGTAGGTGCTGATCTTTAGTGTTAGATGAAGTATTTTCTCTGGGAGTTTCTTATACCAGTGAAGTTACAGATCCAGTCTGAAGTCCCTTCACTAGAGCTGGAATATATTCCATGTAACTTCTGTCAAAACATTTCATAATCTAACTGTGACCTATATATTTTCAGGCAGATTTCATGCTACTACCCCACCCTACTGTAGACTTGATATTCATCATGAATGGTGTTCCATCTTTGCCTCTTGCCTCCAAGGCTTTCTGTGGACTACCTATCTACAATACCTTCCTCACCTCTGCTTCTAGGAACCCCTGTCTCCCTTCAAGGCTGAGCTCATGGGTTGTCTCCAATAGTCCTCCTCATTTTCCCAGGAGTTAGTACCACCTCCAGAGTAACTTAGTTAACAAAGATTTTATGTTCACTTATCTGTGTACATGTTGTTGTTTTACCCCTCAGAAGAACATAAGTTCCTTGAGGGCAGGGACTGTTTTTGGTTTTGTCATTATGTCCCTGGCTTTTAGCACAGTACCCAGAATGTCATAGTGAGAGACATCTTTACCTAAAAGAGTAGCAATACTTTATAAATCTAAACCCTATAAAGACCAGCAAGGGACATAAGTAATTTCCATCCAGTAGAATACATAGTGTGTAGATTCCACCAGGGATGGGGATCCATATTTGTAGATTAAATCCTTTGGAAAACCAATTGGGACATATTAAAGAATCAAATTCTGAACAAGAGAAAACCCAGAGTAGTATCAGCCAAGAGACAACCTCCACTTTCATTACGCATCTGTATCTTAAGGCATCCTTAAACGGATCTACTAATTTACTCTTAATAATTAACAATTAACCAGGGCTGAATGTATGTTTAAACACAAGGAGTAAATTTAATCTAAACATTTAAAATACTCTAGATTGTGTTGAAATAGGTCTGGAAATGAGGAAGCAATGAGATTTAAATTCCCAATCTCCCAAGTGCTCTAAAGCACTTTGGGGACAAAGCAAAAGAGGGATTTAATTGAAAAAAGATTTAGTCAAGATTGCCTTCCTTGTTCTTCTAAAGCCCCTCAGCTCCAAGTCATTCAGAATACCTTCTAGGTACAGTCTCACATTCTCTTTAGAATGTAGCTGGGATGTTTTTCATAGAGAAGGAGATAAGGTATCCAAGTTAGGTGTCACAGAGAAGGGAGCCCACCATACTGTATCCCCTTCCTGCACTGTATAGCTCTTTGTGGTCTCCAGGGGATTTTACTTACAACAACCCTTGTGAAATATTATTCTTATTTTAAAGAGGTGAACACTGAAGTTGAAGGAGGTGACATGGCTTGCCCAATATTATGTGGGTAGTTAGTGGCAGAGTCTGAATTGTGCCAGGTCTTCTGCCTTTGAGTCCAGTGTTCAATCTACTCTGCCACATTGCCCCCACACCCCATTTAATCCATTTCAAATAGATTTGCCCCCAGTACCTCACATGTAGATTAATCCATAAACTCGGAGTAAACAAGAAGCAAAGTTTTACAGAGAGGATATAACAAGTTACTTTTTCATTCAATTCAGACTTTAGATGTGTTGTGGTTGATGGCCAAACTTTGACTATTCTCTATTTTAGTCAGATTGTTCTGATTAATGGCAAATCTTAAAAGATTGGACAAAATTTTGTAATGTCATCACTATTTAGCACTGCTAAAGTGCTACTATTATTAGTATTAACCTTTCAAATGTGGTGGTGATATGTCTGGAGTTCAGTGAATGAGCAAACTTGATAGCTAATTTAAATGAAAGTATATGTCTGTGTTTTCAGTTTTTCTTTGCTTAGCATTAAAAGAATGTGGAGATTTAGACAGAGTTTAGAGAAGGGTCATAGAGAGATTTAGGAGTAAATTATGCAGATTTTAGATGAAAAGGTAAACAAAAAATGATACTAGTCAGCCTGAAGATAATGTTAAAGGCTAACCTTATAGCAGTTTTCAATGAAAAGATAGTGGCAAACTTGATGAGATGTAGGCTCTGGGAAGCCCCTGGAGCTCTTCTTGAATCTTTGAGGTATAGGCT
>CM053596.1:107267695-107289214 GCA_028646575.1 Pseudocheirus occidentalis
TGAATGATGTAAACAAGAAACAAATAAAATTTATTTTTAAAAAAGAGGTCAGCCTAAGCCTCCCTCCCACCCCTCACTCAGGTCAAGAAAGGGGAAAATAAATCTAACCTGAAATCATGCTAACATGTCAACCAGCAATGGCAGGAATATTGGAAAATGGCTTAATGAACCATGATAGATGATTCATTGGTAGATGAACATAATGGCATATTACTTAGACACAAGAAATGACAAAGGGGGTATGTTGAGAGAAATCTGGGAAGACTTTTATGAACTGATGAAGAATGAAGTGACTATTATAACCAGAAGAGCAATTTATGCAGTAGTAACATTGTAAAAATGGACATCTTTGAAAGACTTAAAAACTCTGACTAATGCAACGAACAACCATGACTCCTAAGGACCAGTGGTGAAACATGTTACCCATCTCCTGACACAGGTTGTGATTGATAGACCTCAAGATGCATTGTCAGTCAAGTGTGTGGATTTGTTTTGCTTGGATATGCATATGTGTTACAAGAAGTGTATTTTTCTTATTCTTTTTAATTTGGTGGGAAAAGGGGAGCTAGCATAATGTTGCCAAAAAGAAAGAAAAGGGCATCATTGAAGTTACTTTTTTAATGCATAGAAGAGAACCTGAAGGATGTACAGAAGGAAACAGATAAACAAGACAACTTTGAAAGTTACATATTGAATTTATTTTATACTTGAAAAAATAAAGCTATACATAATACAGATTCATGATTTCACATATAGATCTTAATTAAAATTTGTATATGAAAATGTTCATTTGTAGGTTTGTTTGTGAAGTTCAAAATGAAAAAGTAGTATATTGGGGCTGTTAGGTGGCACGGTGAGTAGAGCACCAGCCCTGGAGTCAGGAGGAACTGAGTTCAAATCTGACCCCAAACACTTGACACACTTACTAGCTGTGTGATCTTGGCAAGTCACTTAACCCCAATTGCCCTCCAAAAAAAAGGCCAAAAAAAGTAATATATGAAAAAAGGTAAAAGTAGGAAACAAATGCAGCCACAGTAAGAGGCTAAAGTGTTGGGGTGACAAGTTGAGTTATACAAAGGTCAAGTCCAAGACACTTTGTAATTTACCTCCTAATCATCAGATGCATTAAAGTAGGGGAAACATAAAACAGGGTGAATATGTTCCCCAAATCCCAAAATACTAGAAGATGGAGATATCCCCTTTAAACTTGAGAAATATAAATGTAGGACAAATAAAAAGAATTATTCCATCATCCAATGAATAGCAAACCTATGGAACTCACTACCTCTTGTAAATCAGTTACGACATATATTACCTCTTCTGACACATACTGTTTATGTAACTGAGTAAATAACCTCACAGTACTCTGGGCAACACTCTCAAGACTATAAGTTGTGGAGATGGTACTTTGGTAGAAGCCTAAATCAATGAAGTCCCAGATTTAATTCCTATCCCTATGTGTTAGAGATTGTTAATGGTATTTTCAAAAAGTTCAGATAAATTTTCAATATGATATTCCTAATATTTGAGGATGATGTCAAGAAATACAAATATATTCTGTTGCAAATATCCATGGCACCTTTGCCAGCAAGACTTGTAGAAGAGATGAATCATAAATCTGATTTCATAGGGAAATTTTTATTATAGAATCCCAGAATTTCAGAGTTAAAAGGGACCTTGGTGACCATCTAGTCCAATGAACCTCTGGAAAAGAATTTCCTTTATACTACATATGACCAGCCTTTGCTTGAAGATTTCCAATAAGGAGGAATACACTACTTCCCAAGGTAATCCATTAAACTTTTGGATAGCACTAATAGAAAATTTTTCATGACATTAAGCCCACATTGAAAATTCTACCCATTGCTACTAATTCTGCTTGATGGGGCCAACCAGAGCAAGTCTGAGTCTCTTTTGCATAGTAGCCCTTTAAAAACTTTTAAAAGGTTCTCCCTAAGTCTGCTTTTCTCCATGCTAAGCACCCCCACTTCCTTCAAATGATATTTAAGAATGCCTTATGACTATGCCCAAATGGCTGTAAAACTGTGCATACTCTGACCCAAAAATTCCACTGCTAGGTATGCACCCCAAAGAGATCAAAGGAAAATGACCCATATGTACAAAAATATTTATAGCAGCTTTTTTGTGGTGGCAAAGAATTAGAAATTGAAGGGATACCCATCAATTGAGGAATGGTTGAACAAGTTGTAGTATATGATTTTGATGGAAAACTATTATGCTATAAGAAATGATGAACAGATTGATTTTAGAAAAACCTGGAAAGACTTAGATGAACTGATGCAAAGTGAAATGAGCAGAACCAGGAGAACGGTGTATACAGTAACAGCAATACCGTACAATGACCAACTGTGAATGACTTAGCTATTCTCAGCAATACAAAGATGATAAACAATTCTGAAGTACTCATGATGAAAGATGCTGTCACCTCCAGAGAAAGAACTAAAGGAGTCTGGATACAGATAGTAGTATACTTTTTTAACTTTATTCTTTTGTGCGTTTATTTTTTTGCTCTGTCTCTTCTTTCACAACATGACTAATATGGAAATGTTTTGCATGACTGCACATGTATAACATCAAATTGCTTTCTGTCTCAACAAACAGGGGAGGGGAGGGAGGAAGAAAATCTGGAACTAAAAAAATTTCAAAGAATGTTAAAAATTGTTTATACATGTAATGGGAAAAAATAAAATATTTTTTAATATCATGTGTCCTTAAATTAACTCTTTACATAGCTTCTGGTCTTCTCTTTGTTTTAACAAAAGCCCTTCAATATAGAAGGAGCTCGTCAATACATGGGACAATGATGAGTTTGCAAACCCTCTCTTGGCAAAGTCAAATGCATCCAGCTCTCCCTACCCTATCTCCTTTTGTTTCCTCCTGCTCAGTTACATTAGGTGGCCTCACTTTCTCTATGCCTCAGTGTCCCCATCTGTTAAATGAGTGTCATCCTTGAGCTCAGAAGATTTGCCCTCTTTCACATACTCTTCCCACACCACCCCAATATATACAACTTTAGAGACTGTTCTCACTTTACAAGAAAGTCTCCAGGACATGACAGAATACCTTTCCTGAAACAGGTCAATTTCCCACTATTATCAGCAAGGACAAACACAGTCAAAACCTTCATGTCTCTCTGGGTGTAGTAGAGCTGGAATGTGGAGGCCAGAGAATATCTCCAGGGCTTGTGATATGTTACCCTTGATTGGATTGGCTGCTAGAAATAGGAAATAGCATCCATCCCTTCCCTCCCCATCATAAAAGCTGGGAGAGCATCCATCTTTAATTGGTAGTGGTAGGTAGCAGAGGGACCAGATTGGTGGAATATAAATCATTACTTTTAGACACTCAGTGTTAGCAAAGCACTTGACAGTCTCCTAACAACTCTGTTAATTGAAGCAGGTAGGCAGAGAGGTCAGAGATCATCATCCCTACTTTACAATAAAGGGCTCTCAAGTTCCTACCTCATGATTGTATGAAAAATGACCAAGTAAGCGCCTGACCCCAGGTTGTGCAGAGTTGGCCAGAGGTGGAGAACCTGCAACCTCAAGACTACATGTGGCCAGGGGCGGCTAGGTGGCGCAGTAAATAGAGCACCCGCCCTGGAGTCAGGAGTACCTGAGTTCAAATCCGGCCTCAGACACTTAACACAAAAACTAGCCGTGTGACCTTGGGCAAGTCACTTAACCCCAACTGCCCTCTAAAAAAAAAAAAAGCAAAGACTACATGTGGCCCTCCAAGTCCTCAAGTGCGGCCCTTTGACTGAATCCAACCTATTTGTGACATTTGGACTCAGTCAAAGGGCCACACTTGAGGGCCTGGGGCCTCAAGGCCGCAGGTTTCCCACCCCTGGATCTTCTTCCCATTATACCATGGTTCTCTGACTCCAAGGCTTTTCTCCTGACTGAGGTTCACAATCCCCTCTCAAATCACCAACCTTTTACTCATCCATCATTTACAAGATCACAGATTTCAAGCAGGAACCTCAAAAATTTTCTGAAGGCAGAGGTAGATTTATTTTCTGTCTTTGTATTGCCATCTCCTTGCCTAGCACTTGTCATATAGTAGGCACTTAATAAATGCTTGTTGATTGATTGGTTTTATAGATGAGAAAGCTGTGGTCCAGAGAGGTGAAGTGATTTACCCACTGAGTGTATAACCTAGGTCTTCTCACTCAAAACCCAGCTGTCTTTCTGAATATAAACTGCTGCCAGGCTCCCCAGGGCATAAAGAGCAAGTCTCCTTTCCCTAGCTGCTATGGCCAAGAAAGGGAGAGAGTCCGTACCAACCTCCACAACTGATTCCAACTTCTGTTCTTTCAAGAGTTTAATGCAAAGCGTTAAGCACCCTTAGCTAAGCTTTGCAAATAACAGAATGAAAAGACTGAAGCCTCATTTCTGCCCTCTGCATTTCTCTGAGGATTAAGGATGGATCAAAGTCACAATAAGACAGGCCCTTTTCTCAGACAGTCTGGCTGCTCTCAGAGGATCTGTTACATCCTGTCCAGGCTTCCAGAACCTCAGCGTCAAGTCCTTGAGGAAGCCTGGCTGCCCAAACACAAGACTCTCCTCACTGTCCTATATTCCTAATTCATTCATTTGCCATGTCAAGCTAATAACGTGAGAGATCAGTAATTAAGTCCCAGAATCCATCTGGGGAGCATGTACACAGGTGAACTTCTTGATCAATTTACTCATGAAAACTAGAACCACTGTGTTATCTCCTGAATATGCTTTGGTCCACACAAGCTCTCTATTTATTAAAAAAAAAAACACCACTTTCCTGTTTCAGTTTGTTAAAATTTTACTTACCCCCTTCAATTTGTTGTTGTTCAGCCATGTCAGAGACTCTTTGTGACTCCATTTAAGGTTTTCTTGGCCAGATACTAGAGTAGTTTGCCATTTCCTTCTCCAGTTCATTTTACAGATGAGGAAACTGAGGCAAACAGGTTAAGTGTCTTGCCCATGGTCACACAACTAGTAAGTGTCTTAGGCCAGATTTGAACTCAGAAAGATAAGTTTTCCCGACTCCAGGCCCAGCACTTTATCCACTACACCACCTAGCTGCCTTCATCCTTCAAGGCCCAGGCTCAAATGTTGCCTCCTCCATGAAGCCATATCTGAGACTTCAGCTTTTTGAACTCTAGGCAGCATCTTTCTTTTACCTCTTTTATGCATGACTCTATTTTTGTATTAGTTATTTGTATGTGAAGAAGAGAGATGTAGTGAATAGAGAGTTAGCCTCTGAGTCAGGAAGGCCAAGGTTCAAGTTCCATTTTTGACACTTACTGGTTGTGTGTCCCTGGGCAAGTCACTTAACTTCTCATTGTCCCAGGCAATTCCCTGCAGCTCCAAAAAGCTGTCAAGCTGCATCGGTAGAGAAACTTCTTCTGCTGATGAAATCCCAGGTCCTGAAAGCCAATTTGTTAATTGCACACATGTATATATGCATCTATTTCTCCTCCTTTGGAATGCAGGGGTAAGTTTCATTTAGCTGACCATCTCCCTAGATTTCTAGTAGGGTCTAATTTACCACAGAGCTGGTGTATCAGGCCAAGTTCTGTTCCCAGTTGGGTGAGGAGTAGTTCTGTAGTCATGTACCCTATTGAAATATCGTAGATCAAGAGATGGAAGAGATCTCAGGAGCCACCTGAGATTTTATCAACTTTCTCATTTGTCAGCTGATAAAACCAAGTCCAGAGAATTAAGTTATTTGCCCCACCACCACCCCTCTACTTGTAAGACTAATTAGCTGGTAAATACATTGATCACTGAACTCAAAGTCAAGAAGGCCTGAATTGAAATCTGACTCAGACACTGGCTATGAGACTCTGGACAAATCACTCAGCCTCTCTCTGCCTCAATTTCCTCATCTGTAAAATGAGAACAACACCTACCTCTCAGAGCTGTTGTAAAGATCAAATGAAATAATACTTGTATTGCATTTTGCAAACCTTAAAGCACTCTGTAAATGGTAGCTACCATCATCATGGGCAGGTGGGTGGCACAGTAGATAGAGTGCCAGGCTTGGAATCAGAAAAACCTGAGTTCGAATATAGCCTCAGACACTAACTGTAACTCTGGGCAAGTCACTTAACCCTATTTGCCTCAGTTTCTCATCTGTAAAATGAGTTGGAAAAAGGAATGGATAAACCCTTCTAGTATTTAGGCCAAGAAAACTCCAAGTAGGATCACAAAGACTTGGACATGACTAAAAACAACTAAACAACAAAAATCATCAAGCTTTCTTACATTCTTCTGGAAAGGAGGGAAGAGAAACAACTGGGTGCAGTATACCCGGAGGGAGCTCAGAGGGGCAGTGAATAAAGCACTAGTCCTGGAGTCAACAAGACTCCTCTTCCTGAGTTCAAATCTGACCTCAGACACTTTGTTCTAGGCCAGTAAAAGGAGCCCAACGGATCATCATTGTCTTCTTTTTCCAAGATATCTAGAGAATGCTGATAGGAGAGACCTGAGAACAGATATTGGTTCTGATTGGGGATGGGGTTTGGGAGGAAGCACACCAGGGAAGGAATGCCTGAACACTGACTCAGCATCTGGTTGGTTGGTTATTGTCCTTTATTCTCAAAGACCAAAATGAAATCACTGTGTTGGAGTCAAGTTATAATGTGTCTAACTATGACTGATCAAACCAATATGAACTCAGAATGCTCCATCACAGGTTGGGCACAAATAGTTCGTGTGAACATTTGGGGTGGATTCTCCAGAGTTGTGCATCTTGTGTTTCTTTTGAGCCGTTTCAGTTCTGCTTTGCTCATAGAGCACAGGGCCTTCTTGAATGTGGATATGCCATTCTGGGTTATCCTTTGCCAGGGTCTCCCATGTCACACAGTCTCTCTTCAGAGAGAGACCTTGAGAGTATCCTTGTAACACATTTTCGGACCATCATGTGAACACTTGTCTTGTATAAGTTCTCCTCACATGCATAGCATCTAACTCTCTCCTCAAGGACTGCTCAACCATCTTCTACTCCAGACCCAGATAATGCAGCTTCTCAGCAGTAAGAATAATATGGAAATAGCCATAATTCCTAGACCTTTAGTTCCTGGACCAAGCCATGGAGGAGTAGTAACAGAGGCATGTGGTAGATGCACATAGGTTCAACCAAATGCTCCAGGAGAAGGAGGCCATATCATTATGTGATTAAAATTCAGCAACCAAATTTCCTGGATAGAATATGGGAAGATTCCTCAGATAATCTCTAGTTCCTGGAGCATTCCTTAATGCTCAGTCTTCTTAAGGACAAAATGATTACATAAGTGCCTTTAAAACTGAAGGACTATTAAGGAGCTAAAGCATGGTATAGGAAAGCAAAAAAGTGGACTTTGCCTTCTACTACCATAATAAGTTCTCAAGCAGTGAAAGTCCCATGAGAAGAGTATTGCCTGTTTAACAATCCCAAGTTTGTTTCCTTCTGGGAGGAGTGCCAAGCCCTTTGTATAGTACCATAAGGCTGAGGGGAAAAGAGTAAATCACCCCCAGGGACTGCCTCTTTATTTACCCAAAATTCATTTCCTTTATCACAGGGTCAAAATCACGGGGTGATACTCTTGGCCTGGAGAACTTGATAGGTCTCTGCAGAGAAAACAGGACTCACCAAAAGAAGGAAGAATGATCATATCAATGATTTATTGACTATTGTGAATTCTTTATGTGTATTACATTCTCTCTGTGGAGTGAAACAATCAGTCCCAGATATCTACTGTTACCTCAAATTCTTACAGCCCTGAGATGTCCTCAGAGAGAGATCACTGGGGGCAAAATGAGTCAAAGAAATCAGAAGAAAGAAGAACTAAGGCTCCATTCCTAGTAGTTACCAAACAGGACCATGAGACCTTTTATAATTCTTAAGATTTTTGCCTTTGAATTATCTCCCTATATGTGTATGTATGTATGTGTGTGTGCATATATATATGCTTCTAGACAATGTAAATATGAACATATGTATTCATATTTGTGTGTTTTATGTATATGCAATATCTATATGTGTACTTTTCTATCTATATGTGTAATGGTAATGGAATTTGGAGATTCTCCTGTGTTGGCTTGGTTTTGGGGTTGAGTGTTAAAACCCAGATCTTGTGAATCCCACTTGTGGGATGGACTTATTGAAGTAAAGAGAGAGGGCTGAACTGGGAGGAGCCATGAATTTGGAGAGAGGCCCAAGCCAAGGGAAGGCCAGAGGGACATTTGGAGAACAGCGTTGTGGACTGCTGAGGGCCAGTTGGAGCTGCCCAGGACTTTTGAAAACTGCCACCCAGAGCTGCCAAGAATGGAGGAGGCATGACTGTGATGCCAGTATTTTGTCTGTCTGTTTTGATGTTGTTTTGCTAGATTCACCTGCTGGTAAAGGACAGTGCTGCTGTTACAGAGGTCCTGGAAACTTATTGTTGGTTCAGAAGCCCTGAAGGAGGATTTTCCTGTTGTATGTTTACAGAAATCCTGTAAGAGGGCCTTGCTGATGTTTTCAGGGGTTCTAGGACTGTTCTGCAGGTAGAATGTGACTTGATGAGAACACTGGCAACATGTGTTGTGGCTTTATTAGGCTTTGCTTCCCCAAGAACTGGGACTGCTGAGTACTTGCCTCTGGTCAAGATGAAGACAGGACCTCTCCTTGGGCATTGAACACTGTGATGATATTTTAACCTTGTTGTCACTTAAGGGTAGATGGCCTTTTGTGCTCTCCTGCCCTTTTTGAGAAAGTGCTTGGCATTAATGGATGGTATTGTAGTTCACTTGTGATCCAGAGGTGGGAAACATTTGACTTTTTTTGTGCTCTGTGATTGACCAAATGAATGTACTTTGCTTATGATTGGAAACTAATCTCCATTTGAGAAGAGAGACTCTGATTGACTAAATGAATGTACTGCCCAGGAATAAGCTACTTTGACTAATGTACTGGCCAGGGGTGGGATATTTAGACCTTGGTCCTTTGCAATTGAATTGAGAACTTACTTGCTAAATGAATGAGTTACGCTGTATTTTGGTTTTCTCTGTTCTGTGAATGTTTGCCTTAATCTGTCACTGAATTAATGGAATTTGCTATGCTGGTAATCTGAACCTTGGAAGTTGCCTTTGCTTGGCATTACAATATGTACATTTGATTTTTGCTTGCATCCACAGATGTGCAAACATATACATATGTATATGAATAAAGTATGTGTGCATATATCACTATATACATAAATGTATATGTATTTATTTTTATTCGCATAGACAAGCACACAAACATATGCATACATACATATATGTATTGTGTATATGTGTATATATTGCACCTATACATGTGTACATACATATACGTATATGTATTGTTTATACAGGGCAGCTAGGTAATACAGTGAATAAAGTGGCAGGCTACAGTCAGGAAGACTCATCTTCCTGAGTCAAATCTGGACTCTGACACTTACTTGCTGTGTGACCCTGGGCAAGTCCCTTAACTTTGTTTGCCTTCATTTCTTCATCTTAAAATGAGCTGGAGAAGGAAATGACAAATCACTCCAGTGTCTTTGCCAAGAAAGTTCCAAATGAGGTCACAAAGAATTGGACACAACTGAAAAATGAATGAACAAGCAAAAAGTGCATGCATGTATGTGTGTATACATACATACACACGTTGTTACATACCTATATGCATACTTACATATATGCATACATACACACATATTCAGATGTAGATAGCTATAGATATCTACCCATATCACATAAACTAGTAGGCCTAAAAACCTAAAGTATTAGGTACTTTTTCTGAGTGAGCATGGACTGTAGCTGATATCTGTAAAAGGAAAACCAGTAGGGGTCAACAGTGAGCCAGGTCCTAAGGTTTGCTGGGCACTGGAAGATGTCGCCCAACAGATTTAGGAGTTCTGGGCCCAGTACTTAAATATTTGTGGAATGAATGAATTGGAAATAAAACTATCTGATTTGGTTATTTGGCATTTAAACAAGATATTTCCATTCTCCCCAACAGTGAAAAATATGACTCCCTCAATAATTTGTGTTATACTTGGGAGTTAGAATGAGGATAAAAAAGGGTCCATGAAAGTGTTAATAACATGGAAATCCAAGTACAGCATACTTCTCCCTTTGTAACAGCGTTTTTAGTGCCAAATAAAAATATGATTCAGTCTAAAACTCTAGTTGTTCCCTTTCATGGTCTATTGACAAGGTAAAATCCTGTTTGTCCTGATGTAAGTAAACCATCCATTGGCAAGTATGACCTCTCAGTAAGGAATGGCATTGGGTGCTGTTTTAAAAAGGAATATTTTAAAGTCATATAATTAAAATTCTCTTGCTCGTATGTAGGACCATCAGTCAGGAGAAGGAAGATGCCACCAGCACTCTGAAGAAAAGGCCTAATAAATTATACCAAGTCTGAAAAGCAGTGTAAGTAAAACAGAGCACAAGTCAACAGTTCTGTGATATAGAGGAAAATGGCCTGGATCTGGAGCAAGAGGAACAATTCTGGCCACCTTCCTACCTGTGTGGCCTCAGACAAGTCACTTACTCCCCCTATCATTGTTTCATTTCCTGTAAAATAAAAGGATCAAATTAGATGATATCTTTAAATCCTGTGAGCCTTTCAGAAAATGGAACAGGCTCTTTCAAAAGCATGGTGTCTGTGATGAAACCCCCTTATCCAAAAGGACTTGGAGTTGATCATAAGTTTAATGTGTGATCTTAAGCAGTTTGGTGTATCTTTTTCACATATGTTGAGTTTCTAAGACGGTTGCCACCTTAATTTTTTTATTAACTTGAAGGAGACCTTTACAGCCTTCTTGATATAGATTCTAAGAATCTGTGGCACACTTCCCTTCCTGTTCACCTTTGTGAAGCCTGAAAGGTCAAAGGGACATTTTTAAAGCCAAGATACAGTGGATCAAAGAAATTTACACAATAAAGCAACACTTCTACTCGGAGGGGCTGGTTCTGTAAATTAGTAGAGTTAAGGAAACAAATTAATGTAATTTTTTTCTGATAAGTCCAAGCAGGTATTTAGAAGTTGAGCCACCTGCAGGGGATTTATTTGTTTTAAGCCCTGAAGCACCATCAGAGCCTGTATAGCCAGAAGACTTCTGACCCTGGAAAGAGTTGAGAGTTTTGTTGGGTTGGTTTTTTTTAACCTAGGTCTGGCAGTTTAAAGAATTAGCTTAAGCAATGAGTAGCAATTCAGTGTGAGAAAGCTCTTAATTTATACCTAAGTGTTTGGATTTAATTGCATCTTGTTGTATAAAATATCCTCTTCGGAGTTATTACACAAATCTAGTGATGTAGGGACCAGTTAATTTTCTATATTGCTATTTTAAAATTCAAGCAATTAGTAAACAAGCATTTATCAGATGCCTACTATGTGCCAAGTGCCATTAGGTATAACAGTTATAATATATGTAAACATACGTATATACAAAATTTATATAAAATAAATACACGGTGATGAAGGAAGGAAGTGTTAGCAGTTGAGTTAATCTAGAAAGGTCTTTTATAAGAGGTGGCATTTGAATTGATCTTTGAATGGGAAGAGAACCAAAATAGCGATGTTACTAAAACCCAAAGTGAGAGGGTTTGTGTACTGATCTCAGTCTATTAGGTTATAGGACTGAGAAAGATCCAGTTAACTGATCAATGTTACTGTGCCCTCCAAGGTTAACCAGATCTTTGGCACTGTACTCATAACTCACATGTCTACAGTGCTTTAAAAGTCATAACTTGCAAAAACTCTGTGATGTAGGTGGTATAAGGACTATCATGCCAAATGATAAAATGGAGACTCAAGAAGTTTGAAGGACTAGAGCTCTCTTAGTCACATAGCTTGTGTCAGAGCCAAAATTTAAACTCTGACTCCAACTACAATAGCCTTTCCTGTCTCTGCAGCCTTTGCCTCTGCAACTGCCCCAGAAGGAAGAGAGCATCCTATCTTCCCTGAGAAGCCATTCCACCACTCCAGGCACTGTCTCCAGACTCCTACAATTCCACAACAGTTGCCTTGTCCACTTTCCAACTATAGACATCTGTCTAATGCCCAAGGATAACTCCACCCCAAAGCAAACCCCAATGGAAAGTGATAACCTACCTGAACTCCTTCCCCAATGATTAACATATACCCAGCCCTACATACCCTCTCCATTCTATTGATTCTGAACCCCTAACTTCCATTTTTAAAAATTATACTCTCTGTCCACCATTTACTATTTCCTTATTCCCATTCTCCTCCACCCAGTTCCTACATCTCTTCCTAGAGCTCCCCACTGCTTCAACTGTGTCCTTCTGGATGCTTGCTCTGTAGGTAGTAAAAGAACTTTCACCATAAACCTTTTCCTTTCTTTCTCTCCATCTTCTTATATTCACTGACACCTAGCTTTCTGATGATACACCTTCCCTAACCACCCTTTCCAAGACTGTTTGCATTTTCACTTTCAATCAGCTGTTCATAATGGGGGCATCGAAAGAATCCCACCAAAGAAAGTTTCCCACCACTCCAATTCTACAACTGCCATTCAGTGAACTTTCTTCCTTTGAAGCTTATTTGTTCCATATTTATCACCTAATCAAGATTCTGGTGGTGATTGGGACCTTTCCTCCTTCCTTCCTCAATGAATTCAATGCCTGTTTCAGTCTTTCTTACCTCCCCAACTGCTGCCTTCATTCTAGAGGACCTCAATATATCCACAGAGATGGTCACATTCTTGATCTTGCCATTACCCACAAGTGTTTCATTGCTATGTTGATAAACTCTGAAATGCCTTTATCTAATCATAGCCTGTGGTCATGCTACCTCTCCCTTAGCCTTGCAACCCTCAACTCTGATCTTCATTTTTATTGTGACCCCCCCCCCCGATCCCTCCATCTTTCAGTTCTTTCCCAAGCTATTACCCTTGTACTAGCTATATTTCCCAACCTTCCCCATCTTGACCCATTGGTGAATTAGTCCAACACTACATTGCCCTCTTATTTTGAGTCCTTTGTCCCTTTAGAGGCAGCTAGGTGCCAGAGAAAGCCCCTAGGTCTAGAGTCAGGAAGACCTGAGCCCAAATCTGGCCCTAGACAATTATTAGCTCTGTGACCCTGGGCAAGTCACTTAACCTCTGTCTGCCTCAGTATCCTCAACTATAAAAGTGATAATAATAGTGATACCCACCTCCTAGGTTTATTGTGAGTCTCGAATGGGATAATACTTATCAAATGCTTAGCACAGTGACTGACAAAGTAGGAGCATAATAAATGCTGGTTTCTTTTCTTCTGTCTCTTGTTCTATCAAAAATCTTGCCTTGCCAAGCCTCCTACTCATATTAGACCATTTGCTGCCTTCATTCCTACTAACCTGCTGCTAAATGCAGCTGGAAAAAATTTTAAAACCATGTTGACTTTGTCCACAACAAAATTGTGTTACATAATCTCAATTGGGGCAACCCAGCTGCAGAAAGGGGATCCTTTTCCACCTCATTAATTGATGCCACTCAACACAACTGCTTTCTATCCCTGTTTAAATCTCCAATGGCTCTGTTTCTACCCCACTCCCTTAGCTGAGAATTTTGCCTCAAATTTCACTGAAAAAGTTGAGGACAATTGCCAAGAGCTCCCTCTTTTCCCTCCCCCTCATCATACTTCACTGAGATGCCTTTCACCACCCTCTCCTTTATTCTCTCTCACATGAAGAGGTGGCCCTTCTCCTTGCCAAGGCAACTCCCTCTACACATACAAGTGATTCCATTCTATACTATCTTCTCCAGCAGATCGCCCCCCCACCCCAGTCTTCCCCTTCTCTCACTTACCTTTAATCTCTCTCTGTCTACTGGTGGGGTCCCTACTGCCTACAAATATACCCAAGTATCTCTCAACCTCAAAAAACCCTCACTTGATCTACCCAACCCCGATGTCACCCTATTTATCTCCTCCTTTTTGTGACTAAACTCCTTAAGAAGTTTGTTTTCAAAGGTGCCTCCACTTTCTTTTCTCTCACTCTCTTAACTCTCTATAGTGTTGTTTGCAGCCTCATCATTCAACCAAAATAGTTCTTCCCAAAGTTACCGATGATTTTTAATCACCAAATCTAATGACCTCTTCCCAATCCTCATCCTTCTTAACCTCTCTGAAGACTTAGATGCTGTCATCTCCCTCTTTCCCTTTCAACTTTCTTCTTTCTAGTTTTTTGTGCTGTTGGGTATTCTCCTGGTTCTCCTCCTCCCTCTCTGACTTTTCCTCCTCAGTCACCTTGACTGGATTTTCATCCATGTTGCACCCAGTAACAATAAGTGTCTCCCAAGGCTCTGTCCTGAGCCCTCTTTACTTCTTCTTCTATTCTATATCATTTGGTGATCTCAAGTCCCATGGATTCAGTCCTTTCTATGCAGATCATTTTCAGATCTATTTGTCCAGTTCTAGCCTCTCCCCTCACCTCCAGTCTCACGTCTCTAACTGCTTATTGGAAATCGCAATCTGGACTTCTCATAAACATCTTAAACTCAGCATATCCAAAACCGAACTCGTCTTTTTCCCCAGACCCTCTCCTTTTTTTGACTTCCCTATTTCTGTCAAGAATACTAATCAACAAGGCTTGCCAAGTAGGTGTCATTCTCACTCCTCATTCTCTCTCATCTCACCACATCCAATCTGTTGCCAAGTCCTGTTGTTTCTACCATTATAATCTCTCTTGAATATGCCCCCTTCTCTTCTCTGACACTGACACCACCTTGGAGAAGGCCTTCATCACCTCACACCTGGACTATTTATTGTAATAGCTGGTTAATGTACCTGTCTCAAGTCTCTTCACATTCTGGTCCACCCTCCACTTAACTGTCAAACTGATCTTCCTTAAATGCAGATCTGACCATGTTACCCCTCTCCCCCACATTCAAGAACCTCCAGGATCAAATATAAAATCTTCTGTTTGGCTTTTAAAGTCCTTCCTTACCTGGAGCCCTCCTACCTTCCTAGTCTTCCAGGAAGGATTTATTCTCCTCAGTATACTCTATGATCCAGGGATGTCGGCCTCCTTCTATTCCTTGCAGCAAACTTTCCACCTCTCAGCTCCAGCTATTTTCACTGGCTGTCCTCCACAGGGCCAATACAGGAATTTGATTTGCTTATTTATGCATGTTTAAATCATGTTTTGTTTTTCTTACTTTCTCAGTGGGGAAAGGGAGAGGGGTGGAGGTAGGAGGGAGAAAACAGGATTTAAAATAATATGTAAACAAATAAATAAATGTCTTTTAACTTGTTTTCTACAATACAATGCTGCCTAGCCAGTGGGAATAATTTGGATCTAAACTCAAAAATTCAAACCTACAAAGTAAAGGCAAACATCATAGGCTCCTTAGAAGGATTTATAAATCTTAGTTAATTCTGCAACGATCTGTCTCACCCTAGACTATGATTCCCATCAGTTTCATTTTTTTTCTTTTTTTGATATCAGATCTGTGATGCTATCCATGTAAGTGAGGAATTGTTTTGCAAGAATGTTCTTAAGGAGTTGTGTAGGACCCTGACAACTTAAGTAAAGTGACTTGCTTAGGATGATACAGTCAGAAGTAGGACCTGAATGTAGGTCTTCCTGACTCTGAGGACAGCTCTCTAACCATCATGCCATGCTGCCTCTTGAACCTTTTAAGTTTGCTAAAACTCTTAAATGTGAAGCTAGATGGGGTAGTAGATAGAGTTTCAGGATTGGAGTCAGGAAGACCCCTCTTCCTGAGTTCAGATCTAGTCTCAGACACTTACTAGCCATGTGACCCTGAGCAAGTCACTTAACCACAGTTGCTTCAGTTTCCACATCTGTAAAATGAGATGGAGAAGGAAATGGCAAACCACTCCAGCATCTTTGCCAAGAAAAGTCCAAAGAGTGTCACAAAGAGTCACATACAACTGAACAACAACACTCTTAAATAAAAGATCATTTCTAACCTTAAATTTCTTACATTCCATTTTAAGTATGAGTTTCTAGCTTAAGATCTAGTTCTGCTTTTTCCGAGGGTCAGTTTCAATGGTTCATCATATTGAAGAGGTGATCTTGCTCTCTTAGAGACATTGCTGAAAGAGAGGGATCTCCAGCGAATTTTGCCGTGCTAGAAAGGCTCAGCACTAGAGTATACAGCCCTCTGTTTTATTGGCCACGGTAATTTATGAAGAAGGAAAAATGAATACTTCCTAGAATTCCAGCATTGACTGAAATCTGAGAGATCACCAGCATGGTACAATAATAAAAGTGCTAAATTTGGAGTCAAAGGACCAGGGTTCAAGCACCAGCTCTATCATCTATTAACTGGGCAAGTTGCTAGACCTCTCTAGGTCTCAGTTTCCTCATCTGGAAAATGTTGGCGTTGGCTGGATAACCTGCAATCCCTTTGACTTCTAATTCTATGGTGCTCTATACCAGCCAGTCCAGCCAACCCTTCTAAGTGATTCGTGAGTCTTAAGGGCTTCTCCTATTCTTCACCATATTAAGCCAAAATCTGCCTCCCTGGAACTTTACCATCCTTCTAACTTCTTTCTTTTAGAGGTTCACAGAACAAATCCAGTTCCTGTAGAACCTCCATTTTTCTTCCAAGGATTAAGAAATGGAGTATTTCTTCCTACAGTAAAGTACTATAAAGCAAACTTTACATAAAGAACCTTACATAAGCAGAACTTCATTTAATCCATATAACTATGTGGTATCCTCATGACCAGAATTATTATCAACAGTAATAGCAAGTATTTGTATAGTGATTTAAGATTTGCCAATCACTTTACAAATATTACCTCAATTTTATCCTAATAACCTTGGGAAATAAACACTATGATTATCCCCATTTTACAGATAAGGAAACTGGGGCCTACAGCAGTGAAGCGACTTGCCCATAGCTGCACAGCTACTTAAGCGCTTGGGGTTAGATTTGAACTCAAATCTTCCTGACTCTACAGTGGTACAGTACAGTGGTCTATGCACTGTGTCACCTAATTGCCTCAGAGTTGGAATTACCACAAAAGATCTCTAATCTAACCCCTACTTGAAGAAGGGGGGTCTAAATAAGAATTTATTAAGCACCTACTCTGTACCAGGCACCACTCTAAGGGCTTTACAAAAATGTTATCTTCCCTCACAGTTTCCCTGACAAATTGTCACGCAGGGATTGCTCAAAGACACCCCCACACAGGAAAGATCTGGTCAACCCACTACCCTCAAAGCAGCCCATTTCATTTCTGGACAACTTTAACTCAAGAAGATTTTTTGCTGACATTCATTTGAAACCTGCCTCTCTGTAACTTCTACCCATTTTCCTAGTTCTGACCTTCAGAGTGAAGCAGAACAACTCTAACGCCCTTTTCACATGTGCTGATGAAACGTTTGTTGTTATTCAGTCATGTTCAATCACATCCAACTCTTCATGACCCCGATTTAAGTTTTCTTGACAAAGGTATGGGGGTAGTTTACCTTTTTTCTTCTCCAGCTCATTTGACAGACAAAGAAGCTGAGGCAAACAAGGTTAAGTGACTTGCCCAGGGTCACACAGCTAGTAGGTGTCTGAAGTCAGATTTTAACTCAGGAAAAGGAGTCTTCCTACCTCCAGGCCTGGAACTCTATCCAGTTCTTCAGGGCTTTTCTAGGAACACATACTACCCCCAGGGAGTCCTCTCAAAAGGAGCTGCTGAGAGGAAGCTAGGTGGCACAGTGAATAGAGCACCAGCCCTGAAGTCAGGGAAACCTGAGTTCAAATCCAGCCTCAGGCATGTAGTGGTATGAACTTGGGCAAGCTACTTAACCCCAAGCTCCCTGCCTTCCCCCCTCCAAAAAGCAAAAAAGCAAACAAAAAACAAAAGGAGTCGCTGAAGCAGAGGAAGCCAGAGGATGAAAAAGAAGATCAGAGGACTGCAAGGAACAGTAGGGAAAAGCCCAAGGGTAGATTTACAACACGAAGACTCAGATCAATGACAGGTTCTGGGTAGAACCAATCAGACACCACTTCTCTATAGACATCATGCTTCAGCTTTTATGGGTTTACAAGACCCTGTTGTCCACCACAGGTCCAGCCCTGCCTGAAATCCCTTCTATGAAAAAAGTATTTATTAAATACTGTGAATATGACTTATATGTTCCCAGTTGTACACATTTACTCATACCATTTCCTTGTACCTGGAATGACTTTCCACCCATTTCTGACTTTTAAGATTCTACACATCCTTTGAGGCCCAGATCAAATACCATCTCTTCCATGAAGCCATCAATGATCTCACAAGATAGCATTAAAAATTCTTGTTTCTGAACTTGTCATGTCTTACTTGTATTTCTTGTGCAGTTTACATGTTTTAATTTGTGTGTGCATGTTTCCTCTCCTCTACAAAACTGTAAGCTCTTAGACAACTGGTTCTCAACCTTCCTAATGCCACAACTCTTTAATATTCGTATGTGGGCGTATCTGCATGTGGGCAGACCCTCCTGGAGACGGATAGAGGAGTAGTGTCTCGGTTCCTAAGACCATCAGAAATATGTGTTTTCCAATGGTCTTAGGTGACCCTTGTGACCCCTGTGAAAGGGTCGTTCAACCCCCAAAGGGGTCGCAACTTGCAGGTTGAGAACCACTGTCTTAGACAGAGAGATATCACCTGTGATAGTCCAGCATTCCAGGTTTGGCTTCCAAAGTTCTGATGAGAGGTGAATGAGGATGATGGCTAGATCACAAAATGCATCTTGAGTTGATGGCTGGGAACTGACTGTATCATAGAATCATCAACTCTCAGAGACAATCCATATTACCTGAACAATAATAATCTTTCCAACATACCTTACAAGTGATCCTTAAAACCTTACTGTACAAAAAATATTTATAGCAGCTTTTTTTGTGGTGGTCAAGAACTGGAAATTGAGGGGATGCCCATCAATCGGGGAATGGCTAAACAAGTTGTCATATATGAATATAATAGGACACTACTGTGCTATAAGAATTGATGATCAGGCAGACTTCATAATAACCTGGAGAGACTTATATAAACTGATGCTAAGTGAGGAGAGCAGAACCAGGAGAACTTTGTACACAATTACAGACACATCATACCCATGATGACTGACTTTGATAAACTGGGCTGATCTCAGCAACATAAGGTTATAAGACAACTCCCAAAGACTCAGGATGGAAAAGGCTATCCACATCCAGAGGAAGAACTACAGAGTCTGAATGCAGATTGAACAAACTACTTGCTTTCTTTCTTTTTTTGTTTTGCTTTGTTTCTTCTTTCTCATTGTTCTCTCCATTGGTTATAATACTTCTTTACAACTTGACTAATGTTTAATGTGAAGGTATTTGTAGATCCTATATTTGACCGCATGCCACCATGGAGGGGAAATGCAAGGAGAGGGAGGGGGAGAAAATTTGAAACTCAAGGGATTATGGAACTGAATGTTATAAACTAAAAGTAAACAAATAAATTTTAAAACAAAGAAATGATGAACAGACAGACTTCAGAAAATCTTGGAAAGACTTATATGAACTGATGCTGAGTAAGGGGAGCAGAACCAGAAGAACATTGTACTTCTGTACACTATAACAGCCACAGTGCACAAGGACTGATTTTGATAGACTTAGCCCTTCTCAGCAATGCAAGGACCTAAAACAATTCCAAAGGATACATAATGGTAAATGCCATCCACATCCAGAGAAAGAATTATGGAGTCAGAACGTAGAGTGAAGCAGACTATTTTCTTTTTTGTTTTGTTTTCTTTTGTTTTTCTCGTGGTCTCTCCCATTTGTTATATTTCTTCTATGCAATCTGACTAATGTGAAAATATGTTTAATAGTAATATATGTGTAGAGCCATATCATATTGCATGCCTTCTTGGGGAGGAAAGGGGGAGGGAGGGGGAAAAAATTTCAAACTTATGAAAATGAATGTTGAACGTCAAAAATAAATTAATTAATCAATTTAAATTAAAAAAAAAATAAGTGGATCTTAAACCCTTAGCTTTAACCCACTGCCTCCCAAGACAGCCCATCCCATGTTTGGGTAGCAGTAAGGGAGAAGGAATTTACCCAATATGACACCTAAATTTTTGCCTCCTCTATCTCTTCAAACTCTTTGTAACTTCCATCCATTCTTTTGGCTTCTGCTTTTGGGGACCAAATAGAACAAGTCTTCTACGTGACAGTACTTTCAGGTTCTGGAAAGACAGCAATAGATCTTTTCTGCAACAGGCTAACTATTTCCAGAACTTTAAAATGATCTTCATGGGACAGAGTTAAGGTACTTCACTATCATGACTACCTTCCTCTGGATATTCTCTAACTTATCAATGTCCTTTCCAAAATATGGTTCCCAGTAGAGAACCCAATACTCCAGATTTTGTCTGACCACTGTGGACTGCCCTCTCTCATCCCTAGAATCAGTGACTGTCTTAACGTGGGCCAGGCTTGACAGGATCAAATGAGATCATGCATGCAATACACTTTGCAAACCCTAAAGTGTTAAATATAGCTATTATATTATTAACATTATTATTGTCATCATTACTGTTGAGGGTAGCTAGGTAGTAGAATGGATAGAGTTCCAGGCCTGGAGCCAGGAAGACTATCTTCCCCAGTGCAAATCTTGACTTAGAAGTTTGCTAGCTGTGTGACCTTAAGCACATCACTTAACCCTGTTTGCCTCAGTTTCCTCATCTGTAAAATGAGTTGGAGAAGAAAGTGGCAAACCACTCCAGTATCTTTGCCACAAAAACTCCAAATGAGATTACAAAGAGTCAACTGAACATCACTGTTGCCTTCCACATTGCATTCCAAAAGATGACATTTTCTGACATTTACAAATTCTGGGGACATCTCCTTTTTGAGGCCTACATCTCCAGCACACAAGGAAATACACCAGTGATGTCAAACTCAGATAGAAAGAGGGACATTAATCTGTACATAGGGATCCCTGTGGGACTTATATTGACTTAGTTTTAAAATGTAATGTTATTTGTGTTTTATTTTATTTTCATTTATTTTGCTAATTATTTTTCAATTACATTTTAGTCTAGTTTGGGCTACATGGGGAATGTTTGCAACCATTAAAACATATAATTCTTGACTTGAATACAGACTTTTATAACATATGTTCATGAAATAGGGTTGGAAGGGACCTTCGAGGATGCCTAATCCAACCTGAACCTGAGCAAGAATCTCCACTTTCACACACCTGACAAAATCTTTTATCCAAACAAGGGATTTACCTTGTAAATGGTAGCTGGAGCCTTGAACCAGTCTTTGGGAAGGCTAAGGCTCTGTCCATGACTGCTCTAGTTAGCTGTCCTCCTGTGCCCCTGCCCTCCACCTTCCAGTCCCCCACCCCACTCTAGGCCCACTGTTGGATCTCAGCTCCCTCCATGGAGCTCAGGAGCTGCTCAATAAATACTTTGTTTTTTTGTTTTGTTTTGTTTTTTTAAATTTTTTTTTTATTAACTTGTTTGTTCACTTTTAGGTTACAAGATTCTGTTCCATAGTCACTTCAGTTATAGATTTTTCTCCCCTTCCTCCCC
>CM053596.1:107289714-107318366 GCA_028646575.1 Pseudocheirus occidentalis
CCATCCTGAGACTTGTATAGTTGTCTTTTAACTGTGTGATGCTCAGAGGCGTCCAGTTTTTCAAAATCGGTCGTCACACATATGATGTATCTGTGACCATGTACAAATTTTTCCTGGTTCTGCTCTTCTCACTCAGCATCAATTCATATAAGCCTCTCCAGGTGAGTATGAAGTCCATCTCCTTCCCATTTCTTATAGCACAATAATATTCCATCACATTCATATACCATAACTTGTTCAGCCATTCCCCAATTGATGGGCATCCCTTAAATTTCCAGTTTTTTGCCAAAATACTTTGTTTAGATTAATCCGTTTTGAAGCTGTGGCTGCTGAGAGTTTCCATCCCTGTGTGTGATGGGGTTGTCTATGCTGATCACTGAAGTAGGAAGAATTGTGCTCTCCATACAGCCTGCTGGGAACGCCCCCCTTCACTTTAGGGCTGTGTGGGCTCCAAGAGTCCGCAGCTTTTTGTAGTCTTGTTTTTGCCTCCTGGGTGGCATGTTGTTGTAGCTGAGTCATTTCAGTCATGACCCCATTTGAGGTTTTCTTGGCCAAGAGCCCCTGAGCTGAGCTATAATTCATTACTCATCACAGAATCCTACTTTACCCTTTGTCTAACCCTGGGCCTGCACCTAGATTAGTATGCCTGACACTGAGAAAAAGGGACCTACATTCATGCATGGAGGTCAGGAACTACAAATCAACTCAAATGTTTCTTTCCCTGTTCCTCCCTCTACTGTACCCCCATCTGGCAGTAGGTAGAGCTGGGAGAGGGAGTGGTGGGCTTGGAGGCATGAAGACCTGATATTTATTAGCTGTGTGACTAGGGGAAAATCACTTAACTTCTGCCTGTCTTGGTTTCCTCAAATGTAAAAAGGGGGCAATAACAGACCTTACCTCACAGGTTTGTGGTAAAGATTGAATGAGAGTATTTTACAAATGTTTAGCACAGTGTCTGGAGCATAGTGGGTAACATATAAATAAATGCTTATGCCCCTCTATGGAGTATCTCAGAACCAAAAGGGGCCTGAGTCACAAATAGCGCCTCTTCTCCCTCAGGAGTATCCCCATGAAGCTAGGAGGACTTTCTCCACTTTCGAAGCACAGAGAAGCCAAGGTCCAGAAAGCTCTGGTTCTTGTTCACACAGCAGATCAGTGAAGGAGAAGGACTAATTTTTGTTTAGCTGGAGAAAGGATAATGGCCTCAATTCATATCCGTGATCTATGCCTTCTATGGAGTGGGTATAGTTAAGTCCTAGTGCCCCTTGCTTGTTACTGGGGTCTGGAATTCATATTCAACTCATAATTGTAGGCTGATAAAATACACTTCCCATCTATCAGATGGGAGAACCCATCATTAGACAGGAGACATCTGAAATAGATCCAGAAGTTTCATTAGGCTTCAAACTCAATAATAATCAAGAGTAATAGGACCACCAAAAATGCTTGGGTGATCTCAGGCTACATTAAAAGAAGCACAGCTTCCAAGAATAAGGAGATCATAGTTCCACTGCCTCCTTCCCTGGTCAGACCACATGGGGAGTGTTGTGTTCCCCCATTCTGGAAAGATCATTTACTCAATCGTAAGGGGAGCCCTTGGGCAAACTGTACTGGTTCAAATTTGGAGACTTAGTCCCAAGAGTACATAGATTCCTGGCTTGACTATCACACAGAACATTTGTCCTGCTACCCCACCCCAACCACTGACCCACCTAAGCACCACTACACACCCAAAGGGAAATCTAATCAACGTTAGAATGAGTTCTAGAACAGAGCAAACCTGGCTGAGAACCCAAAGGTGACTATCTAAATCATCCCTAACTTTTCTATAGACACACAGGTGCGGCTGATGCTTGCCTTAACCATCAGATAAGAGCAGAGTTTATCTTCCTTCCCACTCCTCACTCCTTTCTACAGGATTCCTGTTCTGGGACTGATAATCAAATCAACATTGACATTGTTAGTAGTAACTTGTTATTGTCAATGTAACTGAGTGTGTTACATTATTTAGTGTGTAACACACTAGTGAATGTGTTACAATTTGCTTTCTTCCCTGGGCCACCACTTCCCACTCCCTTATAACCATTCCTGACAGCCCCTGTGCCTTCTGCATCCCTGTCCCACTTTATTTCACCCCAGCCAGTCAGTGTAGTGGGTAGAGCACTGGACCTGGACTCAGGAAATTGTTGTTTTCAGTTATTTTCTAGTCATGTCTGACTTTTCATGACCCCATTTGGGGTCTTCTTGCCAAAGATACTGCAGTGGTTTGCCATTTCCTTCTCCAACTCATTTTACAGATGAGAAAACAGAGGCAAACAGGGCTAAATGATTTATCCAGGGTCACACAGCTAGTGTCTGAGATCAAATTTGAACCAAGATCTTCCTGCCTCTTAGCACTCACCACACCACCTTGCTGCCTAGGAAGGCACGATGACATGAGTTCAATCCAACCACAGACACTCACTAACCGTATGACCTTGGACAAGTCACTAAACTTTTGTCTGCCCCAGTTTCCTGATCTTTAAAATGGGGACAATAAAAGCACCTAACTCCTAGGGTTGTGGTGAGAATCAGATGAGATCATCATTGTAAAGCACCTGGCACATAGGAACTACCATATGAATATTAGTTATTATCATTATGCTACCCTTCTATTGTGCCTTGTACAACCACCACTCTATCATTAACAAACTGCCATGTGTATTAGACCTCCCTACCTCTTGGAAATAACTGCCTGTGTGTGTTAAGGATATATATATATATATATATATTTCTAGTGTATAATATATTCCTAATATATATTCATCTATACACACATATATTATACATATGTATGTCATGTATGTGTGTATATCTGCAAACATATATACATATCCATTGTTTTTAGTTTTCTACGTTGATGTTCCACCATTAGCCCATCCCACAGAAGATAAGCAATATGAAGACAGGGATTGTTTCATCTTTGTTTCTGTAACCCAAGTGCTAAGCACAACACCCAATATACAGTAAGCACTTAATAAATGCTTACCAAATTAAACTAAATTATGCCTGATCCTGGGTATCATACTTTAGGAAAGTTACAGATGAGCTAGAGTATCCATAGAAGAGCAGCCATCATAGTAAAGCATCTGGAACCCATGCCATTCGAGGTTCCATTTAAGGAACTCCAGTGTTTAGCCTAAGAAAAAGAGGGTCATATAAGAAAGGAAACAAGAGCCCTTCCAATACTTAAAGGTTTGTCAGGTGAAAGAGAGATTATACTTGTTCAGTTTGGCCCCAGAGGACCAAATCTAGAGAAATGAATAAGAGCTGGAAAGAGGCAGATTGCAGTTTGATGTCAGGTTTACATCCATAGACAACTGCAGCCAGCAGACCCTCTCTGGGTATGAGACAGCCAGGCATTTTGTGGTTCTAAAGTCCTGTGATCTTGTGTTTGCCAACATCTCCCCTACTCACCCACTCTGCAGCCCCTTTTTCTCAACCAGGGTTCATTGAATTTGGCCACATGTCCCCCCTCATGGAGATGTCTGTTACCAGGCTCAGTGAAGGCAACGTAGGAGACTGAGATTTTACCAGCTTTGCAAAAAGCCTGGCCCTGCAGTCACTATGTAAAACTCTCTTTTCTAGCCTCCCCCTCAACTAAAAATTCCTGGTTGATTTGCATGGATATTGTTCACAAGGAGAATGAAACTGAACTCAGACTAAATGGGCAAACTGGCTTGTCAGACATATCACTATATATCCCTTCTCCATCCAGTTGCACAGGACAGGATGAACTTTGCCAAGGAGGCCTCATACATATACAGCCTCATACAGAGCATTCCAAAAGGTGGTGGGGCAGCTTTTCTCCAGAATTTTTACAAGCTCCGAGTCGGCCAATCTACTCCATCAACTTGACCTTTCTGTGGCCACTAAGAGCAGGGCCTCCCAGAGCTAGCCAGTGCCCCATAAAACTTAAATGTTTCTGTTCTGAGATTGTCCTCAGAGATACAATATGCAAATGTCCAGGTCATATCCCTACAGAACAGGAATTTGGGTAAGAAAAGAACCCTGTCTGTGCAGTCACAGCAGGGGGCCAGGCTTCCATAACCACCTGGGGGTGATGGAGCCACCCTAGGATAACTCCTCTACAGGGAGGAGAGGGCTAGTAGGGAGCATGGAGGGGGGGCAGGGATCCATGAATGAAGAGCGGGCCTCACCTCCCACTGGTATGTCCCATCCTCATCTTGGACTTTCCCTCCTTAAATGTAGCAGTGGCTATAAATTCCTAGACCAGATTGGTGACTGTGGAAAACTGTGCCCAGTTTCAACCCAGATGAGGATGTTTTAGCGGGATAACTGCCATCAGTTTTCATTGATACTTACAGTAATTTGTGCACAAGGCCCAGCACTTTCATCTGATCAACTTATGTATCTGGATTTTTCCTCCTATATCCTAGACCATATACAGAGATAGAGATAGAGTTAGAGGACCAGCATTCCAATTCTGGGTGTGAGTCTTACAACCTATGTAAAGTCATTACCCTTTCCCTAGGACTTAGTCTTCTCCTTCATAAAATGAGAAAGTTGGACCAGAGTAGGGGCTCTTGATCTTATTTGTGTCACAGATCCCACTGTGCTATGGTACAGCCTATGGAACCCTTCACAGAATAATGGTTTTAACTGCATAAAATGAGCTATATGGTATTTCAAAGAGAATAAATTATAATGAAATAAAGGTGTAATTTTTGTTGTTGTAATTCAGTTTGACTCATTTGGGGGCTTCTTGGCAAAGATATGGGGTGATTTGCCATTTCCTTCTCCAGTTCATTTTACAGTAAAGGAAACTGAGGCGAACTGGGTTAAATTACTTGCCCCAGGGTCACATAACTAGTAAGTGTCTGAGGCAAGATTTGAACTTAGGAAGATGAGTCTTCCTGCCTACCGGCACAACACTGAGCTGCACCACTACCACCACCACTACCACCACCTCCCCCCAGGTGTTTGAAATTTTTTTAACTATCCAAGTTAACAGAATCTCTGAAATCTATCCATAGAATCCTTGAGGTCCATGGACACCAGGGTAAGGACCCCTGGAATAAATCATCTCAAAGATTTCTCCTTGCTCTAAAGCAACGGTTCTCAACCTGTGGGTCACAATCCCTTTGGGGGTTGAAGGGGGTCGCCTAAGACCATCGGAAAATACATATTTCTGATGGTCTTAGGAACTGAGACACTGCTCCTCTATCTGTCTCTAGGCAGGTCCGCCCACATGCAGATATGCTCACATATGAGTATTAAAGGGTCGAGGCATTAGGAAGGTTGAGAACCACTGCATCTAAAGCCTCTGATCTTGGATGTGAGACAAGTGTTCCTCTGCATGCCAATAGACAGTGCTAACTCTAATGACCAATTTCTTGTGGGATATTCTCCTCCCCTCAACCCCTATCCCTGGACTCCCAAACCCTTATTTCCTTAATTGCACTTATAGGACCATCAATTTAGACCAGGAAGTTTTCTCAGAGGTTGTCTGGTCCAACCCTTTCACTTAATAGATGAAAAAACTGAGTCCCCAAATATTATAGGTTAGTAAGCAGAAGAGAGTCAGAATTTGGGCCCAGTTCCTTTGTCAAATCTAATATTCTTTCTATTTTACCAATGGGGAATAAGCAAGGAATTTATATTGTGCCTACCATGCATCAGGCACTGTACTAAGCACTGATCCTTATAACAATCCTACGAGGTAAGTGTTATGATTATTCTCATTTTACAATTGAGGAAACTGAGGTAAACACAGGATAAGTGGCTTGCATAGGGTCATATAGTTAGTAAGTGTCTAAGGTTGGACTTGAACTCAGGTATTCCTGACTCCACATATACTGTCCTATCCACTGCACTGCCTAGACGCCTTGACTCTGCCCTATCCAGGTGCCTCTATGGATACTGGAAATCTGTCATGGTTGAAATGGGCCCCAATTCCATTCTTCCCACAGGTTATTTTGAAGAGGCTATAATTCCATGCCACAGAAGGGCTGCTCTGGAACTCTGTCAAATACATGACCCTTACAATGCATCCAGGTGAGTGACTGTGGATAGAGGGGTTGCCATGCTCTTAAAAATGTAAAATGCTCAGGAGAGGGTAGAGATGCAAATCTACACACAACCTAAAGTGGATCTGCCCTGATAGAGGCAGCTCGGGGTCGCTGCTTCACCATGGAATGTGCCAAGCTAGATAAGGAGGCAAATAACTGGCACCTTGTGGGGGTAAAGCAGGGGTGTCTGGTTACTATGCCAGTAAGTGGCACAGCAGGAGTCTCTTTCCCTCCCTGGGGCCTCCACCTGTCAGAACTGGAGGACGCTGAGCCTGCCTGCTTTGATGACAAGACAAGCCCACAGATCTGGAACCCCTTGGCCTTCTGTGTCTCTTTATGGAGCAAGCTAAGCACTCATGTTATTTCAGAGACCAGCTATTCCAGAGACCCAAAAAAACTGTAAACTGAGAATTTACATTAAGTGAATGGCACATGTACAACATGTGAACAGGTCAAGTCAAGCAATGGTTCATCTCCTCCCCTCCACCTTGCCAAAGCCTACCAACCTTTCAAGGCTTTATTCAAGTTTTGCCTCCTACATGAAGTCTTGCCAGACTAATCTGCTCTCAACAAAGAATAACACACAATTGATAAGAACTAGACCTCTCTCTCCTCATCTCTGCTTCCTGATTTTCCTGGCTTCTTTCAAAGAGTTCACTAAAATCCAGCATTCTGAATTTTAAAAGTAAAAGAGTCTTTTCCAATTTAAGAACTCATATATTCTAAAATATTTATTTTTGGGTGACAAAGAACCGAGAACTGAGGGGATGCCCATCAATTGGGGAATGTCTGAACAAGTTATGGTATATGATTTGATGAAATATCTCTGTGCCTTAAGAAACAACGAGCTCAATGATTTTAGCAAAACATGGAAAGACTTGCAGAAAATAAGAAAGAGCAAAATGAGCAGGACCAAGAGAACATTGTATACAATAACAACAATATTGTCTTAAGTTGATGATTCCTCAGTCTCAGATACTTAGCTGTATGAGTCTGACAAATCATTTAAGCTCTGTGTGCCTCAGTTCCTCAACTATAAAATCAATAATAAAAGTACCTACCTTACAGGGTTGTTGTGAGGTTCAAAGGAAATGATATTGGTAAAGCACTTAGCACTACAAACATTTAGTAAATGTTTATGACCTTTTCTTCTCTTCCCTTTTTCCTATATTGATCATTTCCACTTTCTCTTTCATATATCTTGTTTGTACATGCTGTTTACAACCATCTTTCCCATTAGACTTTATGTTCCTTGAGACCAGGAGCTTACCTTCCTTTGTATCTTTAGAACTTAGCACAGTGTCTGGCTCACTTTGGGTGCTTAATAAATGCTTGTTGATCAACTGAAGGACACAGTGAACTCTTGGGTAAGAAACTCACACCACCAATTCAAGTTGGCACCTTCTGGTCTTACGAGTTGCCTTGAGCACTAAGAGATTAAGTGACTTGCCCAGGGTCACACTGTCATTGTGTGTCAGAAGCAGAGGTTGAAATGAGGTCATCTTGATTAGAAGGTCAGCTCTCCAGTCCACTCTGTTAAAATGTCTTTCACACAGTTATTAAGTGTCAGGTGCTATACTGACCACTGAAGATCAGAGACTAATAAGAATTACAGCTAGAAAGGAATTTGAAGAATAGCTAGTCAAACCTGATTTTACAGATGAGACTCCAAAAGGTTAATGATTTGCCCAAGGTTACACAGATAACAGAAAGAAGACTTGAACCCAGGTCTCTTGATTTCTATTCCCTTTCTCTTATCTATGGAGAGTATCTCTCTTACTATAGAGCTTAGAATCAAGTATAAGTAGCACAAGATGAGTTTACAAAATATAATGTGAAAGGAAAGGTGCTAAGTGTTCTGGGAAAATCTGAGGAAGTTTCCCCTGTCCTCTCCCTTCTCTGAATATCATTTGTTCTCTGGCAGGATTCTTCCCACTTAACAATGGATTAGAAAATACTGGCTTGTAAATCTTCTGCCCTCCAAAACCTTAAGCTCTTGCAGGCAGAAGACACAGTTTGCCTAGCACTTCTCTTCTATCCATCCCTCTCTCGGAACTTGTCAATCAGTGGTTAAAAAGCATTTACTCATTACCTCCTATGTACTAAGTGTTGAGGATGCAAAGAAAGGTGAAAGATAATCCCTGCCTTCAGGGACTCCCAATCTAAAGGGGGAGACATCGATTAGCCAGTCCTCTAAACCTACTATTGCAAAATTAGATTTTCACCTTTCAGTCTCAGGTTAAAACAAATGGTGTCTGGGGCAGCTCCAAAGACCAGAGATGCTGAAAGGATGATAGAGAATGGGTGGAGGGTGCAGTGATATTCAGGAACTGCTTACTCTCCCTTTGATCTCCCTTTGATCAAGATGGCAACAAGTTCGGGGCTGCATTTAGATATACTACTCCCCTTGGGTGGAAAAAGTCAGATTCTAAAATAGTCTAAGAGTACAGAACATTTTTTTCATCTTAACTTTTTCTCAGACCATGTGTCTCTCAAAATAACCAAGACATAGGAGAGACACCACCTGGATATCTCACAGAAGAGCGCTTCCTTTGAGGAGGTAGGGGAAGTGGGGGAGAAATCACAATCTTTCTCTATCACCTCCATAGCAGGAACTAGCAGGAAAGGACTGGCAGCAAAGTTTTAATTCCACCTGTCAGTTACATCTCACATTAAAACCATTTGCATATTTGCTAGAGGGCTTTAAAATTCACATATTCACGTACTATAACCTGAAAGCCAAAAAATAAACTGAAGCAAGACCAGACTAGTTCCCAGAAGACCTAACTGAACTTTATGAGAATGCCCGCCTGTGGTTAATGCTCTTCTCCCTCTCCTCATCCACACAGAAGGCTGCTGTGCCGCTGTCCAGCTCTGATTGTCAAAGCTGTTGACAGCCCCACCGTGGACTCTTTCCGTTGTCATTCACTATTATGCCTTTGCTCAGAGAATGAGGTGGTGGGATTTCTAAGGCTTATCATCATGCTGCCCTCTTTAACCCTAGATGGCAGGAAAACTTCTAAGAGGAAGTGGCCAGGCCAAGGAGTACCAGGGCCGACAATAGAAGTCATCAAGGGACACCGTAAAGGAGACCATCAGCTCTTGTGTTTCTCCAGATCATGAACTGAGTGGTGTATCTAGCCAGGAATGAGTCAGAAGCATTCCCGAGAAATTTTGCAGAAAGACACTAATCATTTCATCTCGGGTCTCAGGTCATCTGGAAGGATGACTGATGGAGGGTGAGAGAGGAAGAAAGTCTCAGGGATCAATAGCTGGCTTTTTAAAAGAAATTATCCTAAAATATGCATTGCTGTGTCTGGGTCAGCAGCCCTGGGGGTGGGAGGGGAGTGGGAGAGGGTGAGCCTAGAGGGGGAGGCTGGAAGCATGTCAAGGCCACTGTCCAGGGGCAAAGGGCAGCCCTGTATATACTACGAGAACTCCCTGTCCCTTTAGCATTTTGCCTTATGTGGTGTCTTGGGCAAGGTCTTTTACAGAGAGAGCTATGTGCCTCCTCATCTTTCTCCGGGCTTCAGGAAGATTTAGGGCTTCTTCCCAGACTAGACTTCAGGCATACAAGAGAATATGGGGTCAGCTTTCCCCTCCCTGTTTGCTTCAAATTGCAAACTGGATTACAATCAAAGTCCTACCAGAAGTCCTTGAGACTAGATCGAAAGCTCCACAAGAGCATGGACTGTGGCTTATTTATCTTTGTATCTGCACTTGAAAGGAAGCCCTTTGGAGTAGGGAAGACCTGGGTTCAAGTCTTGCTTCTGATACATGCTGGCTCTGTGACCCTGAACAAGTCACATAACCTCTGAGGTAGTGCTGAAAAGTGCTCTACGTAGCCCTTCTGAGACTCCAGGTACAGAGAAGGTGCTGACCTACATTGCTAGAGTTTTCTCCACCAGAAGTTCCCTATACCAATGAAATCACATGTCCAGTCTCTATTCCTATCCCATTTATCCTCACACCTAGTATAGTGCATTGTATATAATAGATGCCTAATGAATGCACAAGGTGCTTAACAAATGCAGAATGAGTGAATGAAAGTATGCAAGGTCCTCTTCTTAATATTCTTTAAACACAAGTCTGACCATATCATTCCTCTGCTCAAAAAGTTTCAGGGGTTCCCTACAACAGGGATTCTTTACTCCCGTGGGATCCACAGATAAATATCAAGGAGTCTTAAAATTGGAATTTTTAATATTTTGATAACTCTGTTTCAATATAATTTATTTCCTTTCTATGTAAACTGTATTTTACGTATTTATGTTTTATGTAGTTTAAAACTTTATTTTGAAGAAGGCTTTGCCAGACTGCCAAAGGGCTCCATAACATACACAAAAAGAGCAAGGAACCCCTGCCATAGGTATTCTAGGACAAAATTAAAATTCCCATGTTTGTCATTTAAAGCTTTTCACTATCTGATGCTAATCTATCTTTCTAGCCTGCTTTCACATGACTCCCTTGATACACTCTACATTCCAGCCAAATTAGCCTTTCTGGCTACTCCTTGTATGTGCTGTCTCAAATCTCACCTCTCTCTGTACTTGGCAAATGGTAAGTGCTTATTAATGGCTTGGTGACTTGACTGTATCTTTGCCCAAGTTATTTCCCCATCCTTGGACCACTCTCTGTTTCTGTTTCCTTTGTTCTCAGTTCCAAAGCAGTGCCTGACCATGATAAGCATTTAGTAAATGCTTGTGATTGAATATAAATTAGCTACACCATTATTTATGAATACAAGATTTAATTTGGATTTGTTGTTGTTATTTAATGATATGCTAGGACATCACCCAGAGTGAAATGAAACTATCAACAAGCTGCTCAAAAGCAAGAAGAACATGTATATATATTTATGGCTATAGAGAAAAGTATCTAAACTTTATTGTGGCCTGGGGGGGAGTGGGAGGGAAAAAAAGAACCAAATTTAAAAAGTACACAGTAGAGAACAAAAGAAAATTCACAAGGAAGCAAAGAAAAGATGGCCAATTCTCAGCACAATGAGTAATATTTATCATATAGGCTTTCCTGAAATGAAAATTTATTGCTACATATTTTGAATCCTCTCTTATGTTCTGCTATGTACACAACATGCTTTGTTTTCTTTCTAACTTTGTATTTAAGTTCCAATATTTAAGTTTATATGTTTTTGTTTCTTTTCTCTGTTCTGTATTTGTGTTATGGCACTTGAGTCTAAAACAAAATTTTGAAGAAGTAAAAGCAAGAAAAATATAACCTAGAATGCTCAGAAAGTTTGGAGGCAAGCATTAGAGGAAGGGGTCAGGGTCTAGAGCAATGGTTCTCAACCTTCCTAATGCCGCGACCCTTTAATACAGTTCCTCATGTTGTGGTGACCCCCAACCATAATATTACTTTCGTTGCTACTTCATAACTGTAATTTTGCTACTGTTATGAATCGTAATGTAAATATCTGATATGCAGGATGTATTTTCATTGTTACAAACTGAACATAACCCACAGGTTGAGAACTGCTGGTCTAGAGGGCATTAATATCTCTCTAATTAGGGTACTACCCAATCGCTATCTGAGTAGCAGACTGTCAAAGGGGTGCCCTGAAGCTCATCTAGACTCCTCAGGTGATGCCTGGGCAAGACTTCAGGGTATGGCTTCTAAGAGGGCCCAGAAATAAGGAGAAAGAAATGATGGGGAAAAATAGAAGATTCGAGTTCAGAAATTCCAGTTTCCTATATTCTTTCTTCTTTTGACTTGTTAGTGCTACCTTACTTTGCAACCTTTGAGGAATACATTCCAGACTAGTATTTCCCAACTTATTTATTTTTAACTTATCATCAAAAATACTGTGTGTCCCCCTATGTTAGTAGTGAAACTAGCAGTGTCCATTCATTAAGTACACGATGACAAAATGACGACATTCAGCGTGCATGTGGATTCACAGATTACTTGAAAAACTCTGGGGCTTCTCTCCAGGGGTCCTCAGCACCCTGCGTAAGTACTGCTTTAAGCAGCTCATCAGGGAAGAAAGTCACCAATTAACATACTGCTGCCCGCAGCTTTAGCTTTGACTTATAAAACTGGGAGGAACCTAAAAAAATAATTTAGTCCTGTCCCTGTCTTTTCCATATCAGGAGAATGAGTCCCATAGAGGTGAACTAAGTTGTCCAAGGGCAATGAAGTGGCACAGTACTGCCCAATTTGGAATCAGGGAGATTCCTCCTCTTGAGGTCAAATCTGACTGCAGACACTTACTGGCTGTGTGACCCTGAGCAAGTCACTTAACCCTGTTTGCCTTAGTTTTCTTGTCTGTTGAATAAGCTAGAGAAGGAAATGGCAAACCATTCCAGTATCCCTGCCAAGAAAACCCCAAATGGGGTCACAAAGAGTCGAATACCATTGTAAAACGGCTGAACAATAACAAAGTTGCCCAAAGCACACAGAAAATCAGTGACAATTGGCACTGAAATTCATGTCTCCTGATTCCCAGTCCTGAGCTTTCTCCACCATGCCATGATCAAGCTGACTGCAAGTGTTTATTTTGGAGAGGGTGGCACAGTTCATGTAAATGCTCCGTCAGGAAGTGGTCTCCTGTGAGAACCATCAAATGCCAAATCCTATTGCCTCCAGCTGTCGATGTGGGCCTTGCATGCCTGCAAGTTCATGCAGATGAGGAGCCCCTGATGCCCAGATCCACCTGCAGAGCAACAAGTTCCCCTGCCCCAGTGTGTTTCCAAGAGGTACTTGAGAAAGACCGTGTTTCTCTCCTGGCCTGCACAGTGCTGTTCAGTCTCCCTGTTTTCAACATCCTGTGGAAGGAAAACAAAGCTTCACAATCCCTGGGTGTAGGTGGAGGGAACTGAACAGTCATAAATGTCATAAAGACAGAGCTGGCCTCCAGCAAAATTGGGAAGCACAGAAAGCTCGTTTTCAAACCATTGCCTCTCTTCCCCACTCTACAGGCCCCCACCTAAAGCCCTGGGGGTTCTCTAACTACCACCTCTGGCATCCCACCTGGGTCTTGTCTTCTAGGAACAGCTCCCCAAATCCTCTCCCTCTATCAAAACTGCTTGTTCTAAGCCCTCCTCTTTCAGAGCCCAGATCTTTACCTTCTAAACTAACTAATAGGCTAATCAGCTTATTAGTTTAGGTGCTTTTTCAAATACTCATCTAATAAATTAATCAAAGCCAATGAGTTGCAATGAGTTGTCAAAAAGTACCTCTCTTTAGGCACCAGAACATTTTTAATAGGAATCTCTAGAAACAAAACATTGATCCAAGGAACAATCATAATGATGGGAGTCTCACGTAGTGGAGGGGCATGGTGTCCTTCATATAACATGTATACACTTGTTAGGTGGGCTCCGAAGAAACTCCCTCCCCCTGCAATTTGATGACTGTGCCAAACATCTCATATATTTCCTTTTATTATTATTAATTGATTTGTTTATTTACTTTTAGTTTACAAGACTCAGTTCCACAATCCCTTGAGTTTCAAATTTTCTCCCCTCTCTTCCCGCCCCCACTGCCCATGGCAGCATACAATCAAGTATAGGATCTGCAAATACTTTCACATTGGACATTGGTCTGGTTGTATAGAAGGGTGGTAACCAATGAAGTGAACAATGGGAAAGAAGAAAGAGAACCAAACATGAAAAAGAATGATAGCATATAGACTGCTTCAGTCTCTATTTAAACTGTTCTTTCTAGATCTTTCTCTGAATGTAGACATCTCCTTCCATCCTGAGATTTATAGAGTTGTCTTATAACTGCGTTGCTGAGAAGAGTCCAGTTTATCAAAGTTGGTTGTCACATATATGATGTGTCTGTGATTGTATACAAATTTTTCCTGTTTCTGCTCTTCTCACTTAGCACCAGTTTGTATAAGCCTCTCCAGGTAAATATGAAGTCCATCTACTCATTTCTTATAGCACAATAGTATTCTGTTACATTCATATACCACAACTTGTTTAGCCATTCCCCAATTGATAGGCATCCCCTTAATTTCTAGTTTTTTGCCACCACAAAGAGCTGCAATAAGTATTTTTGTACATATGGTCTTCGTCCCGCTTCTATGATCTCTTTCAGATACAACCCCAGCAGTGGTATTACTGGGTCAAAGGGTATATGCAATTGTTTATAGTCCTCTGGGCATAGTTCCAGATTGCTCTCCAGAATGGTTCTATCAGTTCACAGCTCCACCAACAATGCATTAGTGTTCCGATTTTTCCACATCCTCTCCAGCATTTGTCATTTTTCTGTTTTGTCATCTTAGCCAATCTGGCTGGAGAGATACATCTCATGTATTTCAAGGAGCCCAAAGAAAGCCTCATCCATGCCCTGTAGTTGGGAAACCTTTGGTGATTATGTACATGCTGTGCTGGGAATCAACTCATCATTCAATCCAGTAAAAAGGACCAGAAAATAATCCTGCCCAAAGTCACATAGGTCAGCTATCTCTTCATTTCCCACTTGGCTACCTTCTTTTTAACCTTTCCATCATGCCTCTATGTCAGGTACCTTCCCTTCTCCCTCTATCCTCCACCTCTGACTTCTGCTTTTTAATTTCCTTTGATGTTGTCTTTCCCCATTAGATTGTAAGTTTCTTGAGAGTAGGAACTGTCCTTTTTCATATTTGTATTCTTAGTGCTTAGAACCATTTCTGGTATATAATAGGAGCTTGACAAATGTTTGTTGACTGACTAACAGGTAGCAAATGGCAGATTTGGTATCTGAGCCCAGGCAAGTCTTCTGATTTAAGGTCCCAAATTTTGTACTGTCCTTATTTACATCCTAAAAACTTGAAGAACAAACACATCAGCACACTTTTAGGCACTCATTGTTTCAAAAATTAAAGGATGAAAACCACAAATTATAGTGAATTACAAAATATTAAAAAGGCAGGAGACCTTAGTTCTGGGTCCCCAACTATTTTTTGGTCCCCATATCCCTTGGCTTTTGTTAAATCATCCCCTATTCAATATGAAAGGAAATAGATTCTAGAGTTTACCATGCATATTGGCATAAGAAATAAAATGGACATTAGTAAATTTTTCTCTTAAAAAAAACTTCATTCAGCATATAACATTTTTTGTTAAATATTTACCAGGACACAGTCAAATAAATCAGTGACACCTTTGATCCTTTTTCTGGTCAGTACACAATTTGATTAGTAGTATAGAGGGGCGGCCACAGTGACAGAAATACCTGGATTTTTAGGTTCTGTCTCTTGTCCATGGTGACTGAGTGACCTTGATCAAGTCATTTAACCTCAGCCTTCAAGGCAACTCTGTAAGACTCTGAAGTTGTCAAGCAAGTGTGGACCAACATATGTAGAAAGAACTTTTCTTCATTCCAGGATGTCCCTGCATTAATGAAATCACAACCCTGGTCCATAATCTCTTTAGTTTTTGAAAGAGATCCCTGAATATCATATTTGGTTTTCCAGAATGTTTCTTGCTTCAGATCTGATAAGTTATCAATTTTCATTACTACTCCTATTTTGGGAATATGTCAGTGGACTAATACAGCTATTATTCAAATGCTCCCTTCATCTCCTAGATGAGGCACACTCCAGTTTGAGAACTCCTATCTTAATAAAGTTGATAGTCAGTGAAATACAAAGGAAGAGACAGTGGATTTAAGAGCTCGCTCTGCTACTTTATGACTATGTAACATGGGGTAAGACATTTAACCTTTCTAGCCCTGTTTTCTTATCTTTAAAATGAGGAAATAGAATTAGATAAGATCTAAAGTTCCTTTCCAGGGCAGCTAGGTGCCACAGCAGATGGAGTGACCAGCCTGGAGTCAGGAAGACTCAACTTAGTGAGTTCAAATCTGGCCTCAGACACTTGTGCGAGCCTGGGAAAGTCATTTAGCCCTGTTTGCCTCAGTTTCTTCATCTGTAAAATAAGCTGGAGAAGGAAATGGCAAACCACTCCAGTATCTTTGCCAAGAAAACCCCAAATGGGGTCAGTCATGACTGAAACAAATGAACAACAAAGTCCTTTCCAGTTCTGAGTCTCTCATTTATAGAATAAAAATTGAGTTCTAACATTTCTAAGGAATACAGAAAAGTATAAGTCTGTTTGCCTTCTCTTAGCAACAACCATCAAATAAAGGCCTAATGGTATTAATTGATTTGGCTAATTCTAAGAGATACCCAAACCCACCCCCACCCCCACCCCACCACCCTCTGCTGTATCCTAAAGAAGGCTCTCTGAGAAATTCCGACTCTTGGCTTGGTGCTCAGTGTTGAGTTTGGGTTTGGTTTGTGCTTCTCACATTTCTTCTCACATTTCCCTTTGTCCCCTGGCTTTCAGGCTCCCACAAGTCCTGTTTCTGTTGCCACTCCTACCAGTGACAGGTGGTAGTGTGGAAGCCAGGGTCAGGACTAACTGGGACCCTCTCTCAGCACCCACTGATCCCACACCTCAAGTTAGGATTCTGTTCACAAAAAATACCAAGAACGAAGGAGGAACCCATTTACCCTACCTCCAGACCCCAATCAAAGGAGTATGATAGCACTTTACTAAAATCCACAAAGAAACTTTGAGACATGATGATGGTCTGGGGTGGGGAAAATCATGTGAAAGTTAGTCCAAGGCAAAAACATGTGAAGTATCTCCTCTGGATTCAGGACTTTCCGAGAAAGTTGGTACTCATTCACTTTCTTTATTTTCAAATCTGTCCCAGCCCTTTAGCAAGGGGGAAATTCTTGCTCCATTGTTTAATTAATTGGTTAATACTTAAGTTTAATTAATTTAAATATATAAATGAACTAATAAATGTAATTTTATTGATTGACACAAAATACTTAAAGCAGGTGCCCCAAAGTTCATTAGGCATTTTTAGAAATGCAACCTCATAAGGGGAACTTTATTGCACCTGAAGCCAGCTCAGGCAGAAGCTAACTTATTCTTAATGGCTTCTATGAAAGGAATTTCACTCTTCCTTTGGTCATACCTTCCCTCATCTTACTGCTATTGTTTAAACCTGTTTTCTCTTGATCTAGCCACATTGGAAATGAATGCTCACCAAATTGCATGTGACAATGCAATTCAAGAACCAATTGCTAAACACCTACCTTGGCTACAGGCTGTGCTAGGCTGGGGGGATTTCCACAATTAGATAAGACATTGTTTCTCCTTTCCTTGAGACCAAGAGGACATAGTTCCTGTCTTCATTGAGCTAGGAAAGGGCTAAAGAATATGGCAATAAAAACCATGTATAATAAATGTATTACAAAAATGCAAACAAATTGCTTTGAGTTTCTTTGGGGGTGGGGTGAGGGTGAAGGGAAACTATGACAAACTGGGGGAAAAAGAATTGGAGCTGTCTTTAAAAGACTGGCAGAATTTAACAGTATTCTAGGCATAGACAACACCAGGAAAAGACATGGAGGCAGGAAAGTGTAAAGTGTGTAGGGGGAAGGGGGAACAACGAGGAGACCAAGCATAGAGACTTTATATGGGAGTAGTAGGAGATAAGACTGGAAAGGTAGAATCATGCCAAATTTTTAGATGACTTTTTGATGGGCAGGTTGAGAAAACTGAAATTCATTGAATACTCAACAGGGAGCCATTAAAGAATCTAGGAGAGGGGAGTAACATCACTGGCTTTATATGTCAATTCGACAAATATTTATTAAGCACATGCTATGTGCTAGTCATGGCTCAGGTAGTAGGGATTTCGTTCATTTGTTTTTCCAGTAGTAATCAACTCTTTGTGACCCTATTTGGGGTTTTCTTGGCAAAGATATTGGAATGGCTTGCCATTGCCTTCTCTCGTTCATTTTACAGATGAAAAAACTAAGGCAAACAGGGTTAAGGGACTGGTCCAGGGTCACAGAGCTAGTAAATGTCTGAAGCCAGATTTGAACTTAGGTCTTCCTGACTCCAGGTCCTGCACTCTTTCCATTGTACCATCTTTCTGCCCCAGCCAGTGGGTATACAAACAGAAAAAAAATAACAATAAAACAAGACCTTCCCTCAAGAAGTAAGCACCAGGTACATACAGAAAAAAATAAAGTTCAGTAGAAAAAATGCTGATAACTGGGGATGGGGGTAGGCAAGGCCTCAGCAAGAGGTGGAGCCTGAATTTCGTCTAGAGATGACCAGCAGGGCATTCCAAACCATGGGAGACAAACTGGAAAGGCATAGAAGTCGAAGATAGAATATCTTATCCAGGGACAAATCGGAAGGCCAGTTTGATTGGAATGGAGAATTGTATAAAGAAGAGGAATTTGAAAGAAGACTGGAGAAGGTAAGAAGAGTAAATTGTCTTCAAATGCCATGCCAATGATATACTAGACTTAGACACATTAGGAAGTCACTGAAGATTTCTGTCATGGTCAGCTTAGCGGCTCTGTGGAAGACATGTGGGGGCGGGGTGGGGAGAGACACTGGTGACAGAGAGATCAGTTGGGAGCCTGTTACAATAGTTCATATGAGAGGTGTTGTAGTCCCGAACCTGATCAGGGGCTATGTGAATGGAGAATGCTTGAGATACTGTGAAGGTAGGATCAATAAGACTTGGTGCCTATTGGATGCAGGGATTGAGGCAGAGGATGGTTCTGAACTTGGATACTGGCAGAATGGTGGTGCCATGAATAGAAATGGAGCACATTAGAAAGAGATGAATTTGAAAGGAAAGTATAATGAGCCCCATTGGGGACAGAAAGAAGATGCAGAAGATGTTTCACAGTTGCACCAGGAATAGAGGGAAGAGAATAGTTGTTGGAAGATTTGTTTGAAGGCTATTGTGATAATGAAGCTAGCTAGAGGTGGGGACCTACGCTAAGACTGTGCCCGGTAGAACAGAGAAGCAACAGAGTGATCTGAGAAGTATTGCGGCTGTGCAATCAACAAGACTTGACAGCTGATTAGGTACCAAAAGTTTGGGGAAAAGAAGAGTCCATGACAATATCAAGGAGTAAACAGTGGTGCCATCCCTGGATCAAATAGCCCTAGCAAAAACCTGCAAATAACTGAGACAGCTCCTGGGATAGATGTTGTGCTGCAACCTCTCCCCAAAAGCTTCAGTCTATAATTAGCATCCAAGGAGTTACACAAACGGAATATTGACAGGACATGTCCCAGTACACTTCACACATTGGCCAATAGAGGGCAGAGGAGAGGCATTTGGGAGAGAAACATGGTGGAGGGACAATCAGAACAGTGGTCCTGAGTTCAGAGGCTCAGACAAGTCACTCAGCCTCCTTGGGCCTTAGTTTGCTTATTTGTAAAGTGAAGGGATTCAGAATAGATGACTTCTGAGACTCTGTCTAGTTCTAGATCCAGGGTATGATAGTCTCATAATCTAGGCTTTGACACTGTATTACCTGGACACTAAGTTACACATGAGGCCTGGAGTAAGGAAGATCTTATTCCAAATCTAGCCCTTACTTGCTGGGGAACCCTGGGCAAGTCACTTAACTATGTTTGCCTCAGTTTCTTCATCTGCAAGATGGACTGGACAAGGAATTGGCAAATTGCTCCTAGGGGGTCACAACTGGAAAATGACTGGACATTTTAGCTCCAGCATTCTGTGAATCTATCAGCTGAGCGACTTAGATGGGAAGAAAAGTGCCAGCCCAATGTGTCCATTACCTCTAGGGAGCCAGCTCAGTCTCCTCATCTGTCAAGCCGAGTGGTTAGGCTCAGTGACTGCTAAGGACCCTCCAGCTCTTAATCAACAGTCCTACAAGTAGCTGTGTTACTATGGAGCCTGACCTGAATTTCAGAGTCTAACTTTGTCCACACCTCTCTCTCTGTCACCTCCCCACCTTGTTAAGTCCTCATGTAGATGTGAAATGTTAAGAGATCATGTTCCAGTCATTTGAGCCCCTTGAAAAACACATCTGGATACTGGAGAATCCTGGGGCTGTAGAAATTATGCTCCAGAGAAAACATGGGGACTTCCAAAGAGCATTTCTAGTCTTCAGACCTGCTGTTCACAGCCTCCCCACACCTGCCACATTCTCAGATCTTCAACTGACAGCAAAGAGAGGTCTGGGTAGCAAGAGGTCTGACAGTCCTGTCCCTCCACAGGCAGGGGACAGAAATGGAGACCCTTCGGCTGAAAGAAAGAAATTCCCTGGAATTCCCTTGGTGGTACACATTTACCTCACTTTCTGTGATTGTTTTTCCTCTGAAGAAATAACAATACAATCTCATTCTTAAAACGGCAGACCCAGGATATTAATGCTTTCCTTGGAGTTTTGCCAGACTCTGCAAACAGAAACCCTGAGTGCTGCCTTTACAGAGTTGGCTCCCAATTACCCAGATTAAATATTGACAATAGCTCTGCCTGCCTTATCTTAATCCAAGAGGAAAACTTAGTCTCCTGGACAGACCTCTAGTGCTTGTTGAATTTGTCCTTAGACATGCGTAGAGACCTCACTCCAGCTTGCCATCTGAGCTAAAGCAGATACGTTTAAAAACAAACCAATCCAAAATTCAATTTCTCCTAGGAAGATAATTTGTGAATTTTTTGAACTCCATAGCTGAGTTTCCAGTGGTGACTAGACTGTCCAGGAGTAACAGAAGAAATGTCAACTTCAGAACTTAATAACACACATTAACTTTTAACTTGCAGGCCATTAGTTGGGGGACATGGGGAGGTAGGGAAAGTAGGGAGTGGTGGCCACAGGCAAAGGGCCTTAACCAAAGGCTTCCTGTTGCCTGAGGGAGCCTCGTCCAGCCCTGGTCATGCACAGCCTGCTGGTAAACTTTCTTTGGGTCTAGAAGAATACGCTTCTAGGACAAGGGATGCTGGGCCATCTTGAGACAACTCTGGGAAATTGACAAAATTTGTCTCTCTTACCACCTCCCTTTTCTATCTTCCTCAGTTCCTACTCTTCTTTCCATACTCTACATCCTTTACACATTTAACACTCACATACACAAGCCCCACTAGGTCTCAGTGACTTTTATCTGCACCCCTGCCCAGAATCCAACCACACTGAAGTATTCTACCTAGGCTTGCTTTCCCAAGGCAAAGTGCCATGATTTAGGCCTTTCTTTTTCCCCACCTCTTCGCATCCAGACTTAGTCTTCTCGTGTTCTGTTCCTCAGAGCCTCACCTTCCTAAGAGAATAGCTGTCTTATTTGACAAACTATTTCATGCTAAGTATAGATTTCTATTAATGGCCCCATATCTAGAAGATCTCCTGGTTCTATCACTTAACCCCACCCTGTGCATGGGAGCTTGATAAAGTCATTTATCTTTCCCAAGGCTTGGTTTCCTCATCGAAAAATCGAGGATAATAATACATGCCCAAGTGGATAATGATATATATTGTCCAGACTTGGTTACGTAGTTGAATAGGCAGCCCATAAAACTGGCCTGTCTACATTAATCCATCTACTGCTCCACAGAAAGGTTCACCTACATATGAGTATATATGTATGCATATAAACATTTACAGAAGTGTATGTGCATATGTTGTATATATAGACACAAAAATATATATTGTGTACATATATGCATGTCTGTACATGTGTGTGTGTATGTGTATGTGTGTGTTCCTTAGGTCTGGAGGGAGAAGATTTTAGGCCAAGAGGAGGGTCATCTTGAGGTAACCCTAAGAAATGAGCAAAGTTTGACTCAAGCACCTTCATATCTGAATATATACATGTGTATGTAATATATATACACACATATGCATGTGTGTATTTGTATGTGTATGAATATATACATTTACACATACACAACGAACCATGGAGATGAATGAAAAATTAGGTCCAGAGTTGAACCAAAGGAAAGAATGTTAGATTGCCTTTGGGAAATGGCAGCATGCTTTTCATCACCCCAAACTTCTCCTTAAAACAAAGACCAGCTGTAGTTTGCTGTTATTGTTGTTGAACACCAATCTTGTTCTGCTGATACAATGTGGCTGCGGGACACTACAGTCTGAAAAATTCAAGTCACAAGTTGCCCACGGGTCAATAGAGAGAGATGCCTGGTAGATATGAAGAGGCTGCAATCAATGTGAATATTGGCAATGAAGAGTTTTATCCAAAAGCAGTGTAAAAGTTATCAAGAGATGTAGAGTTGGAGGAGAAAGGTTGGTCTCATAGTAACAGTGGTGGTTAATGGATGTGGATGCTGCAGTGGTACCCACACAATGTCAAGAAGAAGGCCTGAGGATACTGGATGGATCTACTGGGGAGAAATTTAAGAGAATAGACACACAGGATAATAAAGCACCCACTGCTGGAGAGAGGACTCACATCCAAGGGAAGCAACACCAGGCTCTTCCAACATCCTTCTCCCCTGAGGTGGTGCCCCAGTCAGGGAAAGGAGCTCTGAGCAGGAAGGTGGTTGTGGGGATCAGATAAGACATCTGGGAAAGCTTCTTCTAAATTCTAAAGCAACTACATTCGCTACACACAAGAGAGAATAAAAATGCTTGTGATGCTTATGCTCATAATGGGTCCCATTTCTAAAGAGCTTTAACGCTTACAAAGCCCTTTCTCTACAACAGCTCTGTGAGGGAGTAGTGCAAGGGTCATTTACCCCACTTCATGGATGAGATCATGCAGACCCAAGGGCATCCACTAGGTCTCCCCTAATTGCCAGTCTAATGTTGACAGCACTGAAATAGTGCTTTTTTATGACTATTTTTTATGACTATTACCCTCCCAAGTAACACAATTATGTATCAGAAGAAATCTGACCTGGAAACTAGGGACCAAAGCCTTTTCTATACTACCCAGAAATTAAAGATAAAGAGAACTCCAAAGGAAATGGTAAAGATGCATGCCTACTTTTAGAGATGCATGTAAGTTTTTAAATAGAAACTTTGAGTATTCGAGGATTCTTTTGATGTCCTGGAAGAGGAGTCCAATAATGAAAGTTTCAGGCCTCATAGCCCGTGAGTACTGAATTCTCTGAATGCCCCATAGGGATAGGGAGGGGGCCATCTTGTGTCTAGGATTAGCAAGTGATTAACAGGAAAAGCTTCAGAAAGAAGTATGGGTGTGGTCCAAGTAGGATGCCAGCTCTAAGGATTAAAGGAGCTATCAATAAGGTCATCAGAGAGTCAAAGTCAGAACTAAGAGCTGTAGGTAGGGAAATGCTGCCTGAATTCTGCTTCAAGACTCCCAAGAGGAGAATTGAGACTGTTTCATTCTTTGCATTTCTATCCCAAGCACCAAGCCCACAGGAGAAAAGGGATAGGGACCAGATGTGTGACTGCATTGGCTGTGGGAATGCCTAGTGGAGGAATTCACTCTCCCTAGTCCGTCCAGGCCTTCTCTGTCATTTAGAGACTGGCACTGCGATAAATGACTTGTGAAGTGTTACACAGTCAGGAAGACTTAGAGACTGAACTTGAACCCATCTTTCTGGCTCCCAGGCCAGCTTTCACTCATTATACAACACTACCTCTCCATCTAGTATTTAGTAAGCACTTAATAAATGCTGTTTGGTTGATGGAAAGGGTCTCTGCATAGGGAAGGATCAAAAGAACACCTTGGAGGAGAAAATGTGAAATCTTCGCTAAAGGAAATTTGTTTCTTAAGATAGAATTGACCCAGTCAATGTGTTGTCCATGTGTATTCTCCGATTTTCGTCCTTCCCACCCCATCCCCATCTGATGCTTGGGAAGGTGGAGGAAAGATGAGATCTTTCACTTCTAATCATGATACATAGGTGGCCACTTCTGCTTGCATGCATCATCTGTTCCATGGCTCTCCTGGCAGGGTAGAAGACTGAAAAAGAGAGGAAGAACCAGGAGCCATGCGGGAGAGTCAGAGAGGGGCAAATTTGGGCTCTGAAAAATTCCGAATGATTGCAGGTATCCAAATTTAGAACAGGCTACCTCTAAGGAGAGGTCTTTCAGCAGAGGGCAGATGACCATTTACCAAGTGCTGCTGGGAAGGGGATTTTTGGTCAGGGGGTAATTGAATGAGATGATCCTGAAATCCTTTCTAATACTAAGATGGTATGATCCCATGAATCTGATGAGAAAGACAAATGTAGAGACAGGTTTTCAGAACCAAAGAGATCTTTCTCAGCAGGATCTCTAAATTTGGTGTCACATACTCCTTCCTAGGAGTGAGGGCACTTTTAAACACACAAGGATAGTGCTTCTGCAACCCTTTTTTATGTGGAGCCAGATGGATAGTACAGGATAGAAAGGCCTGTAGATTATGAGTCTGATGTTTCTTCACTGGGAAAGAAGAGAATTTTCCTAGCCCAGAGAGGAAGCTTTACAAACCAAGATCACAGTGGCCCTAATGGGCGTTAGTTAAAATTCATGAGGTCCCTGTTATGAAAGGAGATTCTCAAAATGGACAAAATTTGCTCATGTGAGGGGGTCCATTGAAGCAATGGAGTTCCATAGGCAAAGAACACACACACACACACACACACACACACACACACACACACACACACCCCATATCACAGAAAGGAGACAACTACAGTCCAGCACTAATAGGCCTAACATCAGGGTTAGGCAAAGAAGAATCAATCTAGAGATCAACCAGCATTTAGTGAACACCTTTGATGTTCCAGGCATCATGCTAAGTCATGGTGGATTTACAAAGATACAGATGAAGCAGTCCTTGCACTCAAGGAGACAGCATGGATATATTGTAAGTACATAAAAATAAGGACATATGTGCATAATAAATGCATGATAACATAGGAGTACATTCTAGAAGCATCTGGAAGGCCCAAGAAAGGCCTAACAAGGGGGAAGGAGTTAGAATTAAGGCTTGAAGGAGGTGAGGAACTCAGAGCGATAGAGGAGACAAGGGGGCACACTTCCAGGCTGGAGGCAGCCTGCACAAAGGCATGGACACAGGAGATGGACTAGGAATAGCAAGATAGCCTTTCAATTGAATTTAAAAATGTATGAAAGGGGATAATATGCAATAAGACTGGAAAGGATATTGGAGTCAGATGGTGAAGCATTTTCAATGCCAAACAAAGGAGTGTGTATTTGATCTTCAAGGTAATAGGAAGCCACTAGAGTTTAATAGGGTGGGGGTAGGGGAAAGAGGTTGAAACCGTCAGATCTGTGCTTTAGGAGCATCACCAGTCCCTGTGTGGAGGATGGCTAGAGGGTGGAGTCAACTGAGGCAGGGGGCTGGTGAGCAGCTCAGCACCCCTCTCCCCTGCCTTCAGAGGACTTCCCACCTCTAACCAAGGCTAGTAAGAAGGGGGAGAGTAACAAGACTAGGCTGCTCTCTTCTCTAGCTCGAATGTTGGATTTCCATTTGTATTTATTCACTTTATATGATGCCACATGTATGTGCATATTTTGTCTTCACTGTGAGAATGCAAGTTTCTTTGCACTTGCATCCCTAGAGCCCAACCTAGTACTTGTTGGTGATATAAAGTGAAGTAAACAGAGACAAGAAAATAACTCACATAATAACTTATCCAGTTCTGTGTGGCTCCATTTGAGGTTTTCTTGGCAAAGATACTAGAGTGGTTCACCATTTCTTTCTCCAGCTCATTCTACACATGAGGAAACTGAGGTAAACAGGGAGAAGTGACTTGCCCAGGGTCACATGGCTATATTTATTGCAGCTCTCATTGTGGTAACAAAAAACTGGAAATTAAGGGGATTTAAGGGAATTAAGAAGGAGATATCTACATTCAGAGAAAGATCTAGAAAGAACAGAGTTTAAACGGAGACTGAAACAATCTTCATGCTATCATTGTTTTTCATATTTGGTTCTCTTTCTTTTTTCCCATTGTTCACTCCATTGGTTACAACCCTTCTATACAACCAGACTAATGTCCAATGTGAAAGTATTTGCAGATCCTATACTCGATTGTAAGCTGCCATGGGGGGCAGGGCAAGGATGGAGGGCAGTAAATTTGAAACTCAAGGGATTGTGGAACTGAATCCTGTAAACTAAACGTAAACAAACTAATTAAGAAAAAGAAAAAAAAAACCTTTTCCATCAGTTGATAATGTAGGTGCTGCCAATCTCATATTTATAAGTTTATGAGGTGAGAGAACCTTAGAGATGATCTAGTCCAAACTCTTCAGCTTAGAGATGAAAAAATACAAACTTAAGAAGCTAAAATCACCTGCCCAAGGTCACATAGGTATTAAGTAGCAGGGTCAAAATTTGAACCCAGCTCCTCTGGCTCCAAGCCCACTACTTTGTCTACTATACCATGCTGCCCTCTTCAGCATCCTCTCCATCTTCTTTCTCATGATGGTAGGGACATGCCCAAGTAGAGGTGTCCAGCCTTGTGGTCACTGCAGATTTCTCTCCTCTTCCATTTGATCTTGTGACACTCTGCCACTTCTTAACAGAACATTTATTTCTTCAAACAAATTTTAAAATTAACTTGTTGGAAAATCACACCTTAAGGGCTGGAGATACCCCCAGAGACAGGGCTGGAAATCACTGGGTCTCAGGTCTAACAATAGTTTGGCCCTAGAGATCTCCATCGTCTGAAGACTTCAGATGTGATGTTCAGAGGCACCTGACCTGGTCATGCTTTGCTTGGCTACTTAATTAAGGGTCAAACGTTGGTGGTGGGATAAGCAGAAGCTTCAAGAAGAGGTCTTAAACTGGAGTCCATGAAGTTTTATGATATATTGAAAAATAGTTGAATATAATTTGTTTCCTTTGTAATCCTATATATTTTATTTTATGCATTTTCCAAGTATTATTCTGGGAAGGTGTCCATAGGTTTCATCAGATTCCCAAAGACATCCTTGACACAAAACAAGTTAAAGACCCCTGCTCTGGAAGAAGTCAAGAACAGTGAGAAAAAAAAATCCTCTATTATAATGTGAACCCAAGGGGAACAAATCAAGAAAATTAAGAGAATTAGAATTCTAGGGCAACCTCACCCACATGACTCCAGTTATTCATCCAGTGACAATAAACTCACTACATCTTTAACATATACATTAACCTGAAGATCCCAATGCTTAACAAAAAGATCATGCCTAGATACATGGCTCTTTCAGCCCAGATCAGTCCTTTATCTCCATTTGTATCATATCACATAAAGTGAGACTTATGTTTGCCATCCATTCATTGACAGTAATGGTATGGCAGATTCCAAGGCTTCTTCATCTGTAAAAATGAATACTTTTTTGTATTCATTTTAAAATTTTGAGTTCCAAATCATCTCTCTAGCCCCTCCCCCATCCATTGACAAGACAAGTAATATGATACACATTGTACATGTGAAGTCATTGCAAAACATATTCTCATATTAGCCATGTAGGAAAACAGGCCAGAAAAATAAAGTGAAAAAAATATGTTTCAATCTGCACTCAGAGTCCATCATTTCTCTCTCTAGAATTGGATAGCATTTTTCATCATGAGACCTTTGGAACGGTCAGGGATCAGAGTAGCAAAGTTTTTCACAGTTGATTATTGCTACAATATTGCTATCATTGTATATAATAGTCTCCTGGTTCTGCTCATTTCCCTTTGCATCAGTTCCTATAGGTCTTCCTAACTTTTTCTGAAACCATCACCTTCATTATTTCTTAAAGCACAATAGTATTCCACCACAGTCATATACACAGCTTCTTCAGTCATTCTGATGAGATGTAGGGGCAGGAAATGAGGGGTGTTGGTCTAGAGGAAAAAGGAAAGGAACCCAAGGGGAAAAGGGTTGGGGTCCAGCAGGAGGGGCTGGGGGAGCTGCCTCAGTGGGACCAGTAACTGGGACCTGAGCAGGAATTCCTGAAGGGGGAGGGGCTGGGGCCAAAGCCATTGCCCCTTTGTGGAGAGGCTCTAGCTTCAAGCATCTCACGTTCTTTCCTGAGAACTATGTTCTAAGACAGTTCAATGAAGGCCAGCAAATAGGCAGCTTCTAACCATTTTTCTCTGTGACAGTATAATTCTAACTGCAAGACAGTATTGTCTTTTAAAGTCCCCAAAACAGACCATGATTCATGGTTTTCTAGGCGATAGCTAGGCTAAGCAGTGTTGCAAAAAAACACTAGCTTTTCCTTTTTAAGGTATCCAGAGAACCTAAATTTTTCCCAATGCTATAAAAGATAACCCAAAGGCGAACTTTTGGGAGCTACAGGCATAGGACCTGGAAGTCTCTTTCTCCACAAAGGAAGGTTTGAGAGTAAGCCTCAAAAAACAAACAAAACAAAAAACCTACAAAAAAATACCTTGAGTTTTCCCAATTCCCTAGTGCTGAGAGCATTGAAAGAATCTAGCTCACACTTCCAGATGAGGTGTCTGTCCTTGTCCTCCATTCTTCAGAAGCTGCTCATTGTGTCCATGTTCTCCAACACAACCAAACAGGACCGAGAACCTGTGGTCAGGCTGAGTACCTAGCTGTCTGACCTAATGGGACCTGAGAGGTCAGGCCCACAAAAACAAAACAACACACACACACACACACACACACACACACACACACACACACACACACACACACACCCCACGGGAAAAAAAAAAGAGTATACCTCCAAGCTACTTGGAGGACAAGAAAGCAATAGGGGAAGAGAGAGGCTTACATACCTTCCAGTCCCGGCTGGAAAAAAAGCTTGAGATTAGCAGTGTTTTCTGGTGTCAGGGAACCATAAAAATGAAGAGGTACCCAAAGAGGGTTAGGGCTACCCGAGATCCCAAAATATCAACATGC
>CM053596.1:107318866-107355012 GCA_028646575.1 Pseudocheirus occidentalis
TGAACCAACAGCAAGGTTCCAGGACCTCTACAAGAGCAGCACTGTCCTTCACCAGCAGGTGAATCTGGCAAAACAACATCAAACAGACAGACAAAATACTGGCATCACAGCCATGCCTCCTCAGTTCTTGGCAGCTCTTGGTAGCAGTTCTCAAAAGTCCTTCTGTCCTCCTCTGCTTGGGCCTTCTCTCTGCTTGGGCTTCTCTCTAAATCCACGGCTCCTACCAGTTCAGCCCTCTCTTTTCACGTCAACAAGTCTATATGGCAAGTGGGATTCACAAGCTCTGGCTTTCAACACTCAATCCCTAAAACCAAGCCAATACAGGGGGAATCTTTAAATTCCATTACCATTACATTAGGGCCCATACAGATTTTTTAAAAATGATCAGATAGTTCAAGTGATTATTGTTCCTTGTAAAACAATACCACTTGTAAAAACTGACCCTCCTTCCAAAATAACTATCAGAGGAACTGAAGGATTTGGTTCTATTGATAGAATAAAATTGGGATCTAAAGTATGGGTAAAATGGAAGCCAGATGATGTTCCAAAGGCTGCAGAGATTATAGCACATGAGAGAACACTTTAACTATTGTTTATTCCAGAGAAGATGATTATAAAATTGTACTCTTAACTCATATTTTCTATCATGAGTGAGGCTACAATAGTGGGCTCATGAACTCTGGTAGCATGGCTGATCCTATATCTACCTTGTTTCTGGTTATTGTCTCCTTGCTTCTTCTTGGCTTTTTGTCTGTTCACCTTGTTTGCCAGATTTGTTTCCACAGGCTTGGTACCCTCCACCTGTAGATGCCTGATAGCTCAAGCTGGATGTCACCCCCTGTCCACAACTGTGATGTGTCACCCCTGGACCTGGCATGAAACACATTCCAAATGCCAGATAAAGAACTGACCTCTCAAATGGGACTCTTTGGGACAGGGACAGCTCTATGGCCAATTTCAGCAGCAAGTAGCCATGGAAGAAGAAACCTTTGCCCTTTACCCCAAGATTTTGGGACCCCATTTGTTCATGGTGGGGGGGGGAGAAATGATGGGGAACTTGTGGTCAAGCCCCACCCTAAAATATTGTTTTCTTTGTTTATTGTGTGCTACCCTTGTTACATTGTTGTAAAATTTGCTGACACCAGTTACTCCTAAAACTCCTATTAACCTATGTAATGAAATGTATTGTTAATGTATTTTTGTCAAGTAAGGGACATGAAAGATCTTGGGGTCTAATGTAATGATAATGGGATTTGAAGATCTTCCATGCCCCTTGCACTTGCTGACATAGCAGGAAGGGGCAGAGCAAGAGAAAGCTGGAGCCACTCTAGAGCCTGTGCAGTGGTGAATGGAAGCAGTGGCAGCAGCAGTGGCAGAGGCTGCATCATGAACTCCTTTTTTTGAGCCAGACAGAATCTCTGCTAAAGACTTCAGCTGACGACTGCCAGGAACAGGAACTGTGCAGGGGGGGAGAGGGGTGGGGAGGCGGCAGAGCTGCAGGGAGCAAGCTGTGTGGACACTGAACAGTTGCTGTGAGTGAGGAAAGGAGGATCTTTGCCTGAGGTAGCCTATCCTGTTTTGAAGGCTTGAGAATGTGGGTGTTTACTACATTAATCACATGTGCCAACTTCATAACTACTATGATGGCTTTGACTTTCTGGTTTGGGGACTCAGTTTTCTGGTATTTGAATAAATGTTCTCCCTATATTTCCCATGTAAAGGCCTGTTACATTTTGTGATTAATAAGCATATCAACATATTTATAGTTACTGTAGACATTGTGAATACTGCATTGTTGATACATTGATCTGTCCAAGTGAAGGGAGATCTCACAACAAAGATATCTTTGAAACTGATGGTGTTCTGAAGAAGAAGAAGGAGGAGGAGGAGGAGGAGAAGAAGAAGGAGGAGGAGAAGAAGGAGGATGATATAAGGCCTAACATAGAATAATCCATTTCAAATGAACCTCCTTTCTTATAATATGACTGTAAAGGGGTGGTTTTAAAAGGACTCCTTAACTCAGGATGAATTTTTTTTAACATTATTTACAAATAGAGCCAGATAAGGAGACTCTGGCTTGGCAACTACATTCAGTATTTTCACAAATAGGACTCATCTCAGAAACCCATCTAGACCAGAAATTAAATCAGGAGAGAAAATAAACATCAAAATAAGTTTTCTTATTAACTTAAACATTAATTAATCTAAGGCATCAAACCGCTGATGAGATAAACATAGAGACTAAAAGTAACAGTGAAATAATAAAACAGGAATTGTGTAATCAGAAAATAATATTGATCAGCAACAGAAAACCCAGATATCAGAGGGTATCAACAGGACACAACAGAATGTTTACGGAGGAAAGGGGATTAGGACAGTTTCATGGCCAAAGAGATGAACATGTAATTATTAGAAGGAATACTTTGCCTGTAGTACTATGACCAAAAGAATATACCTTTCTTTAAAGATTAATAAATTAGTATTTTGGTTCACTAATTAGTCTCACTTTGGTTTGTGTCAATTAGTTTTTGTGCCTCAATGGTCTGTGACCACAGGCTTGCTACTAAGCTTTCATGACCATCCAGATCATTAAATGCCTTGCATACTTTGCCTACCACGAAAAATCCCAGCTTCCTTTTCTTCAGCCCTCTCATTCTGGGTGACCACTTATGGGTGTGTTAAAATGAGGATTCCTGTGGTGTATGAATTGGACTAGATGAACCATGAGGTCCCTTCTAATTTACAAATCTGTAATTCTTCTTCCCTCCCTCTCCTAACTCAATTTTGGCTCTCCATTTCCATTTCTCTTCCTTCATCTCATTCTCACCTCTCTGCCTTTTCCACTTCAGCTTCCTCAGTTTAGAATCTGTTTTCATCTTAACCTCTCTCAACAAAAACTACTTGAAAGAAGGGTTATTTTTTGATATGGTTTTGCCATTGGGGTTTTTTCCCCTTTGTATCTGTAGTATCTGACACAGTTCCATAATAAACACTTACTGAGTGATTACATTTATTCACATTGAGTAGTGAATGACTGTGAACCTTTCCAGGAGCACTCAAAATGAACTGCTAATTGGTGGAATCTCCAGTGAAAGGGACATATTGTAAGGCTAGGGGCCTTCCCTAAAATGTCAACATTCCATTTACTTACCCTCCCCCAACCTCATTTGGGCATACCTTGGAGAAAAATAGAAGAGTGTGTGATCTTTCATTCTTGGAGGGTTCATCTCTTTTGAAGAGAGGAATCGATTATACCTCTCCCCAGCACCTGCTCCCTACTTGCTACCAAAGATATTAAATTTTTGTTCCTCAATTGAAAGTGAATGGAAAAAGCAACAAATGTTAACTACTTAGGAATGGAGACTTCCTTCCTCTAAGTCAAATAGGATAAGGATCCGACTCTTCTTCCTTGGAATAGCTAGGAAAGGATAAAACTGTCAGTGGCTCCTTGCACATGGAGCCCTTGAGAGTAACTTACCTTGTTGGAAAAGAGAAAGGAATTGGTCTCTCCATGCAGTCTAGCTTATGGATCCAGGGTTCTTTAGGGAAGGAGCAATATTTTGCTCTCCTCAATTCCTCTCCTCCCTCCAGTTAAGCCTAGAAATTAGTTTGGCTGTATAAAAGTAATTGCAGTTATTTACTTGAGCTATTTACCATGTAATCATGCAGCAGAATCATGATTATGCATATCATTAATTATTCACATTGTTATAAGCTGGACTTGAGGTAAGTGCATAGACTTTGGAGCAGAGACATGATGCTCACCAATCCCTAAAGATCTATCCAAGTATCTCAATCAACAAGTATTTATTTTGGCATCTATTGTGTACTAGGTGCTGTCCTAGGTGCTGGAATTACAAAATTACAAAAACAAAAGTGAAAGAGTCCCTGTTCTCAAAGAAATTACAATACAACTAGTGAAACACAGCCCCCACCCCCATAGATACAAAGGAGGTGTGAAGTAATGGAGTGGGGGAGAGTGAAGGCACTGAGGAGCATGGGGTGGGGTTGAGGGCAGAGCCATGAATCAAAAAATGCTTCACATGGAATGTAGAGAGTCTAAACTGAGCCTCTATGGAAATGAGGGATTCTAAGAGATAAGGAGGTAAGAGAATACTATAGGTACTGGGGATGGCCAATGAAAAGGTCCAGAGATGAAGGATGGATTCTAGTGGGTAAGGAATAGTTTAGCTTGACCATAGTGTATGTGAAGGAGAGTGATGTGTTACAAAGCTGAAAGGTTAGTGCCAATTTGTAGAGATCTGAAATACCAAACAGAGTTTGTATTTGCTCCTTGAAGTACCGAGTTGGCCCTGGAGTTTATTCAGAAAGTCTTCCCTAACCCTTTTTAATTCTAGTGCTTTCCCTCTTTTAATTATTTGCTATTTATCCTGTACGTGGCTTATTTTGTATATATATTTGTTGGCATGAAGTCTCCCCCTTTAGACTGTAAACTCCTTGAGGGCAGGGATTATCTGTTGACTCTTTTTGTATACTCAGCTCAATACTTGGTATAAGGTAGACACTAAGTAAATGTTTATTGAATATAAAATAACTCAGAGAGTATCATGGAATGGTGGATGGAAAACTGCTCTGGGAGTCAGGAATACCTGGATTCAAATCGAGCCTCTGCTGCTACATGCTGACTTTGTGATACTGAGCACAAAGTGCTTTGTGCCTCTCAGCCTCTGAGAGCTCTAAATATCTAAGATTATAAATTGAAGAGAAGGTACCACACTGAATCAGCAGAGATGGGTTTTTTTTTCAGATAGAAATTACTTATATCAAAGAAATTACAGGCCCTATCCCTATAAAAGAACTGGCATCTAAAAGTACCACCTATTCCTACCCTGGTCCTTTTCACATTCTGTATCTTTTTTTTTTCTGTATCCAAAACTAACTTTGAAAATGGAAGCCTACGTAGCAAATTCTCAATTATCTATTCTAAAAGAGGGGAACAGTCATGCACAGATATCCAGAAGAGTAAATGCTCCTACAAATATGTGTGTGTGTGTTGTGTGTGTGTGTGTATCTATGTGTATCTATCCATCTGTCTATATAGGTATGTATAGCTTTGGAATGTTTCTGAATTACATATATTTGAATCATGGCCACACACAATGGTCTTGGAATTTATTTTTAAAATTTTCCCTCTTCCTGATTCACCCAAATGAAACCATGCTCTAAAAATTTGAGTCAGAAAGTGATTTAATATGTTTAATGTGAAGGTATATGTAGAACCTATTTAGGATTACATGCTGTCTTGGCAGGGGAGTGGGCAGGAAAGGGAGGGGGGAGAAAATTTGGAACTGAATGTTGTAAACTAAAAGCAAATAAACTCAAAAGGAAAAAAAAGAAAGTGATTTAAAAGAAGGGGGGGGAATAGTGTCCACCTTCTCTAACCTGCTTCTCATTCAGATTCTACTTCTTCTATTACAATGATCTTGAAAGTGAGACCTGGGAATCAAAATGAGATACCATTTGTAAAGTGGTGCCTGGTATGTAATAGCTATTATAAAAATGCTTATTCCCTTTCCTTTCTCTCCCCTCTCCTAAGGAGGGTCATAGCCTAGTCAAGGTCTATATGTGATTTTTTTAAAATTGCAGGGTAACAAAAAAGGTCAAATCCCACCAGTTCTTTAAAAAGCCACTGTGAGGTTTGTTTCCAAAACCACCACACTTCTACCATTCTGCTAGGTTCACAGCCTCCCCCTCTAAATCCAGTCTTAGCCGCTTAAGGTACTTATAAACTAAACTATAGTTACAGAAACTACACAACCAACTTTAGAAAAATTCTGCCTCTAGTTTTGTCTCTCCAAAAATCCTTTGATCACTTAGTAACTAGATGTAGAGGCAACCACACTGGCATACTCAGGATGGTTGCTGGATAGCTGCTGGCACAAGTTCTTGGATCTGCTTTACTAGGAAAGATAGCTGTTTAAGGGATCAACAATCTTTTTAAATTATAGTCACTAGTTCAGGGGGAAAGTCAGTACCAGAACTTCAGAGAAAATACAAGCAGAGAAATAAAGACCAACAGACAGGGCTCTGACTGCTTCAGTCAAAGCAATATTACTATACGCTTTACATACATCTCTGGATTGAGAAAGCCTTTACATCTGAGCAGTCAGGGAGCTCCGAACATAAGGCCATTCAGAATCTTGACCAGGGAATCACAAGATCCTTCTCATAAGAGAGCCCCAAAGCAAAATACCAACTCAGAGTATATATACACTTCTCCAAGCCATATATATACACTTCTCTACAATCCCTGTAGACTCAGTGCCTAATTAGGAATTAGCGAAAAATATGGAAAGCCTTCCTACAAGCAAGCCTCCTAGGGAAGGCTTCCTTTAATAACTCCCTTAACTAACAAGCTTCCCTCAATGGGCTTTACTGGTAAGGCCTATTAATAGGGGAGGAAGATCTTAAATTTCATTACCATTATACTAGAGTAGCTGCCACTGAGAGGATGGGCCTTGTGTTTGATGATAATGAATGGTGAGAAGGAAAGAATGACACAAGACAAGCAAGCATAGATTGATTTTGACCTGGATCCAAGATGTCATTAAATTGTATTTCCTCCCAAACTAGACCATTTTCCAAACATCCCTGTTACTGTCAAGGACACTGCACAATATCATTGTCATCTTAGACTTCTTGGCTTCTCTCACCCCCATATATCTAATCCATAGCCAAATCTCATCCAGTTTCTCCCCCCTTTTTTATATCTACTCCCTTTCTTTACTTACACAACCACCATTCCAGATTAGGTTTCTTCTCCTCTTACCCGAACCATGGCAATAGCCTTTAATTGTTCATCTATTCCTTCAACAATCTATCCTCCACAGTTGCCAAAAATAATTTTTCTGAAGTACAGATCTGACCATGTCACTCTTCTACTCAATAAACTGCAGTGACTTCCTATTGACTCTTGGAGCAAATATTTCATCTTTATGTCACACTTTTAAAATGTTCTATTTTTGTGTATTTTAAAATGGATATGTGTGCGTGTATGTGTGTGTGTGTGTGAAATAGACATGGGATGCATGCTCAGAAGTGTTTTACTTGTGCAGTCAAAAAGAAGTTTGGAGATCATTGTTGTATTTTATACTAGAGATGAATCTGTCCCCCTAATTAGGGCCTAATGTAAAGTTTTAGTTGAAGAAAAAAATGGATCTCTTCCTTCACTCTTTCTCTTTTTCCCAGCTTTCCCCCCCCACCCCTACTCAGGTTTGTTTCTGTCTCCTGTCTCTCTCTCTCTCTCTCTCTGTCTCTCTGTCTCTCTCTGTCTTTCTGTCTCTGTGTCTCTTTGTCTCTGTCTCTCTGTCTTTCTGTCTCTCTGTCTCTGTCTCTGTGTCTGTCTGTCTCTGTCTCTGTCTCTGTCTCTCTCTGTCTCTCTCTCTCTCTCTCTCTCTCTTTCTCTCTCTCTCTCTCCTCCTACCTTCCAGGAGAGAAGGAGTTCTAATTAATTGTTTCTGAATAAAGAACCTTGCCCTTGTCTTCCATTCCAGCTCCTGATAATATTCAGGCTAACAGTGTGGGATTAAGAGTAAACAGAGATAGTGATGTTTAAGTGCTAAAATAAGCAAATTAAATCATCATGCCAAGTTGAAAGCAAGATTTGCCCATGCAAAAGATACAATGTGGATAATCCTCCCATAGATCATAAGAGTGACTTTACAATACATAGTTGTACGTGTTTGTATTTCTCCACAATGCTGCACAATCCCGAAAGAATAAGAGAAGAAAGCCACACCTTTACCTCCTATGTTTAATAAATAACCTTTAAAAGATTATTTTGATTTGCTATTATCTGAATAACAGAGTATGAATATGTTTTTGTAATAAAGGGAAAAGGCTAAGAAATTTTATTGGTAAAATGTATGCCTAAATTTTTTTATGATCCATTTCATATAATGTATAACTATGTGTATAATCCATGAAGATGATTTCAAAATTTCTTCTTTGTTATGGAAGAAACCCAACTAGCCATTAAAAATGTCCAACCCCAAAATTATGTATGAACTGTGACTATAGAGTAATGAGAATATTCACAAAAGATACACTAAAATCACCTTCATTGTAGTAACAATTTTGCATAGACTATGCTTGAAATTCATACTTTAGTCATTGTCAATGTTTATGACAATATTAACATCAACCAGAGCTGACCAGCTACTACTGAATCACAAAGAAAGAAACACAAAATGTGCTCCTTTTACTAAACTGCCCCACAAAAGCCAAAAATGAGCGACACTTTCTTTAAGGCTAGTTGAAAAGCTTTCTGTTTTCTTGGGATTTAACATTAGCCAAACTTGAAGACTAATGTTAGGAAAAAACAGCCAACGTTGATATTAGATAGAATTTGGGATTTGTTGACAATCATAAGCATTTAACTATAGTTACTACATTTCTACTTGAAAGCTTCAGAGAAACCAAATCAATAAAAGTGTGTAATAATACAGAAAGTTGCTCCATACAATCAATTATTTGCTACCCTATAACTTGGTACTAAAAGTTTTATAAGAAACAGCTTTCCAATTCCAGTATTACCTCTGAATGATCATAGAAGGTATACAGGTTGTACACTTAAGGCTAGGACATTACAAATGCTCTAACATAAGGGTACCTGTAAATTTCTTTATAATAACTATTTTAAATTTGATAAATTTTAAAGATATATAGTTAAAGGTATATTACTTAAAGATAAATCATAAAGGTTTATTAAACATAACAATGGTGATATTTATACATCAGATCAGCAGCTAGATGGTGCAGTGAAAAGAGTGCCCATCCAGGAGTCAGGAAGACTCATCTTTCTAAGCTCAAATCCAGCCTCAGACACTTGTTAGCTGTGTGACCTTGGGCAAGTCATGTAACCTTGTTTGCCTCAGTTTCCTCATTTGTAAAATGAGCTGGAGAAGGAAATTCACTCTGGCATCTTTGCAAATGACTCCAAATGTGGTCGCAAAGAGTCAGATGCGACTGAAACAACCAAACAACAACAAAAATATGGAAGGTCATGATTTGGAAGATAACGGCCTAGAATTGTGATTTTTGTTTGCAAAATTCCCATCCTGAATCCCCACCAATGCCACTTGCCGTGTGCTCTGCTATTTACAACACTAGAGGGTTTGTTGCCTGGAGCATTGAAAGATGACGAGCTTGCTCAGGGTCACCCAGAAAGACAAGACCTGAACACAGTTTCTCCTAACTCTGACCCCAAGTCCCAAAAAATAGAAAAGATTAAGGAATGTGACACATCTTAATCAATCAGTCAATAAACATTTATTAAATGCCTACTGTGTACCAGATATTGTGTTAAGTTAATATCATTAGGAAATGACATTTTAATACTCTGAAAAATAAATAAAGTGTAACCCTCCTAAATGAATGTCTTAAGTAGCATAACCCACCTTAATCAGACAGAAACTGATTTAGTTAAGAGAAATTGGGCACTTGCAAGCAGGTCAAAATAATATCTTATCAAACATTTGCCCAAGGAAGTCTCATACAAAAAACCGAAAATTATTTTGCCTACTGATTTTGTGAGTATACATTTCAATAAAATGATTAATCTCTGCTCCTCAATTTCCTGCTATTACTTTTTAGGGGTTGGAAAGAGAGTTCTGGTCACAAAATTTTATCAGCTTGGGGCAACTCCCCGAATGGAAACACTTCAGGATTTGTGCAACCTAGCAACTCATCAAATAATAATACTCACTAGCATTTAAATAATGTTTTTAAGTTTGCAAAGTGCCTTACAAATATCATCCCACTTTATCCTTACAACAACCCTGGAAGGTAGGTGCTATTATCCCCATTTTACAGATGAGGAAACCGAGGCAATTTAAGTGACTTGTCCAGGGTTATAAAGTTAGTGTCTGAGACAGGATTTGAACAGTCTTCCTGGCTCAAAGCCCAGTTTTCTATCTACTACCTAGCTTCCTGGATCCACTATACCATCTAGCATCTGTAACTTAGAAATTTGCCTGGGAACACTGAGACACCAAATGAATTTCTATGATTGTATAACCAGTAAAAGTCAGAGGATTTACTAGAACCTTTTTCTTTCTGACTCCAGGGCCAGGACTCTTATCTACAACATCATCTAACCTTGGATAATGAATGAGGTGATTGTTGGGCATTTTGTGAATGAATCAAATGTGACATTCTAGACCAGTCGTTCATAATCTAGTGTCTGTGAGCTTTAAAAATATATGTATATTGAATTTTTTATTTCACTATAATTGGTTCAACTACAATCTCCTGTGATCCTGTGTATCTTATTTAATGCATTTGAAAATATTGTTCTGAACGTGATGGAAAATGCCAATCACATCCAAAAAAAGAACTATGGAGTCCAAATGTGGAACAAAGCAGACTATTTTATTTTTTTGTTTTGTTTCATTTTTTTTCTTTCTCATGGTTTTTCCATATGTTATAATTCTTCTATGCAATATGACTAATGTGAAAATGTGTTTAATAGGGAAAAAAAGGAAATATTGTTCTGAGAAGGGGTCCATAAGTTTCACCAGACTCCCAAAGGTGTCCATGACACAAAAAGGTTAAGAATCTTCAGTCTGAGGGTCCAGTGATAATTGTTTATAATATGTCCAGAATTTCATCACTTTTTTTAGTTTACTGGTTTATCAAGCTAATATACTAAACTGTGTCTAATTTATATTAGTATAATTTAATATATAAATCTATATTTACTTATTCATTTTTATAAACTTATCTTTTAATTTTGCATTAATACACTACAATTAATTTAATATAAGCTTGAAGGTGCCAAATCATGACCTATCTTTAAAAACTATTATATTTGAAATCTGTCTCCCATAGCAAATGCCTTTCTGCTACAAAGGCTACCAAGAATCATTAGCACATAATAATTGGACATCAGCACAAGATTAAGTATCCCACATTTTGGTAGACTGCTGAATTTGAAATTTTGAAAAGAAACACATAGATAGCACCCTTTCCTGTTCCCTGTCTCGGTTGATAGTGCATCCACAAGGGGGCGACTAACATAACTTGAAGTAGTTACGCTAATGCCCATGGGATAGATGAGGAGCAAGGGACAGTTCATCTCCAAATAAGCCCTATTTGAGGCATGATAGCATCACGGAATAGTTCATCACATTGAAAGGGGCATTTATTCTTTGCTGCTTCAGAATACAGTCCAACGTGTGAAAACTACCCAGAAGCAGATTGCAACGTAAGAAAAAAAAAGGCATTTTGAGCTGGTCCATTCCTGAGAAAGATACACTGCTGGAATTGGATTAATGAAAGTTTGGGTTCAAATCTCACCTCTGACACAAGCAAGGCCCTTAAGGCGTCCAGGTTTCAGTTTTCTTAAGTGTGAAAAAGGATAATAATACCAACCTCACAGGATTGTTATGAAGCTCGAATGAAATTGTGTAAATATCTTGCTAACTTCAAAGTCCTATAGGTCAGACTTAGAGCTGTAGGGAACTCTCAGATGTCATCCCATCTTCTCATCTTACAGATGAGGAAACTGAGACTGAGGGAGAATCCTTGTCTTGCTCAAGGTCACATAGGTAGTAATTAGCAGAGAGAGGGTTCAAACCCAAGACCAAAGCCAGTGTTCTTTCTACCATACCACCGTCTTTCCCAGTTTTAATGTTACCCTTATTAAGCAGAGTGCTGGTAACTACCCATCACATATGTCACAGTAGGGATTCTTGCATTTAAAATGATTGGACTGAATGATCTTCAGATTCTAAGGTTTTATTATTTTGTGTTTCCAAAGCCAAGCAGAAGATTAAAAATGTAACTTCATGAAGATTTTTTTAATCCTTGACAACCTTTAGGATTGAAAGGTCTATTTTAACAAGGACTCTTTGTGGGCACTAGAGGTGGCAGTAGGCTTACAGATGAGTAAGTGAACATTTCTCCAAATAATAGTCCCACTAATCAAAGCTGTATCTGCAGGCTGAGCGCACTTCTGGCAATTCTCTTGCTATGCACATTGATTAACAGCATGCTCCTTCTCCATTTCAACATATGCTGTTTGTTTGCTTTTTTATCTCTACACACCTTCACAGATTTTATGACTAACAGATAAGAAATGAAGACAATTTAGCTTCCACAATGATATGACTACAACACAGGATTATAGGATCACCTAGCAATCCAGAGCTGGAAGAGACTTTATAGAGGCCAGATAGTCCAGCCCCCTCATTCTACAGATAAGGAAATGGAGGCCCCATGGAGGTTAATTGATTTATGTAATGAACAACAAAAGCAGGATTTGAACACAAGTACTGATTCTAGAACCAGCCCTCTGGATACTTCATCTTTCATTTTTTCTTTTTGTAAATGTATTTATTTTCTTTTTAATTTATAGAACAAAACAAGCATTTCCAGAACATAGTATAATAAAAAAAATGATTGCACATTAAATTACAAATCTATTATGTACAACTTGCTTTTCATAAATATAAAATAAAGTTATAATGTATATTCTTTTTTTTCTTTCCCTCACTTCTCCCTCCTTCCTCCTTCATCCTCCTTCCTCCCTCCTCTCTCTAGATAGCTACAATCTTTTTTTTTTAGTTTCTCTCTAATGACAATATTAGAACAGAGACTATTCCTCCAGGATACCACAAACATTGAAGCTTCTTCTCCAGCAAGAAAGGTTGTCCCTTCCTCTGCACCAACACCCTTTCATACCTAAAGGCTTTTTCACTCTAATAACATTGGGAGTGACTGTGTAAGCAATTGCAGAAACAACTGCAAACCCACCAAATTCCCAGTCATCCCAAGGAGCAAAAAATAAAATTAAATCCCCTCCAATATTGGTCTCAGGTCTGGCTATCTCATTTTCTGAATCAATGGCAGGTAAGCTAACTGGTCAGAAGGCCTCCATGCCACAGAGGTCACAGAGACAGGAAACCACTTGGTTTTTTTTATTACAGTTGTCACAGACTCAGGTAGGGCACAGTGACCAATAGCTCCCTGAATAGGTTCCAAGCAAGGAGACCTAATGATTTCTTTCTATGGAAGAATGTCAGCCCTTGGAATGTCAGCCAGATGTTTTGTTTTGTTTAAAGGAAATGACAGACACAGCAATTTCCTTCTTGAGACTCAGAGCCCACATCTTTATGGAGTAATAGGCTCACAGATCCTCCTGCTTCAGTCACAAAGCAGTCAGTCCCAAGGCAGCGTTCCATGTGCAGGGACAGAGGAAGATTGGATGTTAAAAGAGACAGAGGTAAAGACAGAAAAAGAGAACAAGAAAAGGTGATGAGCAGGAAGAAATGGAAGGGAAAAAACTTTTTAAATGAGGAAAGAGGCAAGAAATGGGGTTGGTACTGAAGACTATTGTATTTGTAGTGTCTTAACAAGAGGTAATTTGGTACAGCATAAAACTGCTGATCACAGTCAGAAAATCTGGGTTCAGATTCTGGGCCATCCATTTGTGTAACTTGGGCTAAATCATTTCTTGAACTTCCCTGGGTCCAAGATCTCTCAACCGCAAAATGAAAGGGTTGGATTTGAAGGTTTGTAAGGTCCCTTCTATCTCTGTATCTATGATTTTAGAAGGGACATGAAGGATGCCCTCATCCAGCTTCCCCATTTTACAAATGAAGAAACCAACAGGAAAACCAGAAATAGAGATAGGCAAAAGGAAAGAGGAAGAGGTCGGAACATGGGGCTCTTATCGTTGAGATGATGCTGATGCTTCCACTGATAAATCAGAAATAGCCCCAAGTCACAATTTGAATGGATGGGGGAAACCTGAGCAGAATCTGGGCAGCTAGAGTCTCAGTGCTTGCTCTTGCAACTGAAAGATCTGGTCCTCAGTCAGTATTCACCATCAGGAAAGCCTGAGATTAGAAAACATTTAGGACACTCTGGCATCTCAGAGCAATGGACAAGGATCCAAGGGTCCATCTGAGCTAGGAGAAAGGAAGGTTCTTCTCACTATACAAAGTCCCCATTGCTAAATAACCATGTGGAACACTCCTTCCCCTTCCTACCTTATCTCTGCTATTCCTACGACAGTAAGTCCAAATGTGGGCAAATTTCAAGTTAAAGCCCAAGATCATAAATGCCATGTTAGTGGGATACCCAGAATTTCTCTATCCCCATCTCCACATCCTTTTCCCCACATGTGACTTGCTTAGCCGGCATTCAGCAACAAGGGTGTATCATTTTGGGAGAGTGGAGGGGTTAATAGTGGCCTGCAACTTCTGAATTCTCTTTGGGAATCTGTCAGGCTTCTTTACAAAGATCCTATGTCTCTCACTCCTTCCCTCCCTGACAATGCTAGAGAGTTTAGGCCAAGGCTAACTCCATCATTTCTTTGTTTAAACCTTGTGGCTAGTACTATTACTGCTTCTCAAATCTTCCTGTGTTATGTGGTTGGATGAAACTAAACTTAATCTTCCTATGGAAAAGACAGTCAACTGGGGGCATATATGGTCCTGAGAAAGCTGACTCTGGCATGGTATATTTCTCACTGAAACAAAATGAGAACAGAAATATAAATCTTTGTCACTTTCTCCCCCAGATGAAATAAATGGGAACCAAACTTGTCAAATGTTTCTTAGTGCACAGGACATCTGAAGATGGGAGGGCAGAGCTCACAGAGGCCTGTGGAAAGAGAGAGATTATTTTATAATCAAGACACACCAATCTCAGAAAATCACAAGAGGGCGAGGCCAGATTGTATCCCCAGCTCCATAGGGAGGAGCAAAGGGTCTTAATGGGCAGGCAATCTGTGCTGAAACTATGGCATTTGAGGCCCAGGCTAAGAGTGGGGGTGGAAAGGGGAGGGAAGTCCGCACGTGGGCCAGGAGGAGCAGGAAGGAGACGAAGCTCAGAGATGTGGCCTGGGGTTGGGCCTGAGGCCTTTGAGAGAGACACACAGTGGTTTCCTGACCTACCTTACTCACTAGGAGCCATGTTTGCTCCCCCCCAATCTTATGATTTATGCTTTGACTGGGATATTGGACATAGGAAGGCCTCTGATCAGTAGGCCTGGTCCAGCATGGTCCTAGGACACAGACTAGAACATTTGGGGCCCAAGCCCTGTCTCCCAGAGAGAAATATAGAGCATCTTTGGGGACATCTGCTCTATTTGTGGGAAGGTGGGCAAAACACTCAAAATGAAGTAAAAGCAGGGTCCAGGACCCTCAAGAATGTCACCCTCTGTTTCTCAGGACCCTCCATGGGGATTCTGTGTGCAGGATTTCTGCAGAAGATAGTCCATTTTGTTAAGCCTTTGAATATTCAAATTGAAAGTATCGCGCAATCATTGATTGTCAAATCATGGGTTTCTAGAGGTTTTAAATACTTGGCATGAGGGGGGGAAAACTCAAACCTATACCCGAAGGTATAAAACATTAATTCGGTTTGTCTCCAGCTCCAAGGGAGCCAGTGCAGCCAGAGGGTTTGTGAAACTTTAAAAATGTTGCATCTTCTCCTTCTCTCCCAGCACAGGAGCCTGCCTCGAAGCTGAATTTCCTGCAGCTGCAGCATCCAGCCACTGTTCCAGCTGTTTCCACAGGATGTCGGGTAACCTGGGGCCGCTGCTCCGGGGTAAAAGGTGGAGGGGTATTGGAGTACTGGGACCCCGCCACATTTTGTTGGTTTTGCCTGGGCAGGACAGAAAGGGAGAAAAGTAGTCAGTGCATGTCGGGGAGGACTGGGGAGTAAAGGTCATAGCTCGTGTCGGGGCCGCTCTCCTGGGGCTCCCACTTTCGTGGGCCGGTTCAAGGGGGCGGGAGGGGGGAGCTGCCGAAACACCACTGTGGTTCAGGACCTCTGAGCCCCCACCGCACTCGTACCCGGAGATTCTCCCGGTTTTGTTCCCCCGGGACTTTCCGGCTCCAGACCTGTTTGCCCAGAACCTGCGGCCGGGGGGAGCTAGAGACTCGCAGCGCAGAGTAGCACAGCCCGAGCCTGCAAGAGGAAGGGAGGGGGAAGGAGAGAGCAAGAAGAGAAGGGGGAGAAAGGCCAAGAATGAGGGAGGAGGAAGAGTCAAAGAGCCGGGAATGGATGAATGGAATCCAGTCGTGCGCCGGGACTCCCTCCCCTCAGGCGGACCCCCTCGCCTAACCACAGTGCTGGCTGATCCGTGGGGCACCGGAGGTGGACAGCGGAGCGCAGGGAAGGGGAAGGAGGCAGGGGTAGAGAGAGTGGGTAGCAATCAGCAACCCCAGAGCCTCATCCATTCCTCTAGGCGGCGGCCCCCTTTCCCCCTTCATGGGAAAGCGCCCCCGAGCCCGTTGAGCTGAGCTGAGCTGAGCTGACCTGAGCCCAGCCGGGGGGAACCCAGCTGTGCGGGACAGGCGGAGCCGTGCCGTGCTGTACCGAGCCGTGCCCCGGGACTCCACTCAGGCGGCCCCCTCGCCTCTCCACAAAACGTTGACTGATCTGTGGGGCGCTTGCCAGAGCAGAGGTGGGCAGCACATTGCAGGGAAAGGAAAGGGGGCAGGCTGGGTAGGGCCACAGAGTACGTAGCAATCAGCAACGCAAGGGCCTCATCCATTCCTCTAGGCCGCGGCCCCCTTTTCCCCTTCTTGGGGAAGCGCCCCCAGCCCGTTGGGCTGAGCTGAGCCCAGCCGGGGCAGGGGGGGGACCCCAACCTTAGGAGGCAGGCCACGCCGAGCTGTGCCGAGTCGTGCCTGCCGAGCATTGCTATGCCGAGCCGTGCGGTGGGACTCCCCTTGGGCGGTTCCCCCCTCACCTCCCCACAAAGTGATGACTGATCTGTGGGGCGTCCGCCCAAGCGGAGGTGGGCAGCACAGCGCAGGGAAGCAGAGGTAGGAGTAGGGTAGCAATCAGCAACCGCAGAGCCTCATCCATTTCCCTAGCTCCCCCGGCCCCGCATCTCGGTCACCCTTTGGTCCACCTTGCCTCTCTTCCCGCCCAGCCAGAGTCCACTCACGGCTGCTGCAGCTGCGGCTTGGGCTCCGGCTCCCGCGGGGCCCCGACTCTCCGCTTCGAAGAGGGCGCAGACTCGGTCTCAGCTCCTGCCTTCCTCGGCACACGGCTCCCAGACTCTGTCCCCGCCGCTCCCTGCGCCCAGTCAGGGAGACCGACACCTGCCTTCCTCCAGGGGTCACGGCAGGGACTCGGGTTCGCGGAGCTCGCCTGTAGGCTCCCGGGCGCCGTGGAGGTTACGGAGGCAGAGACAAGCCTGCGAGAGGAAGGGAGGGGGAGGGAAAGAGAGCGAGAAGAGAAGGGGGAGAAAGGACAAGAAGGAGGGAGGAGGAAGAGTAGAAGAACCGGGAAGGCATAGGGGCGGCATTAAGGAGAGGGAAAGGAAAAAAAAAAAAAAAGATTCAAAAAAAGAGGAAAGAGTCATCAGGCGAGGGAGGGAGCTCCCAAGACCACCTTTGAGGGGTGTGTGTGTCTGTGTGTCGGTCCAGTTCCTCAGTCGGCCTAAGGGCAGGGCTGATCTAACCCCACCTGAGTGTTAGAACCGACAGGGAGGTTGGAGACAACCTGGACTGTGCCCAAGGCCCCCGGGGCAGGAGTGGACTCCAGGGGATGACACAAAATAGGAGCATCGTTCTAGAGTGAGGTCAGAGGTCAGCCTCATCTGCACAGGTGCTCAGTCCCTCTCCTCTAGGGCAGTTGATATTTCCCCAGGAGAAAGAGAACAAGAGCTAAGATATAGAGCTCCAGTTCTGAAAGTTTGTAGGGTCTGTGATGAGACCCAAACCGTCCATGTACAGAAAGTGACTGGTAAAAGGGGAAACTTGCTGGAGGTAATTGGGGGGGGGGGGGGGAAGAAAGGTAGGGATGGAGAAGGGATGGCTGAAGAGGCCCATCAGCTTTTGTTTGGTTTGATTCCACTGGGGCCTGCCTGATCACATTGACTCTAGTTGCAAAAATTAACCACCATTTAGCCTGTCTAGCCTAAAAGCACCGTTTAACCTTTAACCCTTTACCTGTGGCCTTGAGGAATATTCCCTAAACTCTCGTACTTTTTAGACATCTGATACAAGGTTTAGACTCTCCCTCCCTCTCAAACCCCATCTCCAAATCCGACCCTTAAAAATGGTGAGGCTTTCCTGGGCTCTGATTAATGACCTTTCCCTCAGAAAAACCGAAGGTGTATCAAGGGGTCCGGGTGAAGATCACAGTGAAGGAGCTGTTGCAGCAGAGGAGGGCACACCAAGCGGCATCAGGGGGAACCGTAAGCACAAATTCTTCACTTCACTTTGAAACAGTCAACACTTGTACTGTGTCATTTAGCCCTATCTAGGTTCCAGTGACTGAGCATCCTCAAGCCCTGGGCCCCTGTTGCCTTTCCTTCTGCAAGGACAGGTACAGTTCCTAGCTGCTCCTCTTGTTGGTTCTCCCCCACACCCTGATATCTTCCATACTCACCAAGAGGAGGCAAGAGAAAGCAGCAGGAGATGTCGTCTCTCAATTTTCCAGGGGCTGAGTCACTATTAGTGAACTTTAGGGTTCTTTTTAGTTAGCTAAGCACCCAACAAGTCAATCTCTGAAGATGTTTGTAAGAAAGTCTATGCTCATTCTCTCCTGTCACAGGCTCTGGCCAACTAATGTTGCCAAATAAAGTCTTTCCCAGAAGCTTACCAATTTAGCTTTATACCTGTAAGGAAGTGTAGAAACCATCTAGTTTCAAGGGATCATAAATTTGGAGCTGGATGGGACCTTAATGGTCTAATAGTCCAAAATCCTCAAATTTTCACAGATGAGGAAATTAAGGTGCCTTGGTTAACCGAGAGTTTAAGGGTCAGACCTGAGATCCCAATCCAGGTCCTCTGATTCCAAATCCAACACAATTTTCGCTTCACCTCTCAGTGTTCCTTTACTGTATCATGGTACAAAAGAGGAAACAGGATAAGTGACAAAAATATAGACCACCTGGGCGCAATCTCATTTTGTGTCCCTGTGTGACTCTGAATATCTTAATCTCTCTGTAGTTTCCCTCTGTAAAATGAAAGGGTTAGATCAGATAAGCTCTAAGCTTCCTTCCAACTCTAAAACTATTATCCTAAATTCCTAAACTGTGTAACTGGGCTTAGAGAAAAGTGAAGTGACTTGCACAAAGTCAGGAAAATTATATGAAATGTAGGATTTGCACCCATGTCTTCAAACCCAGAAGTTTTTCTATTAACCATCACTTCATTCAAGAACCATCCTTCAAAAATAGCACTTCACCAAGTAAATATTGTTCCCCCCTTCTCTTATTTTTTTACTGTGTGATCTTGGAGGTCATTTACCTCTTAACCATCAGTCCTTGAGCCCTCAGGACAGGAAGAAACCTCATTAGCTAAGACTAGGCAGCTCAGAACATCTATGGTTCACTTGAAAATTAAGTCATTTAGGAAATGAAGATGAGCTTTGGTTAAAGTGTTAAAGTTAGAACAGAAGAGAACTATGGAACACAGGAGCCTCAGTGGGAAATTAGCCCTAAGAGGCCACTTGACTTTTCTAAAACCACACAGACAAACAGTGGCTTGTGGTGTGTGTTTGTGGAGGGGAGGAGGTGGCAGCCTGGGCTGTGGTTAGCTTAGCCTAGACCCCAGTCCTCTGACCCATGAGCCCTTCCTAGTGAGAGTTTTGTGTATACTCAACTAACTGGTTTGTTGTTGATCTTGTTTTTGTCTTTCTCTAAATAGCCATAGGCACAGGCTGCTTCCATCTCTCTTTAGACACTGGCTAATGTGAATGACAATTAAAACTAGGAATTAGAAGAAAATGATTCTAAGACAGCCTAGAGTAACAGTTAAGTAGTGCCCATTGGAAAAACGTTGAGTTCAAGGCTTAGGTAAGACTGAGTGCCAGTGAAATACTTGGATAGCTTCCAGCATATGGTAGCTCCTATGTTGTGCTGAAGTATAATTATTTAATTTGTTTTAAGGCAACACCTGACCCTGGGAAGCTAATACCTCTGTGTGCAGGACCTCAGCCAAAACAATAACAACACCACTCCTTGGCAGAGTGCTCTCAATTCTTTTGAAAGCATTTTCCCTTACAACAACAACCAGATGAAGTAGGCAGGGCAGAGATTCTTATCCCCATTTTGCAGATAAGGAAACTGATGTTCATAAAGGTTAAGTGACTTGTTCAAGGTCATAGAACTAATGTATAAGATTCTAAGAACAGGGCTCTTGTTGCTACACAACCTGGAGGCTTTTTTGACCTATCACTTCATCTGATCTGAGTCTGTGCTAATTTTTCTGGAGAGGTGTCTGGGGCACATACCTGGTTGCCATTAACATATGATGTCACTACTAGTTCAGAGATGATTGTAGAAGAAAAATTAAGTAAGTAAGCAGGAAATTGAAGGTTGTTGAATGCTTCAGAACAAAAAACTACCAAGATTTGGGGAGTGAGATTACGAGAAATCAAGAACTAGCAGCAGCAATCCTAGATTAGCATTGCTACACATTTAGGGGATTTCATAGAATGATAGCTTTGGAGACGGAAGGATGGCTAGTCCAAATACCTCGTTTTACAAGATGAGGAAAGGGGGTCCAGGGAATTTAGGTGACTTGACTAAAGTCGGTGGCAGAGCTGGGATCTGAATGCATGTCTTCTAACTAACTTTAAATCTAGATTTCTTTTCATTGTTGCATGGATTTAATTTAATAGGGCCCAGTTCAATATCAAGCATTGTAACTATATTATAAAGGCCAAACAGGATTGGGAGAGGTGAAACAACTGTTGTGTTTTTTTCTTCCTGTTGTCAGACCCATAAGAGGTACAGATGTACATGGGATGAGCCATATGTATCATGTAAGCAGCTAGGTGAGGCAGTATGAATGAAGTGGAATGAAGCTGTGGAGATCTGACTTCAAATTCTGCCTCAAATACTTACTAGTTGTGTGACCCTGGGCAAGTCATTCTACCTCTGCCTGCCTCGGTTTCCTTATTTGTAAAATGTAGACAATAATAACACCCATAAAATTATTTGCAAACTTTAAAGCACAATATAAAGACTGACTGTTTTTATCCTGTAAAAATAACACTCTAGGGCTCTTTGAAGTTCAGTGTTGTTCAGTCATTTCTGACTGTGACTCTATTTGGGGTTTTCTTGGCAGAGTTACTGGTTTGCCAGTTCCTTCTCCAGCTCATTTGACAGATGAGAAAACTGAGGCAAACAGGGTTAAGTGACTTGCCCAGGATCACACAGCAATGAGTGCCTGAGGCCAGATTTGAACTCAGGAAGATGAGTCTTTCAGAATTCAGGCCCAGCATTCCAACCAACGCACCGTCTAGCTGCCCACTTTAAAGTTAACCAGAGAAGCCCTCTGAAGTAGATTTTTTTTGTCAGTGTTATTATCCCTATTTAACAAATGTGGAGACTGAGGCTGAGAGGTGAAGGGATTTGCCCAATCCCTACCCATCAGAGGGAGGATGAAAGGCCTTGCCTCTACTTGCAGCCAGTTTGACGCTGTAGTACATGTCTCCCTTATTCTCCCATCTCCCCAGCTGCCTGGCTTATCTGCCTGTCTATTGTGAGTCTTCTGCTGTGCCAGGGTCTAGAGGAACTTCCAAGTAAGTGTTTGTAGGTATGTGGAAAGTACATGCTCTTGGTTACTCCCTGGTTACTCCCTAGGGCACGACATCAACGCATGCTCTTGCAGTGATGGAGCAGAAAAGCTTCTTCCATCTACAATCGAAATAGGAAAAAAATCCATCACCTGAGGCATGAAGGTGGGGGAAGAGTGGAGAGTACCATCAGAAATATCTGCCAGGAAGTACAGGTGGAAGAAATCAGAGAGTACTAAGTACTCGATCCATCAGGAGGGGGCTCGTGGTTTGTTAGGTTTTTTTAAAATTAAATTATTTATTTTCAGTTTTCAACATTCACTTTCTGCAGTTATAGAAGTAATTTTCATTGAATTATTTCAGAAGGCCTTTTCAGAACTTGGAACTAATTAAAATTGCATTTATCAAGTAAGACACTAACACTCTGTGGGCAGCTAGGTGGCACAGTGAACAGAGCGCCAGGCCTGGCATCCAGAAGAGAAATCTTCCTGAGTTCAAATACTTACTAGCTGTGTGACCCTGAGTAAGTCACTTAACCCTGTTTGCCTTAGTTTCCTCATCTGTAAAATGAGCTGGAGAAGGAGATGACCAAACTCTCCAGCACCTTTGCCAAGAAAACGCCAGTTTGGGTCAGGAGTTGGACAGGACTGAAACAGCTGAACAACAACAACAACACAGAATGCCCCGATCTTATTTTGTTGTGTTTGAGAACATAAACCAATAGAAAATATCTTTATTTTTAAGATAGCCATAGTCATATCTATATTTTTAAAAGTTTTAGGAAGCCTGCCATGAATGGAAGAATATGCTTGAGACACACCATAGGACCAGATAATTCCAGGAGAATCTCATGTACATTGTCAGGATTGTGAATCATAGATATCTTCAGATTAAGATATCTTCAAAACACATTGCCTTTTAGACATACACACATACACACACACACACACACATCCCTGAGGATTTTCCAGGTACTCATAGGGTAAATGGAACCTTTAGTTGTTATCTATACAAAGATGTAGTTTTATCTTTCTGTTTTCTTCCTGCTCCATTTTTGGGATGGTTTTTGTTTTACAAGCAATAAGCATGTCTTTTCACCCTTGGTCCTCAGTTTCCTTATCTGTAAAATTAGGGGGTTGGACTAGTTCCCCAAGATCTCTCCCAGCTCTAAATCTATGACCCTATCCTACAAATGCTAAGTTGTAGATTTCTTTGCCATAGGTGTCTTTTTGGAAGCAAAAAGAGGAGTCGCCTTTTTTTGTTTGTTCCCCCCCTTTTTTTTTCAGGAAAGGAGAAGGTAAACTCATGAAGAAAAAAGATAATATCAAATACAATACTGTAGACTGACCTCAGTGAGATAAAAATGTAGGGAAGTGGACAAACAGGGTGATCAGAGGGGTGGGAAAGAGGTTAATAAGAACTCTACAATGAAGGAGATTTTTTAAAAACCCACTCCTGGTTAAGACCTCTAGCAGCAGCCAAATATTTGCATAAAGAGCTGATAAATCTTTCCAGCTTCCTGGTTCATGACATTATGACATGGATCACTTTCAAAGTTTGTACCACCCCCTGTTCTTAGCAATGGCTGATTGCACAACCTTCCTCGGGCCTGAGAATGCAGCGGTGGCTGCCGCCTGGAATCCCTTCCTGAAACTCAAAACTGTGCTGGTCTCTTTAAAATTTAAAGCTATCATCTGAAACCAGAAGAGAATTAGTACTAAATTACTAATCCAACTGGAAAATTCTGAATTCATTTGTCCTTATATGCCTTAGAAAGAACAATCTAATGACTACAGAATATTTTGGTGGTACTGCACGCAGCTTTCACAGAAAATGGTAGAACATATCAGGAGTTGTCATATTTCCCTCCAATTAATTAACATCTATATACCTTCTAAACAGCCTCCTCAGTTGAGTATTGCTTTAACTTAAATAAAATCATCAGTTTTGTGACATTTCATGTATATGTCCCCCAGGACCTAGCACTGTGACCTATGAACAGTAAGCACTTAATAAACGGTTTTTGAGTAAATGGATAAAGGGATGGATCAATAGAGAAAAAAATGTGATTTTTTTTTTTAACTCTTTAAGAGATAACAGAATTAACAGGGTTTTTTCCCCCTCCAGGTAAAAGCTCGCAAGCATTCAAATAATACACTTAGTTTAAGAGAATTCTCTAAAAGGAAGGAAATCAATATTTCTTAAATCACCAACTTTCTGGAAAAAAAATGAATCCTGTTCATGAAACATTTTTAATTAAACATTTGAACGTGAGAAGCTCTCTTCTGGATTTTCCCCAGTTACTGTGCTTTCATAACCTAAATTGTTTCATTCCATTTTAAAAAATTGTTAGTGATCAACTATATCCCAAACAGAACGATTATGGACTAATATTAGAACTTAGGAACAGTAAAAGTGAAAACTAAATCAAATAACAATCATTGTCCCTAATTCTCTATGTTAAAGTTGGAGAGAAAAAAAACCATGACTTACCTTATTGCAGGGGGAAAAACTGTCACTTATTAATGTCTTACCTTTCCCCTTATCAAAACAATTTATTTCATTTTATTTAATGACTCTGTTCTTGATTTGGCAGTTGTCCCGGAGCAGCAGTGTCCAGTTTCCAGAAGCAGTTTTGCCTTCTTCTGCAGGTCAGTACAGACAGCATCTCATTTTCCCCAACCTATTTCAAGAGTCCACCTCACAGGTCTTTTAATGCTGGATTCAAGGTTAAGGTAGGCACTGCCATTTAAATGAAATTCAACCAATCAGAACTAGAAAAGGGCACAACGAATCCATGTGGGCATGCATCAAGCAAACAAGCACATATTTTTGTTCCCATTTGGGAACAGTTCAGGCTTTGCATCAAAAACGGTTTCTTTTCTCCCATTTATTCCAGATCCTTAGCCAGAAGTAACTAAAACTAGCTAAGGTGTAGCATTGTTTTGGTATTCACAATTTTGTTATCTTTTTCCATGGACCAAGGGAAATACAGGACATCCTGAGGCTCTTGGATAATGCTTTTTCTGTTTCTAGCCAACAGGAGCTCTCCCTCTCTCTCTCTCTCTCTCTCTCTCTCTCTCTCTCTCTCTCTCTCTCTCTCTCTCTCTCTCTCTCTCTCTCTCTCTCTCTCTCTCTCTCTCTCTCTCTCCCCCCACCGTCCTTCCTTCCTGCCCTCCCCCCTCTCTCTCTTCCCCCTAAGAGAGCTGTATGTCAAAGAGCTGTCTCAGCCCAATCCGAATAACTCTATTACATAAGCACTTCTGCTTATTCCACTCCACATCCAAGGCTTGAAGTAGGTCATATAGGTAGAAACTTCTGCTCATAGTTTCCTGGGTCTGAATGTCACTTGAAATAATGTTGACAAATCTCAAAATTAAAAAAAAAAACCTTGTGTTTTGAGATCAGTTTGATTGACAGCGTAATCTTTTCTTTTTAGAGAATTTTTAAGATTTATAATTATAATCTGATGAATCCATTAGGGGATGAAAATGCAGCAGTTTTTACAGCTTTACAGTGTTCTTTTGTCCTTGGCATTTTGTCAAGTTAGCACTTTGCATTCTGATTACACAATTGCAGGAATGCTATGCTCCTTGAGAAAATATTTCCATTTTCATATTTAGTGACTTCATATGGGGTAGCTGGGTGACGCAGTGAATAGAACACCAGCCTTGAAGTCAGAAGGACCTGAATTCAAATCCAACTTCAGACACTTGACACAAAAACTAGCCGTGTGACTTTGGGCAAGTCATTTAACCCCAATTGACCTCCAAAAAAGCAAAAAAAAAAAAAAACCTTAGTGACTTCATATAATTGATACTACTGTAGGTTTTCAGGTTCACATTTGAGTACGTATAGAAATGCACTTGATATTTCATATCATGAATAGGTATGAAAAAACTACCAAGGTACTAACCTTAACATTGCTCATTGTTTTCTATTGTTAAAACTTTCTTTGAAACCACAGGCAATGCTGTAAGGTATTTTCAGAAATCAGCCTGAGTTCTAAAACTACACACACACTGTAACTAGGTCTGTGAGGTTGTTTCTACAAAGGCACCATAGAGGGGAAATTCAAGCTATTGTTGTAAGACACAGCCAGCTTGGGTGTGTCCATTTGTGATTCCAGTCAAATCCATGACAGGATGCAAGATTTAGAGCTAGACTTTAGAGGTCTTGATTTTACAGAGCAGGAAACTGAGGCGGGGGAGGAATAAGCATTTATAGTGTGCCAAGAACTATACTAAGTCCTTTTTACTTGACTCATTTGATATTCTCACTTGGTGCAGGTAATAAGAGGCAGAGATGAGATTCAAGCCCAGATCCTTTGATTTTGTATACAATGCTCTTTCCACTACACAGTGTTGCCTCTCTAGATTGAGGGCTTTCTGGGACCCTCACTGATAATTACAACAGCTAAAAACAACAACAAAACTATGCCTCAGTCTGGGGCTTTTCAGTGCCAGTTGGCCCAACCTGTAAACATTACACACAGCTAAACCCCACTAGAATCTGCAAATGCCACCTTGAAATGGTAAGTCTCTGTCTCTTCTTTTCTCCTAGCCCCCTATTTTGAGCCAGAGCCTATTTCGCCTGCTCCCAACTATTTTCAGCCCCGACAGTTTTCCAGTTGCGTGTCCTGTGAAGAAAACCCAAGCTTCCTTGACCAGGTCTTCGAGTCCTACCTTCCAACAGAGACACTCTTGGACCACTCCCTCAGCTCCACACAAGTCATCCCATCATGTTTCCCGGACAGCTTTCAGACCACCTCTTTCTGCTTTAATCAAAGCCTGGTAATTTATCCCTATTCTTCCCTTCACTTGATGGATGCTGTCTGTTCAATAGTAATGAAATAGCTGGCATCATCTCGTGCGAAATCATGCTAACACTATCAACAAGGAAATCAATGGAGGAAACAAGCAAAGAATTATTAAAAAAAAAACATTGGAGATAGAAACCACACACACTGGGTTTTAAAATCTTGAATGCATAAATAATCATTAGGTTCTCAAGCTTAATCCAACTGGTTGCATCTCAGTGTAATATAGTTAGTACCTAAGTTGAGAGGTGGCATTAAAATGAGTATTTAAGGTAATCTTTTGGTTTGTTTTTTTTTTCCTAACTGTAAACCATAACATGTTGACTAAACAAAGACCAGTGTTATGCATACTGGTTCCTAGGAAACTCAGGACAGGCTGATGAGCTCATACTTTCCTCCCACTTTCTAGAAATTAAGATCTAGTCTATGACTACATTTATGATGGAATGGTCATTTTCCATGATTTTTTCATCATTGAATTTGTTTATTTTAGATGTAACTACTAAATTTTTACTCTTCATTCCAGCATTATGTAGACATACACAATGCTCAGCAACTTTCTTGGGAGTTAATTTAATTCTGGAAAGACTAGTAGTGAGAAAAAAAAAGATGTAGTTAGAATAACAAGATTTTGGTTGGGCTTTTTTGCTTGAAGGGGTATCCAGTGTTTTAAGATTCATTGTATGTAACCTGAGTAAAGGGTTATAGAATCATAGGTTTAGAGTTGTAGAGTACCTCAGAAGTCATCTAATCCAATCCATCCTTTGACAGATGAAGAAACTGAAATCACACAGGTAGTAAATATAATTAGCTTCAAAATAGGGTGAGAAATCAGTATCTCAGACTTTTAGATCCTTTTTAGAACATTCTTCACTTAAAAAAGAAGCAGTTACTATTTCAGGAATTGAAACCAAATTATTGACCATGGAAACTTGAAGTTCTGTATAATCCTGAAATTCATATTGAATGAAAAAAGCAACTGAATTGTATTGAGTTTTTGTGTTCTCTCCGGGAAATGGAAAAACATATTATTTGTCACCTTCCGCTTTGGAAAGCTGTTGATAAACTGCAAATAGCCTGGTAGTCTTCTGAAGATCCATTTTTTATAGCCACTGAGGGCCAAGCTTTTGGTTGAGCTTGGATGTGCTCTGCAATTTTTTATTTTCTCTGAGCATTTACTGAGGGGGAGCTAAATAATACCACCCAAGGGGCCACTGTGTCTTGCCATGTAATCCCCCAGGAGTTTGAAAGATGACTGGTCAGGGAAACGACACTCACTGTGCATCAAGTGTTTTGTGATATCCAGGAAGCCGTCAACAATATATGCAACTCACTGCCTGGCAGAATTGAGACTTCTTTCTGCAGGTGAACTGAAACATGATGGGGGTTTGTGGTTAAAGAACAAAATGTCACATGAAACATGGTTATAACAAAGGAAGTCAGTGAAGCAAGAGTTATCTGGAAACCAATTCCTTGTCAGGAATGGAACAAATTTAGCATATGATGTAATGAAAGTATATAGTTAACAAGGAAAATTATTTTTGTGATTTTTATCCCTTCCCTTCCCTTCCCTTCCCTGATTTTTGTTTTGTTTTGTTTTCTGGGCTACATAAAGCCCACTGTGGTCAATCTCTTTCATACTGGCTGAGTTAACAAGTGTTTTGTTCCCTGGACTCTTATAATTCTCCAGGCACCGGCATCACCCTCAGATTCATCAACTCTGTCCAGCCCTCTGGAATACAGTTACTCCCCACCTCAACAGCCATCATTGGCTCCAGTGACTCTCAGCTCTCCTTCCTCCCTGGACACAAGAAACTGTGGATATCCCCCAGAAGAGTACTCATACCATCATTTCCACTCTCACCCCCAATACAGCTGTTGTGCCTCTTCCTCCTCTTCCTCTGTCTGTTACTGCATGTCATGTGAAACAGAGCACCTGGACACCATCAAAGTATCAGAATACTTCTCTTACCCAGATACAGACTGTATAGACTACTCCCATTCCCTGCCAACAGCCGTGTCTGATGATTTCTATAGAAGGGAAGCAGATTGTGACATCTGCTACAGTTAGTGGGTATGGGATTTCTTTGGAGTATTGTATATGTATATTTTGCTTCTCAAGTTAGGTAACACCTCAGAAAATGCCATCTAGAAATGAATGCCACAAAGCACAGTTTACACCTTCACTACAGTTTTTTTTATTTTTTAATATCCTGATGTTAACTTAGTCATTGACAATAAGCCCTCTTAACCCTGCCATAGCCACACTCCTGCCTTGTACACTTACAGTTAAGATTCTTTAAAGAAAAACTTTCACTTGTTTTACCCTACTGTATAACTTGTTTTCATTTTTTTACTAATAAATAATTTTTTTATTATTATTAGATAGTACATGTTTGTTCCTATCTCCACTGGAGACCTTTTTCTATGGGACCTCCTTGTGGCATAGAGTTGATCCTAGTCCCTAAAGGCTATGCTCATGTTTGGAAAGACTTTATAATAATATAATGATCATTTGTCTTAGGACTCCACCTACCTAATTTTGGAGAGACTTCTCATGAAAAGGTTTACTGTTGGGCAGTGATTGTGTTGGTGACCACAATTATAAAATTACATACCAAGGTAGAAAAGTTCTGGGTGATTTTACAAGGACCAATCCATAATTTCATCTTCATGAGAAACTCTCCAAGTAAAGTTTGCCCACTGACTCAGATAGGCAACTGATCCATAACTGAGAGCCTTAGAAAAGCCAGAGGCACTATGGGGGTTAATAAACTTGCTCAGGTTCAGACACCTGTGATGGGGAAGAGGGAGACTGGAATACATCTTCTGATTCCAAGATTGTTTCTCTCTCCACACTCAAATCCAGTTCATGCAGAAGTCAGGACATCACTCTTATGATGTCATTTGTTGTCTTCAAAAGCAAAGGACCAACAACAATAACAACAACGATACCTATTTTTATAGCGGTCTTAATGTAGGGAATACCCAGATTGTGCTTGTCCTTTGTTTTCAAAGAGGACCATGGCATCAGGGAAATGATGACATGACTTGCTGTAGACTTCGATTTGAGGGAGGGAGGGCTGTGCAAGGTTACCAATCTCACTTTCTCCTCCAGAACCATCTGGGTCCAGTGACCAGATATTCCTCAGCAGGGAATACCCACATCAATGAAAAATATAGCTCTTTGACATAGTCAAGTAATATTTTCCAGCATGGATCGAATACTAAACCAAAGTCATAGTAGCTCAATTATATTCACTGAAAAAACTGGAATGGCTTACTGTTTCCTAATGAGAAAGTCAACATAGCAGCAGATGGAGAATTGGTGAAGTTGAGCCCTAATTTTTTACTAATAATGATCCCTTACATTCAAAAAGGGCTTTGCAGGTTAGAAACTCTTTCACAAATATGGACTCACTTGGGTCCTCATAACAACCCTGGGAAGAGTAGGAAGAGCAGCTAATCTCACCTGTTTTACAGATGAGTCAATTGAGGATTAGGAAGATCAAAAGATGCTCAAGGACATAGGGCAGAAAGGCGCTGGAATCCAGCCTTCCAGTCCCTCAGTCTACATGACAATGTGTCTGTTTGAGTGTATATTCAGTTAGAGGAGAAAATAAAGCAATGTCCCTTCAAGTTCATCTCTGATGCCTCCTAATGGTGTGGGTGTGGAAAACATCCTGATTTTCTAAAGCCTGTGTCAGAAAAACACAAACTCTGGCAGGTCCAATAGGGTGGAAAGTCTTGGCTATATTCAAAGTCTATGCAAGCAGCTTTCCAAAAGAATCCCATCTCCACTAGTATTAATTAAATGAAGTTAGAACTTCTCTGAAGTGAAGAGCAGAAAATTACTCATTCACTTCCCAGGGATGGCCTATGTATTTGTCGTCTGATGAAGGAAACAGGCCTTTTAGTACCCACGCTGTGCCAGGAATGATTCTAATCACTTTACAAATAGTATCTCCTTTGATCCATACAGCAATTCTGGGAGATGGTGTTATTATTATTGCCATTTTGTGATCAGGGAAAGAGAGGCAGACAGAAGCTAAGTGACTTGCCCAGCTGTGTATAGCTGGTGTCTGAGGACTGATGTGAACTCCCATATTCCTGACTCCAAGCCCAGCACTATCTACTGCACCACATCTTCTAGGACTAACCAAGGCAAGATTAGTGAGGATCATCTCCAGGCTGGTGAATTTTCCAAACAATCATATAAGTAAATAAGTAAGCATGTATTATGAACCTACTATGTGCCAGGCATTGTGGTAGGCATTGGGAATACAAAGAGGGGGGGAAACCAGCCCTACCCTCAAGTAACTTACCATCCATCTAGGGAAGACAAGACAGATATGTTTGGTTGTTGTCCTTCATGCTTGGAGAAGACCAAAATGACATCTCTATGTTGGGGTCAAGGTATAATGTGTCTGACTGTGGCTGCTCAGATACATATGAGCTCAGAAAGCTCTACCACAGGTCAGGCACATATAGCCTACGTGAAAATTTGCATGGACAGCTAAGTGGCACAGTGAATAGAGCACCAGCCCTGGAGTCAGGAGGACCTGAGTTCAAATTTGACCTCAGATACTTGACACACTAGTTGTGTGACCTTGGGCAAGTCACTTAACCCAATTGCCTCACCTTCCCTCCCCCCAAAAAACTTTTCAGTGGAGTGTCTCTAAATTTGTCTGTCTCACACTTCTTTTAAGATACTGTAATTCTGCTTCATTTATAGAGCACAGCACCTTCTTTTGATGTGGGTACTCCATGCAGAGTGGTCCTGAGCCAGTTTCTCCTTGGTCACACAACTGATTCCAAAGTTCTTCAGAGGGACTTTGAGAGTAGCTTTGCATCACTTCTATTGAATATGAAAAGTAGATATAAGGTAATTTTGAGGGGAAAGAATTAGCAGCTGAGGACATCAGAAAAGGCTTTGTGTATAAGGAGGTAGAACTTGAGTTGGCCCTTAAAGGAAACCAATTCTAAGACAAGAAAGTACCTTCTAGGCATTGGGGACCACCAGTGCAAGGTGATGGGGACAAAGGCCCATTTGGCTGAATTGCAGAGTGCTTGGAGAGAAGTAATGAGCCATAAATCTGGAAAGGTGGGTTGGGGCCAGGTTTCAAAGGCTTTAAATTCTAAGCAGAGTTTGTTGCAACTCTTGAAGACTCTTTGAGTGGCAGGTTCTTAAGATGTAATCTAGGGGTTCCTGAGAATCCTGATGACTGTTTCAGAGAGTCTATAAGATCAAAACTATTTTCAAAAAAAATACTAAGATGCTTTCATTTGTAATATGGCAAATATTGATAGATAATATTCCCCTAAACAAAAGCTCCTTGAGGGATGGGGGGGGGAGGTCCTCAATAGTTTTTAAAAGGGTAAAGAGTCCTAAGAACAAAAAATTTGAGAACTACTGTTCTAAGTACTGAAGGGTGGCAATTCATATTGATGAAAGGATGACCCAGACCAATAAAATCATGTGTTAAAATGAATAGAGTAGTAGCAGGCATCTAGGTCACTGATGAAGCCTAACCAGGTAATCCATGTGATTGTTCGTTTTCCTTGTTCAGGTTACAATGTTAGTAGAAGGCCAAATTCAGCTTCAATGAATCTGTAATTTAAACTGTCCCTCCATCAGATCACATTGCAACCCAACAAGACTGTCTTGCCCTTTTTCATAAAAACTCCTTAGAGGGGAGGCTAGGTGGTGCAGTGAGTAGAGCACCAGCCCTGGAGTCAGGAGGACCTGAGTTCAAATTCGGCTTCAGACGCTTGACACACTTACTAGCCATGTGACTTTGGACAAGTCACTTAACCCCAATTGCCCCCCAAAAAGCAAAAGAAATTAAAAAAATAAAAACTCCTTAGAGAATTGACCCAACATAATGGATGCCTCCTCCTGGGTCTTTCAGCATTTTGTAGGTACTAGTACATTACATCCCTTAACCCTCCTCTTCCTATGCCTGCCTCCTTTTCTAAGCATTCATTTGTCAGAAAATACCTTTTACACCACTTTTTATGTAAGAATCCTCATTTACTATATACCACAGCCAAACCAGAGTCAACCTCACCAGATATTTCTCCATTGCTCCTTGGTCACCTGGGATTTTGATTGCATTTTTGATTTGTTGATCATTTAAAACAACAACAACAATACCTGATTAAGGCAAAAATACAGCCTTGGGAAATGAGGCATCTCCCATGAATATGTAAAGACAGCACAAGTTGCCTTGTTTGATAGGTAGTAGAGATAACTTTGTCCAACTATGTTCTGGCTATCATTATCAACTGAAGTATCAAAAAGGAAGATGGGTGTTCACTAAAAAGACTGCAGGGGAATCATAGGTCTAGTACTAGAAAGAACTTCAACAACCATCCAACCCAGGCCAATCATTTTGCAGACTGAGGAATCCAAGACCTGGAGACCTTGTCTCGTTACTCACCTTTTCCAAGACCTTGTCCAAGGTCACATAGATATCACATGTCTAAGGCAGGATTTAGAAACTGTCAACAGCCATGGCCATTGTAGGTGCTTATCTCCACCCCCAATATTTTTTTTCCAGCTTAGAACTGCTTGACTTTTTCTTCCTAGGAGGGGCGTTGACAATTTGCCTTTGTTCCCTGGGCTTTTATCTTCTGTTTTTTTGGTCATTAATGTGCCATTTAAACATACATCATTGGAAATCTTTGACTGATTCATAGTCATTTCATTTACAAGTGAACTTGGGTGACTTGTTTCCTCAAGTAACAAATCTATTTGAGGAAGCCCAGCTGTCTCTTAAGATGAAGGGAAGTTTGCTTGAACTACCCCAGAATACCCATTTCTCCAAGATCTATAGAGCCAGGAACAGCTGTTCTTAGGCAGTACAAATAGAAGATTGAACCTAGAGTCAAGAAGTTGTTGCTGTTCAGTCACTTTCAGTCATGTCTGACTCTTCATGACCCTATTTGGGGTTTTCTTGGCAAAAATACTGAAGTGGTTTGCCATTTCCTTCTCCAGCTCTTTTGACAAACAAGGAAACTGAGGCAAGCAAGGCTAAGTCACTTGTCCAGGGTCACATAACAAAGTGTCTAAGGCCAGATTTGAATTCAGGAAAATGAGTTTTCTGACTCCAGGCCTGGCACTGTAGCCACTATGCCACCTAAGTGTGTTTGGAGTCAAGAAAACCTGAGTTCAAATCTGACCTCAAACAACATCTAGCCATGTGACCCTGGGTAGATCATCGAACCTTCCTCTAACTCAGTTTCCCCATCTATAAAATAGGGGATGTTGTGAGGATCAGATAAGATATTTGTAAAGCACTTTCCAATCATAATGCACTATAAAAATGCTAGTTAATAATAATTATTATTTGCTAGGAGTTAGAAGGCAGAAGAGCCCTATCCTTGAAAAGGATTGACCAGGCTACTTTCTTTCCCCATCCAAACCACATAATAGTAACAAAAACAACAGTGACATACAGTGCTTTGTGATATGTGACCTCCTTTACATGTATTATATCATGCAGTCCTCACAACAACCCCATGAGACAGGGGTTATTATTATCCACATTTTACAGATGAGAAAACTGAGTCTTCAGGATGTTAAGTGACTTGCCCAGGGTCACATAGCTAGTTAAATGTCTGAGGCAAGATTTGAAATCAGTTCTTTCTGACTCTGAGTCTGATGCTTCATCTGCTGCGCCATCTAGATACGTGTGACCAGGGATCTGGCGGCTGAAGAGTCTGAGTTTCTAGATGCTAAATGAGTCTAGAGTATCCCAAGAAAGGTTGTTTAAGAAACCTTTGGAATCTCTACATTTGTCCGGTTTTCCTCATGCAATATAACCAGGTTTATTTTTCATTATTGTAACACAGATTTCAAGTGGAAAGGGGGCTTAGAAGTTGTCTAGTTGAATCCCCTCATTCACACAGATGAGATTCAGAGAGACAAGTGATCTGCCCAAGGTCACCCTGATCATAAGTGGTAGAACTGGGATTGGAACCTAAATCTAGGGTTCTTGATATATAGGGATGATGGGGTTATGGGGAAGATGTTGAATTTGGAGACAGAAAATCTCAGTGTGGGTCCTAACACTCTTCTTTCAGATCACGTACCTTAGTTTCCCTATTGGTAAAATGTTGATATTATTTGTGCCACCTATCTCCCAATGAGATCAGCACAATAGGCCAAGGTCGAATGAGATGGTAGGATTAAGGTAAGGAAAGAAGAACCTCTTGGATCCTCTAATCTAGCCACATTTCACAAATGAGGAGTCTGATCTCCAGAAAGATGAAACAATCTGCCCTAAATCTTCACACAAGTGGTTTGAGTCAAAATTCAAACCCAGGACTTTTGACTCCTCATAGAGTGCCCAAGTACTGTATGTGAAAGTGTTGTGTAAGAGTAAAAGGCTATAAAAATGCAAATTGTGCTGTAACTAAGGCAAATATTCCCAGAAGGACCAGATTGTCTGCAGGACACACCTAGGTCCAAATATTAAGATTTCCCACAGTCTGAGCTGGAGGGGACAGGAAGGAGCTTCCAAATGAGACTTATTCACTCTATTACAGGTTTTCCCTTTCTGGCAGGAAAGAGGCATGTTCTAAATAATATGGCCTCTCCCTCTCTTCCTGGGTTCTTGGCAGACTTCTGAATAGGCCAAGGCAAGTCTCTGCCTGCCTCTTCGGATAGCCCTGCCGCAGAAATGGAACAATCCTTGACTTTCTGAGCCCTAGGAAAATTGCAGTTCCTTCAAACCAAACTGAAATGGACAATCAACAAAGCACCATTCACAGACCTAGGTTCCCTTACCCCAGAGCATCCTTCCAGTAAGGAGGGGTGCGATAGCTGCCGAGCTCTGGGAGGCAGCCCTAGCAAGGCAGCAGACTCCCAGGGAGTTTAGGCTTGAAGCCTCCCTGCAGGCTCTTAGTCCACACTTCTGACTTCTCTTACCATGAATTCTTTCCCAAAGCCTGAGTCCATTGCCTTGGAGGGATAACAAACAATAAATGCTTCCTTCTCACCATTTGCCTTCATCTTTTTCTAAATCTGGGATAGCAAGAGATTTGTCATATGAAGAAAGAGGAGAAAAGTGTCATTAGCTATCAGAGATCCCTGAAGCCCCATTAGGATAAGGCTTCTATCCTAAAGGAGGCAAACAGCCCTCTATTAAAGGCTGACCTTCTAAGGTCATTCAGTCACTGAGGCAGGCCAGGGACCTGGCTCAGTTTCCCCATTTTAAAGTAGCAACCATCACCCCAGGGGAGACTGCCCCAGTGGAAGTAAGTGTACATTAATGTGAGAAGAAAACCTCTATCCTTGGGATCTCTTCATTAACTAACCCAATTTTATTATGACATCTATTTTTTAAATTTATTTTATTGACTTGTTTGTTTGCTTTTAGATTCCAAGATTCAGTTCCAGAGTCACTTGAGTTTCAGATTTTTCTCCCCTTCCTCCCCACCCCCCCACCCCCGCCATGGTGGCATACAATCATGTATAGGATCTGAAAACTCCTTCACATTGTACAATAAATAAGTCTGGTTGTATAGGTGTCATAGCCAATGAAGTGAACAGTGAGAAAAGAGAAACAAAAGCCAAACATAGAAAAGAACGATAGCATGCATTGCTTCAGTCTCCTTTTAAACTCTGATCTTTCTGGGTCTTTCTCTGAATGTAGACATCTCCTTCCATCCTGAGACTTGTAGAGTTGTCTTTTAACTGTGCGATGCTGAGAAGCGTCCAGTTTTTCAAAATTGTTCATCACACGTATGATGTATCTGTGACCGTGTACAAATTTTTCCTGGTTCTGCTCTTCTCACTCAG
>CM053596.1:107355512-107374935 GCA_028646575.1 Pseudocheirus occidentalis
GATGTATGCAAAACAAATGACAAAATAATTGCAGGAGGTATCAGCAGCTGAGTGAGGGATCAGAAAAGTTCTCTTCTAGGAGGTATACTTGAGCTGAGTTTTGAAGGAAGAACTAAGAAGCAGAGATGAGGAAGGAATACATCCAGTAACAAAAGATACAACCTGCAATGGCAGACGAGAAATGGAGTGTCCTATGTGAGGAACTGTAACATGAAGTATGAAGGAAAGATAGGCAGGATTATAAAGGATTTTACATGTGTGATACATAAAAGTTCAAGAAAACAGTTTCTGGGTAATTAATCATTTTATTAGTCATGTTAGAATATAATTAATAAAAGGTTTGGTGGTACTCTTGAATGCCAAGACCCCTCATGGAACCCACTCAACCCTTATATGCCCTTGAAAGAGTGGGTATTCCTGAGAGTGGCCATCAACTCTGATTGGTTAACAAGTAAGGGGAGAATGAATATAATAATGGGAGGTGGGTTTCTAATGAGGGCCTGGGAGACATGACTTTGATCACTCAGTCTTGGTCAAAAAGACTTATCTATAACCATATCATCTCATCTAGGGTAATCTAGACAAAAGAGGGAATCCACTTTTACCCAGACCTGTGTGAGTAAAACACAATGGGCCAAAATCCATCAATTCACCTAAACTAAAATTTCTCTACCTTTTGAACAAACCTGAGTTTTCCCTCTCATTATCAGCTCTGCACTTCAAAGGCTGCCTGAATAACCTAAAGAGGTTGGTTTCTGAATGAGGAAGTAGAAAAGGGGGAAAAAATCTTAGTCCTAATTCAATAATTAGTTATTAAGATAAGAAAAATAATCTTTTCTCTCACATGACAAGTTTTTATTTGATGCTTGAAGCATTAGGGAATGGTTTGAGCATTTGGGGTATTTTTTTGAGAAGTATGACATATTAAGATTTGTGTTTTAGGGACATCACTTTGGAAGATGTGTGGAGGATGAACTGAAGACTTTAGGCATGGAGTTCAATTTGAAGATTATTACAATAGTCCAGGGAGACAGGATGAGGAAGCTGGGATAGTGGTTGCGAGTGACAAAAAGGGGATGGTTACAAGAAATGCTGTTGAGGCAGAATGAACAAAATTTGGCAAATGACTGTATATTGGAGGAAGGGTGTTGACAAAAAATGAAGAGTGGAAGATGACCAGAAAAAGTATAAAATATGGTAAAGCTTTCCTTTAATTCTTCACAATCCACAGTTAGGCTTTTTTTTTTTTAAGCTTCTGCCTCTACTTTCCATTCTCACTTGCCAGAAGTTAACAGGTGTACATAGCCATACAGAAGTAGATGTTAAAAAAAAAAAAAAAAAAAAAAAAAAAAAAAAAAAAACTTTCCTAGTAAATAATTTATAGGACTAAAGAGCCACCTGGTGGCTTATGCAGAACTGGCAACTCCCAAAATAAATAATTTCTGAATGAGGACAGGAAAGAAAATGGTTTCCCACCTCCAAATTCTTTCTCTCAGCTCTTATTTCTTATAATCATGAATCAACAATGAACTAGCTATTCTACAGTAAATCATTCAAGAATTTAAAAGACACACAAAAAGAGCTAGAACCCCCAAGACCTCATACTCAGTCTCCATTGGAAGAAGCAAGTTTCTTCTTCCAAATTGTCCACCAGATGCCCAATGTCCCTACGCTGGAGTTTAGTCTCACAGATAACAAGTATTGCTCTCTGAAAATCAGGTCAGAGTTGAGTGCCAGAAAGGAATCAGGAGGTATGGAAAATATGAAGAAGAAATCCCTTTTAAATTCTTTGTGTGGAAATTTCTGCTGAGTTTTTGGTGGGGGAGATAGCTGAAGTTTCAGGTTGAGTTGGAGGAAGGTCTGGCCTCCTTCTCAATAATCACCCTAGAGGTCTCTGCTACATTAGCCATTATGCAATGACTGTCACACCACCATCAAAGTTTCTTAAAGAATGATTCCAATTCAAGATTCACCCTGACCAGAATTGGATTATATACTTCATTCCACTTTTCCCTTATGCTAACTCATGTTGAGAATGCAATTTGCCTATTCTCCTAATTTTCATGTTCCTTATACCTCTTGTTTCATCCCTAACTTTCCTGGATGCTTTTCTGTAGATTTCTCCAGTGGGAAAGGAAATAGATCCACTGTTTTAGGTCCCTCAAAGATGGGAGTTGAAGGAGGGGAAATCATTGTAACCTAAAGAAATGTTAAGTTCACCACCATGTAGAAACTATACTCAGATACAAGGATAGAAGTTGTGATCTTTTTTTCTGAAGGGAAATGGCCCCAGTATAACAGCAGTTATTGAAGTGTGGTCCAGAGATCCTTAGCAACTCCTGAGACCCTTTTAGGAGGTCCACAAAGTCAAAATTATTTTCATAATAATACCAAAACATTTTAATTTCTAATATGCTAAGTATTAATAGATACGTCCCACATAAACAAAAGCTTTTGGCCAGGTGTGTAGGATGAGGGTGGGTGGAAGGATCCTTTAAGAGCAAGTGAGGTCCTAGGACCAAATTGTTTAAGCACAGCTGATACCAGAGACCTCAAGACAACTTTGAATATTAGAAAATATAGAACACTTTCTATATGGCAAAGCCCTGTGGCAGGCAATACAGAAGACAGAAAGAAATACACAATGTTCCAAAAGTCCAGGGCAGTTTTAAACTATTAAAGCTTAATAAGGGGGGGTGGCTAGGTGGCGCAGTGAGTAGAGCACCCGCCCTGGAGTCAGGAGGACCTGAGTTCAAATTTGCCCTCGGACACTTAACACAGAAACCAGCGTGTGACCTTGGGCAAGTCAGTTAACCCCAATTGCCCTCCAAAAACCAAAAAAAAAAGCTTAATAAGGTTAATCGTTTAAGCTTTAATAGTTTAAAAACTGTATTAAGATTTTGGGGATATCTTGTACAATAAAGCACATTATCTCTCTAGACTTGTTTCCTTGCATGTAAAAAAAGAGAGCTGGTCTAGATGATTTCAAAATTCCCTTCCAACTTTGATGTGATTCTAAGTAACTTACAACATATTTATAGAGCAAAAACGTATACAGGAACAATCATAACATAGGACAGTAAGTGAGTTGTGGAAAATTAATAGCATAGACATTAAGTTCTACATGTCAAAGGAGGGAAAGATTACTTTGAACTGAGATGTTCAAGGAAGGTTTCTCAGATGTGAGACAGGAAGGAAGGAATGAAGGAAGGAAGGAAGGAAGGAGGGAGGAAGGGAGGGAGAAAACATGAATTAAGTTCCTACTATGTACCAAGCACTGTCTGCTTTTCAAATATTCTCTCATTTGATCCTTACAATTCTGAGAAGTAGATGTTGTTATTCTCATTTTCCAGCTGAAGAAACTGATGAGACAAAGATTGTGACTTGCCCAGAGTCACACAGCTAGTGTGTTGAATCTAAACTTGAATTCAGGTTTCCCTGACCCCAATCCCAGTATTCTATCCACTGTACCACCTAGCTGCCTTTGTAAAGTGACTATATTATTTTTAAGGCCCCTTCTAATTCTAGATCATACATATGACACCTTTATCCTTGCTGTTTCCCCATTTTACTATAGTTATGTGATTCAGAGGCAGGTTTTTCTACAACAGAACTATTGAGAATTTCAAGTCACCTCCTGCTTATTTGTAGTCATTTGTACTCCCTTTACTGTCCATTCCTCTAGGAAACTGGAGAGAGGCTCCGAAAATTTAATTGGTATTTACTTCTTTAAACTTCAAGCCCAGAGGCCTCAATATTCTCTTAAAACTCTCAGGAGATTTGGGAGCAGGTTCTATATACACACCTCCTGTCACATCAAAAAATCTCACCTCAATTTCAACAGAAAATCATTCATGATATTGTCTTTTCTAGAAAAAGTAATGAGACATATCTTTGAAAATATCTCTTCATCAATAATGATACCAATGATGCAATTTTTAAAAGTGAAACTTTTTTTAAATCTAGTTGACAGCACAGACTAGCAGCACATTTTTGAAAGTAACATGTAGAATTTATATAATAAATTTGCTTTCCAAAAGAATTAAGCCATGTGAAATGAAAATTCACGGTTTCATATAGAATCTTCTTGTGTCGTTCTATGGGGAAATACTCTTTATATTCAGAAAAAAAAAATAAACTTTTTGACGTATTTCTGCATTACAAAAAACCTATCCTGGCTTGTCTCATCAAGCCTATACCAGCATAGCACTGGGTCACCCATTCTTCTAAAATAATCAATAAAACATAAAGCATTTATTAAATGCCTACGTGTGAGGTTATATAATCTCACTTGATCCTCACAAACCAGCCTGGATGGTGAGTGCTACGTTTTACAGATAAGAAAACTGAGGCAGACAGGAGGGTGACTTGCCCAGGGTGCTTTAAGGTTATTTTATCCACAACCCGGTGGGGTAGGTAAGTACTATTTGCCCCCATTTTCAGATAAGGAAACTACTTGGGTTAAGTTATTGATAAGGTTGAAGGACACGTAAGTAGAAGGGGCATTAGAACCCCGTCACTTCACGGATGAGGAACTGGAGACGTCTCCTGTCTAGGTAATGAGTTAGTATCCCGCTCTCATTGCACTGCTGCTTCACAGGGCGGGGCACCACATAGGGCCAAGGGCCGCTTATAATCAGAACTACTTTGGCGGCGGTGGGTGCGGGGGAGGGGCAGTATCACACTCAGACCCAGTCGTCTCCCGGCGAGCTATCGCCCCCTATTGGCCAGAAGCGTAGCTCCATGCTAAGTCCTTGCTCAGGCGGCTGGCCAAGTTTTAGGGGTGTGGCGCGGGTTTAAAATAGCAAACTAAGGGATTTCTCTATGCCGGGACCTCATCGATCGCCGCATATATTAATCTATTACGCCCGGCTGCAGGACACCAACGAGCCCTTCCGGAGAGAGCGGGCAGGGAGGACAGAGGCTTGTCAGGGTGACGCCGGCCCCTGCTCGTTTCGTGCAGGGGCCTGGCCGTGGTGTTTCCTAAGAAAGTGGGGAGGGACGCCGCAACCCGAGCCACGCACAAACTAAATGGTCCAGACGATTAAGACACAAACTGCAGGGAACAGCCCAAAATGAAAAACGGTCCGCTTAATACCACAGGAAAAAAGGGATTTCCGCCAGCGCGCCGGAAGCCTTGCTTGGGTAGTTTCCGGTTGTGCCCACCCAGTCAGTCCACCTTCCAGAGATAGGCGAACATCACGCTGTTACGTCATCGCGCTCAGTGTGGGCGCTCGTGTGGCCACGCTCCCAGCCCTAGGTTTGGATTAAATCCTCCAATTCGCTAGGGTTGTGGTCTGAAGTTGTCAGTCTCCAGTTTGTCATTTCTAAGAAAGGAACGTGGCTGTGTGGGCAGCGCCCCTAACGAAGGTTCCCCTGCGAGCTAGAAGGAGGTTGAGATTAAGTAAAAATTGTTAAGAGTTGAGTGTTAGGAAGAAAGGTCCCAAGTCATTAATTTCTTTCAATCTTCTGATGTTATGTAAACCATAAAGCGCCATACACGTGTGAACTATTTATGATAATGGCGGTACCGTAGAAATGGAGCTAGATTTGTAGTCCGAGGACTGGAAATCCTGACTTATCGTCATGTACACATTGTGCAACCTTGTACAAGTCTTTAATCTCCTTGCACTTTGGTGTCTTCCTCAGTTATGTGTTGCAGTAGATAAAATGGTAGTCAGGAAGACCCGAGGTCAAATGTGACCTCAGACCCTAACTGTGTGACCCTGGGCAAGTCACTTAACCTGGTTTGCCTCAGCTTTGCCAAGGAATGACTGCAAATGGGAGTATGAAGAGTTAGTCACTCCTGAAACGACTCAACAACAAAATTCTTCATCTGTGAAATGAGGTGGTTAGAAAAGTTAGGTTCTTATTCCTGATAGGGGTAGTGCTATGATCCTAGAATGATGACTTAGATGGGTACATGTCATTTACCCCAAAAATCTCCCTGAGAGCAGGAGCCATTTCATTTTTGTCTTTATGTTTCTGGGGCCCTAGCATGGTGCCTGAAACAATAAGCACTTAATAAATGCTTTTGAATTTTTTGATTGATAATTCATAATCAATAATTATAATGGAGGTTCAAGCTACCTCCTCGAAGAGAGAACTAGAATGAGTTAAATCCAAGGAAAGTGTCTGAGCATTAATTAAGAAATGACAGGAAAATCCTTGATTAGGAAAAGAAAATCACTGAAAATACACTTTCTGACCACTAGGTCCAAACCATGTCACCTAGAGAGTATCCCTCCCACTTCCATCTTCTTTTTTTGTATTGTCCTTCCCCATTAGACTGTATGCTCCTTAAGGTCAGGGACAGTCTTGCTGGCTTGCATTTGTATCCCCAGGATTTAGCACAGTGACTGGAACATACTTAGCACTTAATACTCTATTTACCTCTCCTTCCAGGACAGTCATAACTTCTTTATTCTCTTTTCTCTCTCTGCTTCTAGAGAGAAAAAAGCACATTCTATAGATCAAAACACTTATAATAAGGTAAGCAGGGTCTTTGCCTGAAAAAGTTTGTACACAGCTAAAAAACATATCCTTCCCAGGAAAAGATCAAAGGCTAAATAAAAGAACACTGTGCAAATTTTGAATAAATACCAAAGAGCTTAGAGCCATGAAATTCACAACAAGAGCCTTGTATATGGTACCAGGAAATTCACCTTGAGTATTTTACTTAGACCTGGGAGTTAGAAGGAAGTTGAGATTAAGCAAAGATTATTAATAGTTGAGGATTAGGAATAAAAGGTACAGGGTCATTCATTTCTTCCAGTCTTCCAGAATTTCAGTGTTCCACCAATCCCTAGAGTCATCTGGTTTAACCAGTATCTAAAGAGGAATTTCTTCTACATTTGCAACTGAAGGCCACCAAGTCATTTCTGGAAGACATCCAGAGGGAGATATCCCATTCTACTTTCACATAGCTGTCTAATGGCTAAGAACAGTTTTCTTTACATCAAGCCTATATTTATTTCTTTACAGTTTCCACTTATTGCTCCAAGCTCCATGTGCCAAGCAAAACAAGTCTAATCTCTCTTCCATGTGACAACCCTCCAAATACTTGAACACAGCTATACTGTTCCTCCTAAATTTCCCCTCCTCCAGACTAATTAGACCCTGTTCCTTCAATTTATCTTTGTATGATAAGAATTCAAGACCTTTTACCATTCTTGTTACCTTCATCTGGACATTAACCATAACATTGATGAAGATGCTAAATAACACCCTAAAGCACTCAACTGGAGAACTCCTTTCACTCTGCTAAAATCTAGGAAAGCTCTATCTATAGCATTCCCCTTATCGACCAAGTTAGTAATGCTTGGGGGGGGTGGGGAATAGAAGTATTCTCACTTTGGCATGACCCTTTTTGTTTTGTTTTGTTTTTTGGAGGGGGGAAGGCAGGAAAATTGGGGTTAAGTGACTTGCCCAAGGTCAGATGGCTAATAAGTGTTAAGTGTCTGAGGTCAAATTTGAACTCAGGTCCTCCTGACTCCAGGGCAGGTGCTCTATTCACTGCACCACCTAGCGGCCCCATGGTATCACCCCTTGTTGATGAAACTTATCTTGGCTCTTTGTGATCACCTCTTCCTTTTCTTGATGTTTTAATATTATATTTTTTAATTTTTTCAGGATCTGAAATCATGTCCACTAACCTATAGCCTTTAGATTCTAACTTTTTCCCTTTAAAAAAATGGGAAACACCTTTTTCTGATCCTGTGCTGCCTTTCCTGTACTCCTTGATCTATAAAAGATCACTCATAATGACTCAATTATATCTGCCAGTTCTTTCAGTCTCCTGGAATATAGTTCATCCGGGCCTGATGACTTGTAACTAGGTGCTTTCTTAAATCACGGGGTGCCTGCTAGGCTCTTCATAGTTGACTTCTCCTCTATCACAAATTCTGAAATGAAGTGGTCATCTCCTTTCAAGGAGGAACCTCTTTGGGTTTTTTGTTTGTTTGATGGTAATTACTGATTTGCTAAAAACCTTATTGTTTTAATAAAAAGTAATATTATATTGAAATGATATAATTAACTGGAATTCTATCCTATTTGAACATTGACTCCATCATCCACATCTCATGTATACTTATGAAAAATCTTGTTTTTAGATTCTATCCTAAGTACCTGTTTACATGATGACAACTAACCTAAAATGTAGTTATAGTACACAGCATGATTGTCTTTTCTCACTTTGCAAAACCAGACCTTTGTGATGATAGTAAATGTCACAGATATGAGATGTTTTTGTACAAGAAATTATGGAATCTTGATTTTGCTAATGAATTGTCAATGGCTTCTGTGTCTAAATGAAACCATTCTTTGCTCTACGAAACATCGTCTTAGAGAGGAAAATATACCTCTGACTGTAATCTATACTGAAGATGCAAATTGTAGAGAAACATACCAAAAGATTTGCATTTAATCAAATCTAAAACAAGTCACATCAGAAACATCAGTACCTTGTCAAAAACGCCTTTTCCATTAAGATCAGTCTGAAGTTTGCCAGCAATTTGAGGAGTCTTCACTGTCCACTAAAGGGTGCATGCAGGTTGTTCGGGAATCTTTCATTGCTGCTAAGAAGGAAATTCATCAGCATCACCCAAAATGGAAAGTGGTAAGTGAAACTCAGTTATTAAAGAAGAAACTTGTAAAATGTTTTATGCCTTTTGGTCACTACATACATATAATATAGAATAAAGGAAAAGACTTCCTACTGAGGCATCTAAATAGAATAACCATTTAGATTATTTTGTAATATCACAATTTTAGTAACATTGTATTACTATTTGTAGGAATGGCTTTCTCTAAATACAGTCAGGTATTTATTTAGTTTGAAACAGAAATTTGCCAGAATGATATTCTTGTGAAACATAAAATTGAACCTTTAATATTTTTCAGGAATGCTAAAAAATTAAATGTAAAGGCTGAAAATAAACTACTTCAAGTTTTCATTTGAGTCTATTAAATCACAATTATAAGAGAAACTGTATGATAAGAGAATATTTTGTTTAAGATTAAAGCTGGAAAAAAAACCAGTCCTGGATTACTGTTCATTCTATAAACACAAATCAAATAGATGTGTTCATTTATTCAGTGGTTTTTGGAATTCATATATTAGGTTCATCTCAGAATAAAACCTAATCTAATATAATTGAAAGAATGATTCTTAATTTACCGATTTTCATTTTGTAATCAGCACAAGTAAATATGATACTTCCAACAGAAACTGTGGTTTAATGCTCTTTCCTGCTGCCCTAGTCCTTAGCACAGTGCTAGACACCCCCTCCCCAATAGAAACGTAATTCCTCTTTATTGATTCATTTCTATCCCTCACATAACTTGGGGGGAAATATATCAATAATGATGACAACAGTAACAACAGAAGGGGGGGGGAAACCATGTATAATGCAGCTGGGGGGGTGTAGTAGATAGAGTCCTGAGCATAGATTCAGAAAGACCTGAGTTCAAATCCACCCTCAGACATTTACTAGCTATGTAACCTCAGCCAAGTTGCTTAAATGCTATCTGCCTCAGTTTTCTCATCTGTAAAATAGGGATGATAATAATAGCACCTACCTTTCAGGGGTAATTTTGAGGCTGAAATGAGGTAATATTTGTAAAGTGCTTAGCTCAGTGCCTAGCTTATTCCTTTCTTTTCCCTTCCTTCCCCTTAACTGTTTATACATCTGAAGCAAGTACTGCAGATATTATTGGCCCTGTTTTATATACAAGGAAGATGAGACCCAGAGAAGCCAAGGCACTTACCCATGGTCACACAGCTTGTAAATGTCAGAGATAGATATGAATTCACATCTTCCTGACTCCAAGTTAGCTTGAGTACCAGAACCAGAGCCAGGTGTTGGACAGCAGCACTGTACTCTTATTTGCAGTCTGAATTTGGGACCACACTCAGCCTGGTTCTAAAAGGGTGAGAATGGAAAACATGTAGGAAATGTTATAAGTTATACACTGAGCAGTCCATCAAGTGAGGTTGTTCTGCCTTGTTTAAATAAAAGCCCTTGAGCATTGAGGAGGATTAGATTCAGAAAGACTTGATCTAATTATCTAATTGTATCTTTTTTCTTCTCATACAACTCAAAATACAAATATGTTATTTTTTAAATTTTAGAAGAGTCCAAACTAGGACTGTACTAGCTTACTCTTCTGAAGAAGCAACTTCTTGGAGGTATTATACAGAAAGGCAATAGCAATGAAATTTACTACGGAGATGAAAGCTGTAATATTCAAGAGGCAATAGCAGTTAACAATGTCTTTTAAGTAAAGGAAGAAACAATTTAATTTTTGCCAACAATATCAAAAATCTATTGCTCTTAAAACCTAAACTTGCTTTTTCTGTATGTTTTTTTGGGGAAGAATATAGTTTATATTTGATGTTTAATAATTAAAATGAGTTCAGAAATGAAATTTATTTTTAACCTAAATCATTCAGAAAGTATGAACCTAGCTTTGATTACTTATAGTATTTGATATGATTTCTAACAACAGTGTGTTAAACAGAAAGGTTATTTCATGCACTGTTGGCCATATTTTATGTGATAATAGAGATATTTCAGAGGAGAAAAAGTGGATTCATCATAGGTCATTTGCCAAATACATGTCACCACAATACTGTAAAGAAAAAAAGTCAATGTTAAGGGATCACTTTATTCTTAATAAATTTGCTTGTCCTTTCTGTCCGGAAACATGTCTTTGTTTTCTCAACAACTGATCTGAATGTAAGCATGTATCTAGAATATTTGAATAAAAACTCTTAAGCTCCCCCCTCATCTATGCAGGTGCGGGTTCTTTAAATAGACACAGTGCCCAGACAAAATGTGCCCCATTCAAAAGTAAGATCACTAGCATAATTTGAAAGCTGTCAAAATATATAATATTCTGTCTCTTTCCATTACCCATCAAAAAAAGAATAAGAGACTTTATAAGTCTCAAAGACAAGAGGAATGTTCTGACATGAATGCTCCCACCAAAGCTACAAATAACCTTAGCTGTCAAATCCAGTGACCTTTTCTCAATCCTCATTCTCCTTGACCTCTCTGTAGCCTTTGACACTACTGATCACTCTCTCTTCCTTGATATTCACTTCTCTCTTGGTTTTCAGGACACCACTCTTTCCTGGTTTTCCCCCTACCTATCTGACCATTTCTTCTCTGTCTCCTTTGCTGAGTCCCCTTTCAAATCACACCCTTTAACCATAGGTGTTCCTCAGGATTCAATTCTGGGTTCTCTCCTCTTCTATCTCTATACTATTTCACTTGGTGATCTCATCAGCTCCCATGGATTTAATTGCTATCTCTATGGAGAGGACTCTCAAACCTACTTTTCATCTCTCTGCTGACCTCAAATCTCACATCTGCAGCTACCTTTCAGACATCTCAAATTGGACGTCCAATAGACATCTTTAACTCAATACGTATACAATACAATACATAGACATAACAAAACCAGTAACTCAATACTCATCTTTCCCACTGATCCCCACTCCTACCCTCCTATTACTGTAGAGAGCAACACCATCCTCCCAGTCCCTCAGGCTTTCAACCTAGAAGTCATCCTAGATTCTTGACTCTCTCTTACCAACCCCAGCCCCTATATCCAAGCTGTTGCCAAGGCCTGCCGCTTTCACCTTTGCAACATCTCTCAAACACACCTTCTCTCTTCTGACACTACTACCATTCTCTGGTATAGACCTTCATCACCTCACACCTAGATTTCACACCTTGCTGGTGGGTCTACCTTCTTCAAGACTCTCCCTACTCAAATCTACCCTACATTCAGCCAGCAAAGTGATTTTCCTAAACCTCAAGTCTAATCATGTAACCCCCTACTCAGTAAACTCCAGTGGCTTCCTGTTGCCTCCTGGAGCAAATACAAAATGCTCTATTTGACGCTCAAAGTCCTTCACGACCTAGCCCCCCTCTTACCTTTCCAGTCTTCTTATACCTTATTCCCCAAGACAGTAATCTTCAGTTCAATGACACTGGCCTCCTTGCTGTTCCATGAACACTCCATCTGTTAGCTCTGGAAATTTTCTCTGCAGCACTCTTCTTCCTTTCTAACTGCTGACCTCCCTGGCTTTAAGTCTTAACTAAAATACCACCTTCTACAGGAAGCCTTCCCCAACCCCTCTTAATTCCAGTACCTTCCCTCTTTTAATTATTCCCTATTTCTCCTGTATATGCTTGCTTTGTATATATTTGATTGCATGTGGTTTCCTTCATCAAATTGTAAACTCCTTGAGGGCAGGGATTATCTTTTGCCTCTTTTTGCATCCCCAGTGCTTAATTTATCTTGTGTTATTGTTGTAATGAAGTTACTAAAAAAAATTTTTTTAATTCACTTAAAAATTTTATTTCTCTAGCTCACCACTGTATTCTATTTTCTTGCAATCTATTTCTAAGTTCTCTATAGGTTTAGGTTCTATTAGGTTTCTGTCTCCAGTATTCTTCTGAAGTTGTTCCTTTATTATCTTCTTATTAAATTCAAGGGATTGTTCTCTGACTTCCTTTTCCTTGAGTTTCCAGTCATTTGACACCCTATTTCCCAAAACTCCTATCTTACTTGATCTCCACAACCCTACATGATTCTGGTCTCCTTTAACCATTTTTCTTCCATATTTCTTGATGACAGCTTCCTTCCTCTAGGTTACCTTACTTAGCATCTTGCCAGACTCTGAGTCCTTGGCCTTTTGTTCTTTTGCTTTCTCAGAGACCCATCTTAACTCCATGCAGAAAGTTCCTCAAGTCTCTATTTTCAGCCTTCACTTCTCACTCAAGATCCAGTTCTGACTATGAGGCATTTATGTTGAAAGGGATGTGTTATTCTCAGGAGAGAGATTTATTTCATTTAAAGTGAGGAGGTGGAAGGAATGTTGGTTGAAAAATTCAAGGATTCAGTGAGATTCTTTGGGTATATAGAAAGGGATTTGAGGAGGGGCACAATGGAATACCTAATGAAATGGACAAACTAGATAGAAGTGGCCCTGAAAGGATGAAAGTTGATTAGATCAGGGGTGAGGATGCAATATATAGTATGAGCACCACTTACACCTAACGTGGAGAAACTGGATTATGAGCATTGGAGAACATGAGATATTGGGAGGGCAAAACCTAACACTAGAATATGGCTTTGGAAAGATATACTGTATGCAAAATGAATGGGATAAATATAAGAATGTAATATTGAATACTAAGAAAAGATACTTGTGTGAAAAAAATCCATGAATCAGACATGGGAAGAAAGTATTTGAGTAAAGACAAAAGAGGCAGAAATAAAAGGAATATTGTCCCTGGTGCATATGATAGATTGCCTGGACATAAAGAGATTAATTCAGGCTACACAACATCCATGCAGAGAGGCACACTATATGTGATGGGGGATTTCAATTATCTAGGCATCTCCTGGAGGTCTCCCAGGGTTCTGTCAAAACAAGAACAGCTAAAATAGTTGCTTGCCAAAATCTGTCTTCCTATGATAAATTCATATGTTCATAAATTCATATGAATTCATGAATATAAAATAATAAATCTATCTTTCAAAGAGGTAGAGGAAACATGAGAGAAACTTAATTCTTGGCCCCAGCTCTCAACACAAGTAGGAACTGGTCACAACATGGGAAATGATAGGAACTTTGGGGCAAAAAGAGCATTATATACTAAAGTTTGTGATAAGGAAAAGAAAGCTGAAAATAATCCAATATGTATCCTTTATTTCTGGTGAGCAGATTTCCAAAAAAAATTCAGAAGCGGGTAAGTAAGAAACTAAAATGCTACAGGGAAAATTCGTCCTGAAAGATGGGGAAGCTCTCACCAACATGGTAAAGTGGTTAGAGAACTGAGCCTGGAGTCAGGAAAACCTGAGTTCAAATCCAGCTTTGGTCATTTATTAGCTGAGACCCAGGGCAAATCACTTAACCTCTGTTTACCTCAGTTCCCTCATTTGTAAAATGAGGATAATAACAGCACCTACTTCCCAGGGTTGTGAGAATGAAATGAGACAGTCTTTGTAAAGTACTTAGTACAACACTATATATACATAGTGCTATATAAATGCTAGTTATTATTATTATTATTAGACTTGGAAAAAGGCATTAATCACATACTCATCAAATTCACATATGACAAAACTAAGAGATAACTAGCATGGTGGGTGATGGATTCATGATCCAAAGATATCTCTTTGGCTAAAATTTTGGTCTTATTGATTTTCATTTTTATCCATTTCCCCCAATTAATTATTTCTGTAATGGACTTGGTTAAATTATTATCATTATTTATGTAATATCATTAATAAGTTATAATATTAATAACATCTCATTTATCTAGTGTTTCACAGTTTAGAAAGCACTTTCCTTATGATAGTCCCTTCAGCTATGTAACACAATTATTATTCCCATTTTACAAATAAATTAGTTGTTTTTTATTCATTAGGGATTAATTTGTACCTGATGAAAGGATCGCTGGGTGTGGCCACTTTACCTTTTTGTTGGCCCCTTTACCATAATTAGGTTTCAAGGACTACTCGATTCCATAAGGACAGTACTATTCTTGGTTTTGTAACCTACAACATGTTAGCCTAAATTTTCTATCACATGAGTTAGTAACAGAACTTTAAAATATGTCCAGCCTTTGATGTCTTATTTTACAGATGCTGAAACTGAGAATGTGGAAAGGTCATGTGACCTGTCCGTAGTCACTTACCTAGTACATGCTGATGCTGATATTTCTGACTCCGTGTTTAGTGTTCTTTGCTAAACTCAGAACTAGCATTTTTTGGTACGCAGGAGAAGCAGAAAAATTCTTAGGTGGAGATAGAGACATCAAAACGTAGATCTCCATGGAGGAAAGACAGAGACTGTGAGAAATTGGCCTTTGTGCCTACAGACCTTAGGACAACACAAGGCCTTTCTGGGAAGGGTATTGGTTTCAATTAATTATTTTTATTAACTAGACAATAAGCTCAGTACTTTCTATTTTACAGAATACAAGTCTCTAAACTTTAGTACCCTGGGGAAAAACAATAGTCACCCAAGTTATGACTCCATTTTTCCCCCCATCAGGGTCCCTCATTGAGGTGATATTGAGATGTAATTGAGTGATAATAATAATAGTAATTAGAATTTAAATTGTATCTATGTGCCGGGCACTGTCCTAAGAGCATTACAAATATTATCTCTCTTAATCCTTACAACTCTGGGAGGTAGGTGCTTTTATTATCTATGTTTTATAGATGAGAAAACTGAGGCAGTCTGAGGTTAAGTGACTTGCCCAAGGTCACATAGCTGGTAAATATCTGGGGCTGGATTTGAAGTCAAGTTCTCCTGTCTCCAAATCCAGCATTCGTCTATCTACTATGCTGCCTAGTTATCTGTGCAATTGTGTTTTTATCATTTTGCCAGGGAGATATGTTAAATATAAGATAATGTGCCATCATCAGAACATTTGCTATCATTTTTCAGTAATGGCTATTGGTTTGTTACCAGAACCCCCTTGTGACTAAAAATATGCATTTATTTGCAAGATGCCCATTGACAGTTTTGTATACAATCTATGACTAGGATAGCGGTGAAACTAGAGTTCACAAAGGCATTGAGTTCATAATATTGGTCTCATCTGCATGTATTTTAGCTGCTTGAGCTAACTACCCAAAACAGCAGCAAGAGAAAGTGTCTGTCATTCAACTCTTGCAACATTTGCATAGTTCAGGATCTGTAAAAGTAAATTAGCATAATTAGCATATCTAATTACTTTGGACTTTGTTTTACTTATAATACCACTATATCTGAAGCCTGTGACCTTCCCTTAGACAAGTCAGAAGACCTAGGTACACGTCCTAGCTGCAGCATTTTAGTGGCAGCGTGACTTTGGGAGGATCACTCTCTTCTGCTCTCTAATCCACTGTGAAATGTACACGGTAATAATAGCCAACATTTCCGTAGCGTTTAGAGGTTTTCAAACTGCTTCACATATACGATCTCATTTGATTTTCACAGCAACCTTGTAACTAAGCTCTATTATTATCCCTATTTCTCAAATGAAGAGACTGATATCTAGAGATATTATTGAACTTTCTCATCGTCACTCAATTAATTAGTATTGGAAGCAGGGTTCAAACTCAGGTTTTACTTACCAAAAAACCAGCACTCTATCTATCCCTTGTGCCACATTCCCTGTCTCACTGAGTTGTGAGGAAAATACTTGATATTTTTTAGTGTATTATTTAAGTAAGTCTGTTTCCTCACCTACAAATTGAGAAGCCTCCACTAGATGATCCCTAAGGTTCCTTCTAGTTCTGCCACCGTGGTTCTATTAATTTTAAGCCATTCAGAAGTATTTCAGCTACTTTTAATTGCCACAAATGGCCATCAGAATACAGATCAACAAAGCAATGTTTACAGTCTTGTGTTTTTTTTAACTTTAGTTTAATTTTTTAAAACTGCTTGATGAACTGAAAAATGTTGTTGATAAACATTAATTAAGTGCTTACTATGTACCAAGTGCCATGCAAAGTAATGAAGATACAAAGAAAGGGGAAAATCTCTGCCTTCAAGGAGCTCACAATCTAAAGCAAACAACTGTGTACAAACAGAATATATGCAGGATAAAGTGGAGCTGATCTTGAGATGGGGCACTAGTATTCAGAGGAATCAAAAAATATTTCTTGCAAAAATCAGGATATTTACAACTGCAAGAAAGCCAGAGAAGCTGGAAGGCAGAGATGAGGAAAGAGAAAATTCCAGGCATGAGGGACTGCCGGTGAAAACACACAGACTTCCAGGTCATAAAATCAACAAAATGGAAGATGACTATTTTCTCTAATTCTCATGACCCCTCAAACCTCCCAAAATATGAATTATGTGCAAAACATAAAACAATTTCAGCTGTCTCCACTATCTAAGACCTAAAGAACCATACCAAGATAAAAACTCAATGAACAGCAAAAAAAAAAATTCCAAACATGCTTGCTCAGCACCCTCTCCCCAGCAAGCTGCCATACTCTGGTAAGGTGGCACAAGTAGACCCATGGACTTGCATTAGAACACTACTCTACTCTCTCTGCCCCACTTTCCCTCCATGCCCTATGCTATGGAAAGCAGAAATTGAAGAACTATAATCTACCTGAGTGGGTAGTGTAGCAGTGCACTGTCTTACTCATGCATGCTCAGTCAGAGAACTGAGGAACAAAGGTACTGAGGTGGGGTTCCAGCTTGTATATGGGTCTCTACCAAGACTGAAGGAAAGGGGACTGACATACTCTTGGGGCCAATTCTGTTCCCTTGGAAGTCATTTGTGGCAGAAACAGCTCAGTAAAAAATGACTTCCACAGTGTGGTAGGAAGATGAGACAACTTGATGACCAGCCTCCAGGGAAATTACTTTCAAAGGGGAAGAAGTCAGAACTTAAATAATAGAGGAAAAGACAGAAATCACTAAAGATCTCAATAGGAAGAAAACTCATTTGAATACCTCAAAAACTAGCAGATAAATCAACGAGGAATATGTTAATATCACAAGGGAATATGGTTTCCAGATTAGCTAAATGAATCCAGACATGGGGCGGCTAGGTGGCGCAGTGAGTAGAGCACTGGCCCTGGAGTCAGAAGTACCTGAGTTCAAATCCGGCCTCAGACACTTAACACAAAAACTAGCCGTGTGACCTTGGGCAAGTTACTTAACCCCAACTGCCCTCCAAAAAGCAAAAAAAAAAAAAAAATGAATCCAGACATCTCTGAATAAATGTTGTAAGACAAAGGAAAGTGAATCAATACCTAATAAGGCAGAGGACCCTGTGTATTCCAAAGAAAGTATCAAACCACAGTAAAATGTTCATAAATGGCTCAAGAAAGAAATAGGAATTATAAAAGTAGAATGACCTTATGACCTGAACAGCAGAAAAGAAAATAATCAGAAAAAATAGCCAACTTGAATCCAAAATAACAAATCTGACTAAAGAACCAGAAGAGAAAGCAATTGATTGGGAATACAAATTCACAGAAATAAAGGATAATTTCTAAGAAGAAGAGAAGAAAAAAGCAATAATGTTTAAAAGAAAAACATAAATCATCTCTATATAAGGAAAGCATGTTGATTCCAAAGACAGGTTACACAGAGACAACATAAGGATTATGGGTCTCCCAGAAGAATACAAGTAAAAAATAAAGAAAAAAAACTGGAATACTATAATGGAAAAAAATAGCTTCTAAACAAAGAAACCAAAGTACCAATCAAAAGAATCTACAGGTCACTTTAAAAACAAACAATAACAACAACAACAACAAACAAAAAACCCTGGTTCTGCAAACTACACTACACATAGTGATGAATATTTTTTATATTTATCTGTCTTTTTATTTATTTACTTTTAGTTTACAAAATTCAGTTCCACAGTCTTTTGAGTTCCAAAATTTCCCTCTCCCTCTCCTCTCCCCTTCCCCCCATGGCTGCATGCAATCCAATATAAGTTCTACAAATACCTTCACATTAAACACTAGTCAGATTGTAAAGAAGGATTATAACTAATGGAATGAATGATAAAGAAGAAACAAAACAAAGGAGAGAGAGACAGAGAGAAAGAGAGAGAGAGAGAGAGAGAGAGAATAAGAGAGAGAGAGAAAGCAAGTAGTTGTAAAGCCATGTATAAGCAGCTTTCCAGAGGACTGCTACTGTGAACAGCTTTCAAGATTCTGATTATATAGTACAGCAAACTCTCTATTTATTCAATAACAAATTAGAGTAAAACATTCACAGAAAATCAAGGTATAGCATTCACAATGACATAATAACTTATCACTAAAATGTCCACGTAGTTTTCACCAAAGTGGTCACATAGTTTAAACAAAGTACAATCATTTAGTAACTCAATCATTTAGTAACTCATTCAATCATCTTTAAGGAGGCTTGCCTCCTTAAGCGACACAAAGTACAAAAGTCAAAGTACTCCACCTCTGGGTAGTACATTCATTTGGTCAATCACAAAGTCTTTAAGTTCTCAGTTCAAACACAAAGTACAAAAATCAACATACTCCACCCCTGGGGTGCAATTAAATCACGATTTCATCAGTCACTACTCAGTACCCAGTTTCATCAGTCACTACTCAGTACCCAGTTTCATCAGTCACTACTCAGACAGTTTCATCAGTCACTACTCAGTACCCACAGAGAGGTCTTTTCATTTTGACTTGGAGCAGGCTTTCAGTTTCCATGGCTTTTCTTCCATGGTTCCAGCTCCCACCCAAATCTAACCAACTGCCACCTGAATTCAAAGGCAGACAGCTCCCAATTCCTTGTCCAGCTCTGTGTGCAATTCCTGTTCCACATTGGAGCTCACAGTGTCCAGTCTATCTCAAATCCTTCACAGTTACTGTTCCTGGGAAGAGAAAACTTAACAGAGCCACAGACAGA
>CM053596.1:107375035-107401817 GCA_028646575.1 Pseudocheirus occidentalis
CCATAGAAGTTCCAGTACAGTAGCAACAGTCCAGCCTTCAGATGCTTGTTGAGAGAAATTCTCTCTCTCTCTCTCTCTCTCTCTCTCTCTCTCTCTCTCTCTCTCTCTCTCTCTCTCTCTCTCTCTCTCTCTCTCTCTCTCTCTCTCTCTCTCTCTCTCTGTCTGTCTCTCTCTATCTCTTTCTCTCTTAGTCTCTCTCTCTCCTCTGTCTTCTCTCTTCTCTATACACTCTCAGTATAGTTTCTCCCTGTTCAGCCCCTTCCTGTTATGTCAGCAACAGGGGTTCCTCCTTCTATTTCTTTAACAGAGGCTTAATTTGAAACCAGGTACTTTGCAATACAAAGAGAACTTCAAGTTCCATTACCATTACAGTAGTTTGCTTTAATCTGCATTCAGACTCTGTAATTCTTTCTCTGGATATGGATAGCCCTTTCCATCATGAATCTTTTGGAGTTGACTTATATCCTTGCATTGCTGAGAGGAGCCCAGTCTATCAGAGTTAGTCATCACAGATACCATGTATCTGTAATTATATACAATATTCTCCTAGTTCTGCTCCCCTCACTCAGCATCAGTTTTTATAAGTCTCTCCAAATTATTATGAAATCTGTCTGCTCCTCATTTCTTATAGCACAATAGTATTCTGTTACATTAATATACCACAACTTGTTCAGCCCACATAGTGATTAAATTTAATAATTCTAAAGAGAAACAAATTCTGTAAGTATCCAGGAAAAGGATCTTCAAATGTAAAGGAAAGGAACTTGGAATAATACAAGAGTATTTGGCATCCACCAGAAGGAGTAAGAGGAAATGTAATACTGTTATCTGAAGAACAAAAAAGCACAAGATGCACCCTGATGTGATATACCTTATAAACCTAAACCTAAAGATAACAAAATATAGAAATTTAATAAAAAAGAAAGATAAATTTGAAGCATTCCTACAAAGAAAACCATGCATAGGTAGACTATTTGCTTTTCAGGCAAGAGAAATAAAGGAAAGGCAAACAATCACCAAGTGAGATAAATTAGTCCAGGAGAAAAACATTAGAAAGACACCTTTGGGATTCAAAACAACAACAACTAAATAACAGCAGGTAGACCATTGAGAGATTTCTTTCTAAAAATATACAGGAGACAAGGATGAAATCAGACTGTAAACACCATGGAGTAAACTTTACAACGCTCTACATATAGGTCAATCAATATTTTGGGAGGTATTAAATTGTAGAATAGTAAAGAGAATAAAAGAGGACAGGATAGGAAGAAGATAGAAGAGAAAGTTTGACTTACCCTAATAAAGTCAATGAGTAGGTAGGTGGCACAGTGGATAGATGGCCAGACCTGGAGTCAGGAAGAATTCAAATCTGGCCTCAAACACATACTAATCGTGTATCCTTGGGAAAGTCAATTAGCCCTGTTTGTTTCAGTTTCCTCATCTATAAAGTGAACTGGAGAAGGAAATGAAAAGCCACTCCAGTATTTGTGCCAAGAAAACTCTAAATGGGGTTGTGGAGAGTCAGACACAACTGAAAATGACAAACATCAACAACAAATGAAGTCAATAGTGAACAATGAAAGAAAAATAACTCTTGTTATCTTTCAGGAAAATTAGGTTCTACAGGAGAATGAACGAGGTGTCAAAGTTGGAGTTGAGATGGGGCAAAGAAGGAAGAAATCTTGATTCAGTGGTAGGAGGGGCTACCATGACTGGAGAGAGAAAACTCTATAATGGGAGGATGTTACAATGGGTATAACTGCAGGAATTAGTGCTTAGACAGCTCACTACCTGTGAGTGTTGTACCTCCATGGACAACAACTTGCCTCAGAAGAAAGGCAATCAGAGTGTTTAGGGACAAATGACAGCCATAAGGGTATGATCCCAGAGGAGGACATTTCCTGGTAAATGGTGAAAAATATTATCATGGTGAGGACAAAGGATGATGATGAATTATGCAGTCAGAACCACAGGAGAATTTCTACCATGAGCAATAGTATTTCTAAGATTGAGGCCAAACAGAAAATAAGGCAGTAGGAGATATGAACCACGAGACAATAATATACTATTTAGAAGAGGAAAATGGGAGATGGAATGTTTTATGAAAGGAACAGCATGGAGCCCAGTGTCACCGGATTTAAAAATTCAATGTCATTCAAGTAAATAATAGAAATCTTGCTTATTGTAGCAAGATTTTAGTTATAATGGAATTTAATCTATATAGATCCTATATCACTTACAATTTTAGTTTGGAGACATTTAATTAGCAAACTCTATGAAATATGGACACAGCATACGTCTTATAATATATTGTCAAGCTATAAAGTTGTTAAATTGCATACTAGCTGAAATGCCTCAATAGCATTTCATTGAGGTTTCAATTAAAATGAATTAATAACCATAAGTGGTATTTAGATATTTAATATTTACAAAGCACTTTTTATAACATCTCATTTGATTTTAACAATAACCCTATGAGGACAGCACTACAGGTATTTTTATCTCTGCTTTACAGATGAGGAAACTGAAACTCATATAGATGATATGACTTAACCAAGGTCACACAGTTAATAAGTGGCAGAACCAGAATTCAAATGAAGTCTCCTCAATCCAAAGTCCAATACTCTTTTTACTATACCACAATTATCCAATTGCCTACAACGAATCATCACCTTGTTATTGGCATTATTAAATTAAAACATCTGTTTCTTAGACAGCCTAAAATGCATGAAAACCTAAAATGTTCTTAAATAAAAAGTACATAGTCAAGTGGATAAAGTGGTTAGAGTACTGGACTTAGAATCAGAAATACTCAGTTTGAAAGCGTGGCTCAGACAGAGACCCTGGACAATTCACTTAACCATTCTCAGCCTCAGTGTTCTTCTTTGTAAAATGGAGATAATAACACCTACATCAAGGGGTTGTTATAAGGATCAAATGAGATAACATATATGAACTGTTTTGCAAACCTTAAAGCTAGCTAAGTTAGTAGTTCTTTGACTGAGTTGTGATCTTTTTGATTCATTCAAGGGACTGGTTTGTACCTCATATAGAGATCACATGATATAATCTTATTTTTCAGTTAGTTCAGCACTTCTTTCATCGGTCCCTCGCTTAATAAGAACCACTCCCTCAGATAAGGACAGTAATGTTTTTATTTCTATAGCTTATATCACATCAGCCTAAGTTCTCCACCATTTGAGGTAACAACAGACCTTATAGATACATCCAACCCCTGATATCTTATGACTGAAATATTAACTATATAAAAAGTTTACACAACACAAATTGAATCTCATACAAAAACAAAAACAAAAACATAACACCATCATAATGGGTTCTGAAAAGCATGTAATGTGAGAAATGTAAAATAGTTATGACCTGGAGGAGAAAAGATGCCACACAATAACTGTGTCAAATATTTGAAGATCCGTTTTCTAGAAAAGAGTATAGACCTATTCTAAATTGCTCCGACAAAAGTAGAGAAAGCTAAAGGGCAGAAATGCAAAGGAATCAGATTTCCATTTAACACAAAATCTTTCTAACAAGAGGGCACCCAACAATGGAACAAAGCTACCTCAAAAGAAGTTGACTTTTGTATCAATTAGAGATATTCAAGAAGAGATTTCCAATAATATGGAATGCTGGGAAAAATTCCGAGTACTGAATTAACCTGGAGGACCCTTAATGTTTCATTTAACTAAAATATTCTATGATGGTTAGCTATTATTCTAGTGAAGGTCAGCATTCTCATCTCGAATTGTCCAGACTTTCCTTGACTTCATTTTATTTTAACTCGGAACTAATTCTTTTAAGTCCCAGGAGACTACAGCAAGAGAGTCTATCAAGGCGTCAGAGTGAAACACACAGTCAAGGATCTGCTGGCAGAAAAACGATCCAGGCAAACGAGTAATTCAAGATTTAATGTAAGTTCCAATTTAACATCTACACTTCTAAATTTAACTTCATCAGTCTTAGGTTGTAGCATGCTTTTGATATAAAGTCTCCTGTTCTATCAACCCCCACCTACCCCAGTGCACACATACTGATAATAGTATGATTGCTAGCCTTTAAGATAAGCCAAATGTTTAACAAATATTGTCTCATTTCATCCTTGCAACAATCCTGTGTGGTAGGTGTTATTCTTGTCCCTGTTTTATAGATGAGGAATCTGAGATTAAAGGAGAGTGACTTACCCAGTATTACAAAGTTGATAACTGTGACTGTATTTGAATCCAGATCTTCCCAATTTCCAGACTTACTGTCCTATCTACTGCAATAGTAAATCTATGGATACTGGCTTAGCCAATAAGCAGTTTCACTATGTTAGACTATAGGAATCATCTTTATTAGTATGGTATTAATATTTATCAACATGGGGAACTTTTAATATGGAAACTCTTTCTACCAATGCAGATCACAACTCGTATGTGGATTCCCAGCTAACTTCTAAGAAGCTGGTTGAGCCACATAGAAGAAAAGTGGCTTACCCAAGGGCACATACCTTGTAACTGTCAGAAGTCAGATTTTACCCTAGCTCCATTCACCATACCATGCTGCCTCTATTACCAAGATATTATACATTAATGAGCAAGTCTCACCAAATGTAATGAAACACCATTGTAATGGTGGCAGATCCTCAGAGACACCCCTGCCATATTATATGTCTCAAGTCCATCCCTTGTGTACCTCATTTCATCTGGGAAAACAGAGTAAACAAGTATTTTTTGCCACTAGCCTGTCTTTCTAGGGGTTGCTGAAAGGCCCAGCAAGAAGATAGGGAGCATGTGTTGGGGGAGGAAAGGGGGTCAACAAACCAAAACAGCTTGGAAGAAGCCTCTTCATCCTGGTTCCTAGAACTCCCAGGCTTGAAGGGTTTTCCCCTAACCCCACTAACCAAGAAAGAAACCCTGGGTCTCTAGGGAAGGAGAAGGGGAATTCATTATTACTATTATAAAAAGAATATTTTATAAAATTACATATTCTTTAAGACATAACAATAGATTTACTGTCCGAATTCTGGTCACCTAAGAATATACTTCAAATAAATCATTTCTCTGGAATTTGGTCATATACTTAAAGAATTTGAGAGTTGAGAGAGACCTTAATAGCCATCTGTGCTAATCTGTATCCAAAAAATAAATCTTTCTACCGTTGTGGTCATCTAGCCTTTCCCTGAAAACACCAAATGAAGGGAAAACCATTATGTTCTGACGCAGCTTATTCATTTTTTAATAGTTCTGACAGTCAAAAAATTTCTTGCCAGACATGGAAGAGAATGTCTGTAATCCCAGCTACCAGAGCTACTGAGGCTAGCAGGCCTCTTGAACTCAGACATCCTGAGATAGTTTACCTAGTTATTCTTTTTTGTCTAACCCATTCTAATTTTTAGGGCACTCAGTTCTTGACTGAGATTTTCCATCATCCATTCTAAGGTGTCCATTTTCTTTCTAGCTAAATAACGAGGCTAAACAGATTTGGTGTCCACCTAAAGGTCAGCATTAATATAGTGAGTCCCCAAGGTGAGGAGGGGGTGCAGATTTTTAAAAAACAGAGCAGATCAAAGCTTGGGTGGTGATAAAAGTAAAACCAGATCAGTGAATGGAGCCTGTACTTCCAACCTTGCCAAGATAGGAGGACCCAGGCTTTAAAAGGAAGGAGGAGGGGGAGAGAGGGAGAGAGAAGAGATAGGAGAGAGAGGGAAAGAGAGAGAGAGAGAGAGAGATGATAAAAGGAAGGAAGGAAGGAAGGAAGGAAGGAAGGAAGGAAGGAAGGAAGGAAGGAAGGAAGGAAGGAAGGAAGGAAGGAAGGGAGGAAAATTTTTTTTTCTAAATTTTGCCTCTTTGCAAATTTCACCTATTGCTACTAATTCTCCTTTCAACCTTTGGTCAACCTTTGACCCACAGAAATAAGTCTAATCCTTCTTCCATGAAACAGTCCTTCAAATACTTGAAGAATTACTGTGACTCCTGAGACTTCTCTTACCCCGTCTCCATGTCTTTTACTTCTATCAACCAGTCCTCATGTGGCATGGACTTGAGACCTTTCACCATTATGGTCATTCTCCTCTGAACATTCTTCATCATATCAGTAAACTTCTTAAAATGTGACTCCCAGAATGCAACAAAATATTCCATATGCAATCTGATCCAGATAGAGTACAATGAGACTATTTCCTGGGCTCTAAGTTTTCCTTAATGCAGCCCAAGATCACATTGCTTTTCTGGATGACAAATCACACTGTTGACTAAGAGCTTGAAAGTCTATTAAAGCACCCAGATCTTTATTCAGATGAACTACTGTATAGCCACACAAAGGAATTTAGGATCAATGAATCATCAATCTAGAACTGGAAAAGACTTTAGCAGCCATCTAGTCTAATTTTCTCATTTTAACAGAGGATATAAGAACTTAGGTGACTTGATCTAGGTCACACAGGTCAGCATTGCAAGTAGAATTCGAATCCAGGTCCTCTGACTCCCAAGACTGTGATCTTTCCACTATACCACATTGCCCAATTTATATTTGTAAAGTTTATTTGGGGGAAGGGTAGAGCAAGGATAAGATTTTACATTTATCTCTATTAAATTTCATCTTATTGGAATTGGCCTAGTGTTTATAGAATCATAGATTTAGAGCTGAAATGGACCATTGGGTCCAACCCCTTTCATTTTACAGATAATGAAACTCAAGCAGTTGGAAAGATTGCTTCATGTTAAGAGGTAGAAGAGTCCAGATCCTTAGAAAAGACTCCATCAGGGCTTAGCTATGTACCACTCTACCAAGTGATAAGAATAATCTCAAGAGCCCTATACACAATGCAGAGTAACTCCTCCAGTCCTACAGGGATCCTGTGATAGACAAGCCAGGATAGATTAAGAGCCAAGCACAGAGGACAGAGCAAGAGAACCCTGGAGCCTTAGGGCACTTCCAGCATTCCATGCCTGAGCTCTGTACTACCTAAACCCAGCCAAGTCTAAACCTTCTCTGAAATCAATGAGTGTAGAATAGTGACTTTGGAACCCTGCTCACACTATTCAGTTGCAGAATTTAATCCAAACACAGGCTCCACAATGAGTAAATCCAGGAAAACTCCAAACACTGTGAAGAATTAACAAGATTTAGGAAAATCGTAGGGGGTAAACCTCAAAGAAGACAATGGATAGCAACGCTACGACAAGTCCAAGTAAGCCTCAGAGCAAAATAATGCACTTGACAGAGGAGTATCTGGGGGAAGTGAAACAAGAGATACAAAATTCTAAAGCTAGGGAGGAAATAATGGCAAAGAAAATGGACACCTTAGAATGGATGATGGAAAATCTCAGTCAAGAACTGAATGCCCTAAAAATTAGAATGAGTTAGACAAAAAAGAATAACTAGGTAAAAATCACGATTTTGGATAAAACTACAATAAATATAGATAAGTTAAAAAGCTATTAAAAAGGGAAGTGAGATTATACCTAAAAGCACCATAGATAATAAATCTATATTAATACTTAAAACATATACATCTAATAAGATAGCACCTAAATATATAATGGAAAAGTTTGTAAAGTTTGAGGGACAAACAGATGGTAAAAGTATACTAACGAGAGAGGGACCTTAATATATAAGCTTTCAGACCTAAACAAATCTAACTAAAAGTTAAATAACACAAGGATTTGAATCAAACTTGAGGAAAGAAATTATTAATTGGGAATAGACAGGAATTTATATCATTCTCAAGTGTACATACCAACTTAACAAAAACTGACTATGTATTGGGACATGAAAATCTCATTTTTTAAATGTAGCAAAGTAAAAATACTTAATGTATCATTTAAAGATCATAATGCAATAAAATTAAATTCAATAAAAGGCCCTCAAAAGAATTTGAAACTAACTGGAGACTAATTACATAATTCTAAAGAAATAACAAATTATAGAAACAAAAGACTTTATAAGAGAAATTGCAATAATGAGACAATATGCCAAAGCTTATAGGATGCAGCTAAAGCAGGTCTTAGAATAAAGCAGATCTCTAATAATTAGAGAAACAGGAATTGCTCATGGGTAAGCCAATATAATAAAATTTACAAAATTACCTAAATTAATTTACCGATTTAGTGCTATACTAATCATACTTCCAAAAGAATATTTTATAAAGCTAATCACACTCTCAAAAGAATGTTTTTGTAGAACTGAAAAAATAATAAAATTCATATGAGGGAACAAAAGGTCAAGGATTTCAAGGAAAATAATAGAAAAGGTGATTTTTAAAAGTAGATATATCAGTACCAGATTTCAAACTGTGCTATAAGGTAGTAATCATTAATCATTAATCTATTTGGTACTGAGAGGAAGACAGACAGAGAGAGAGGGAGGGAGAGAGAGAGAGAAGAGAGAGAGAGAGAGAGAGAGAGAGAGAGAGAGAGAGAGAGAGAGAGAGAGAGAGAGATCCATGGAGCAGCTTAGGTACACAACATACAGAAGCAAACAGACATAGTAGCAAAGTCTTTGATAAGCCCAAAGAACTCAGTTACTATGGAAAAGAATTCAGTCTTTGACAGTAACTACTAGGAAAATTAGACAGTTCTCTGGAAGAAATTACATTTAAACAAACAACTCACACCATAAAACAATATAATTCCAAATAGATATACCTAGATATAGATGGTCACATCATAAACAAATTAGAGGAATAAGGAAGAAATTACCTTTTGGAACTATCAATAGGGGGAGTTCATGACTGAATAAGTGACAGAATTGCAGAAGATAAAATGAATAATCTTGATTATATATAATTTAAAAGTTTGTGTGCAAATAAATGTAATGTAGCAAACACTAGAAGGAAAATATGTAACCAAAAACAGAATATTTGTAGCAAATTTGTCTGATAATTATTTCATTTCTGAGACATATTAAGGAGGAGATTCAAATTTATAAGATTAAAAGTCATTCCCTAATATATAAATGGTCAAAGGCTATGAAAAGGCAAGAATAGATATCCAAGCAATCAACAATCATATGAAAAAATGTTCTAAGTTTCTAATAATTAGAGAAATACAAATTAAAGCAAATTGAAGTTCTAGTTTACACTTACCATACTGTCAATGACAGAAGAGAAAAACAAAAAAGATTGGAGAGGCCATGGAAAAACAGGTGCACCAGAGTACTATCAATAGATTTGTAAATTGGTTCAGCCATTTTGGAAAATATTTTGACATTATGACCATAAGGTTGTCAAGAAAAGACAAAATGGGAAATTTCAGGGGAAACTGGGATGATCTTTATGAACTGATGTGGAATGAAATAAGCAGAAATAGAACAATTTATGCAATGGTAACAGAAAAAAATAATTTTGAAAGACGTGAGAACTCTGATCAATGCAATGATAAATTGTGACTACAAAATAATGAAGATAAATGCCCTATTTACCACCTGACACAGAAGTGAAGAATTTAAAATTCAGAATTTGGACATGATTAATGTGAGAATTTTCTCTGTCTAACATTCTCATTACTTTTTAATATTTTTAATTAATTAAAATTTTAAGATTTTCTTATATCCCTCGTATAGATTATTTACCCCTCTCCCCCTTACCTGAAATGCCCATATACTACATTCTACCAATTCACATCCCTTTCCTTTTTAATTCTATTTTAAAATATGCCTTCCCCTTGCCATGTGACATTGGGCAAGTCACTTAACCCCAATTGCCCTACCTTCCCCCCTCCAAAAAGAAAAAAAAATGCCTTCCCCATGAAATCTTCTCTGAGGGGAAACAACATGTGTCAATGGAAAAGCACACTGTGTATGTAGTTAGACCTAAGTTTGAATCCCAGTCTTGTCATTTACCACCTGGCCAACTCTGAACAAGTTGCTTGATGTCTCTGCATCTCAGTTCACACATCTTCCAAAAGAAGGCTTTTGACTAAATAATTTCTATGGTCTCTCCTGGCACCAACTCTATGATCTTATGATGTTAAGCTTTTCTCAGTAACACTTGTTTATGATCCCTAGATTAACCGTTATCTTCACAGTATTAATGTGTAGTGTGCATAATTATGTATTATCTTTGTATTTTCTTTACCATTATTTATATTATCATGTATTATCTTTCATGTCATCTTTGGAAGTATTTTTATGTATTCATCACATTTCTATTCCAACTCCTCATTAGGTTTCAAAGACCACAAGCTAGAAATAATATCATTTTTAAAAATCTTCTCATAATAACAACTTGTATTATATACACATTATTGTTAGCAAAGTACTTTCCCAATACAAAATGATAAAACCATTGAATTATCCCCGTTTTACAGATGTGGAAAGAGAAGCTCTGAAAAACTAAATAATTAGCCCAAAGTCAGACAACTAAGGAGTGTTTGGGGTGGAATTAAAATCCAAGTCTCCTGACTTCAAGTCAAGTATATTCACTATACCCCCACAGATTCTATCACCACCATGTCACCTAAATACAATGTTGAACATGATGTTCAGTAAATTTTTAGTGACTTATTGACTATCATGATGCAAATTGCTGGATGCCATCTGGTTTGTCTTACAATTTCTCTTATGATATAAACCTATCCAAGTAGAAAAAATCCTAGTAATTATAGCATAGCATCTAAATCATTTAGCTCTATGGTGTCAAAATCAAATAGAAACAGGGTCATTAACCCAACATGGGGATACCTGCAGGCCCACATATTGACAGAAAACAACAGATTAACATTATCTATATTCTATTGTATTTCTATTCATTTTGTTGAATATTTCTCAATTATACTAGGGTCTGTGTTTGACACCTCTGATCTAGCTGATTCATTAGGATCAACCTGTATAGATCTGAGCTAATATTCCAAGAGTTCTTGTGATCTTATACTCATACACAGTGAGAAAATGACTTGATTCTGGATTTAGATATGCTGCAATATCATTAGAAAGATAATTGGATGGCAATAATACTGAGCTCCAGCTATATTTGCTGTAAATATGGAAACATCTTACAGAAATCTCTTCTGTGACATCTGAATTCAGAATAGAAATAGTAGTAGTGAATGCCAAAGTTGGAAAATCTAAATCCAATACATACATACATACATACATACATATGCATATATATATATATTCCTAAGTACTTCTATATGTTGTGTTCTATTCTGATTACACATAAGACTATACATGGTAAAAAAAATACTGAAGGATGTGGCATTAAAAGTATTATCTCACCCAATCTAGTTCTAAAATACTTGATTAGCTAGTCAGTCAATAACAGTTCTTGAGCATTCACTATGTAGTTCAGTTATTGTTCAATTGCTTTTCAATTGTGTCTGACTCTTCATGACCCCATTTGGAGTTTTCTTGGCAAAGATACTAAAGTTGCTTGCTATCTCCTTCTCATTCTCTTCCAGCTCATTTTACAGATGAGGAAACTGAGGTGAACAGGGTCAAGTGACTTGCCCAAGGGCATACAACTAATTGAGTGTCTGAATCTAGATTTGAACTCGGGAAGATGAGTCTTCCTGATTCCAAACCTGGCACTCTATCCACTGCTCAGCCTAGCTGCCCCCATCTACTATGTACCAGACATTATTACAGTTGACAGCTAGCTTCACTTTGTCTCTCTCTCTAACATCAATCCTTTAGTTAATTAGATGATTTCTAAACTCTACTCTGGATTTCCTTGCTTCTATGTCCTATCTCCACTCGAGCATTGCCAAAGCTCAACCCTGTATTACTCTGCCATCCCTCTTTTCCATTTTATTTACATAATGCTGAAGAGATCTACAAAAAGTCACATAAGTCTGCTGACTTAGTCCACTACAAATGTGTGTTATCTCATTTCAGTTAAGTCCTCAATGAAGCAAGACCATCCTTTCTCTGCTCCCTAATTGATACTCTATCCCACTCCACATGTTAGCGGTTCTAAACTTTCTCTTCTCAAGTTTCCCATACCATTATCTTGCCCTATCCTCTCAGCTTAAATCTTGCCTTCTGGTTTGCTAAGAAGATAGAGGTCATGTGCTGTGAAATACCTCTTCTCTATTTTTCTACATCTACAATCCATTAATTCCACACATTCCCTAATTGGTTTTTCTTTTCCTCAAGTGTCCATTGGAGAGGTGGCTCTTCCTCTTGCCAAGACCAACCCATCTACACATCCCCTTAACCAATCTCTGTCCCACCATCTTCTTCAGCAGAGTGCCCACTATCATCACCCCTCTCAACCTTATCTTCAGCAACTCCCTGTCTATTGCTTCCTTCTTTGAACATCTAGGTATAGTGGAAAGAGCACTTCCCTTAGAGTCAGAAGGATCTGAGTTGAAATCCAGCTTCCAACATTTACTGGCTATGTAACCTTAGACTAGTCAATTAACTTCTGTCTATCTCCATTTCCTCAATTATAAAATGGGATGATAATAGCACCTGTCTGCCAGGGTTGTTGTGAGGATCCAATGAGATTAGATTTGTGGTTAACATAATGCCTGATATATAGTAAGTGACTAATATATTATTCTTCCTTCCAGTGATTAGTACGTGTTCTGAGATTTACAGTCATTTTAAAAGTGTTTTTCAATTAGTCCATAACATTTTTAATTTTCAAAAATATGGTTCCTGCTCTAAATGAATCTACAATCTTATTGGGGGAGAGAGACAGAAAATAAACTAGAAAACAATGGAAGACACTAGGTAATAAAGTCGTATACTGTGTGATAGTGGTAGAGACTCAGGAGGCGTGGGGCCCAGCACCACCACTAAGTAGTTGTGTAGCATACGTACTATAGAAATTCAGAGAAAGGAGAGATTGTTATAAGCTCAAATAGAAAATACAACAATACATGTAACCAAAGGAAATCCAAGCATAAGTAAATAAATCAGTGCGGAAAGAACTTCAAAGAACACATTGGCTCACAGCAGCTGCATCCACAGAAATATATTCAATGACAAAACACAGCATGACATTTGCCAAAGTATATTTGCATTTGCAGTATAAACTAGGATTTAACTTCAAGATCCTGCCTGAGGTCATCTAAAGTCTCAATTTCAATGTCATGCTTTTTTTTAACCATCTACCACCTGAGTCTAACTAATAGAATGTATAGCATGATGTCCAAGAGACTAATACTATGACCTTGTGGGTAGAGGGCTGGACTCAGGGAACACCTGGGTTCAAATCTTTTCTCTGAAACATACTGGTTGTCTGTTCCTGGGCAAGTCGCTTAACTTCTTAGTACCCACAGACACCGCCTAAAACTCTAGCTTGTTAGAGACTTGGCAGATCAGAACTGGTAGACGAAGTTTCCCTATCAGGGATTACCCAAATTGATTAAATCTCAAGTCTGAACCACTGACCCTCTCTAAGTCACCAAGTATAAGAATGAGTAAATTACAGAAGTTTGGTGATTATCCTGTTTTAGGTAGCTTCAATGAAACAGGTGAATAACTGCATCTATGTAGTGTTTATCCTGGTGGAATCTACTCTGATTATACTGCTTGATGTAAGCCATAATAATATGTGTGCACATCTCAAGAAGAATGTCACTCATATTTGTTAAGCACCCCTCTAAGCTAAGGAGCAGTATGGCATAGTGGATTAAGAGGTAGCCTTGGAACACAAAGACGTTAGTTCAAATCCTACTGTAGACACATGTTCATTGTTTGACCCTGGGCAAATTACTTAACCCCACCATGCTGTCTAAGAATTTACATTTCAAAGAAAGTGCCAACCTGTATTAATAAAAGTTGTTTTCTCATGTGGGAGATCCCTATATACATGAAATCATAGGTCTAATACCAGACTGGTCACTGTATGATTACTTCCAAGGTCCACACTGTGGGTTTCCAACCACCCCTCTGCTTGTGGTCACTCCAGCTAGGTTTTGCAAGTGACAGCTGTCTCTAGTCTGTGTCATCACATGGGAAGGTTTTCATCTTGTTTGTCTGGTGCTAGTGGACTTCCTTTCCTGTTTTCCATAAGCTTCTGGCTGACATTTTGTACAATTATAGGATCTATATAGGAAGTCACTCATTGGAATTTCTTGTTGGTTTTCCTGGTCCTTATTTGGTTTCAGGTTATTTGGGGAGGGGTTGTTTCATTTGGGGGTTTTTTGTTTATTTTTTTATTTTTGTCTTTCAGTAGAGATGGGAGAGCTGGGCCTTCTTGTAGTAATTGTTACATTGGCTAAATTACCATAGGAAATGGCAGTAGGACACATCAATATCTGTTCCTTTTTTTTTTTTAACATTTACCATTTGGGGGAATCAATTATTATTGTTCTTCAGTCATTTCAGTTATGTCTGATTCTTTGTGACCCTATTTGGGTTTTTTTTGACAAAGATACTGGAGTGGTTTGCCATTTCCTCCTCCGGCTCATTTTACAGATGAGTTGGGGGATCAATAAATTCTTTAAATAAGTTGAGTTGGAACTATTTTAAATGCATGCTAAAACTTCTTAACTTTATTTTTTATTCTAACTTAGGACTGATTTTGGTCTTTACCTAATAAGTTAATTGTATGACTATATACAGAAAGTTGCTTCAGAAATGATTTCCCCTTGGGTTCCAGTCTTGTTTTGGTTCTAATCAGTCCTACCCTGAACTGCAGACTGATCAGAATGACTCACAAAGTGTTAGTATCTGTGCAGTTTTATGCTAAGGGAGACAAAGGGAGGCAGAGCCTTTTGCAAATGTACCCATCTAGGGTAAGCAGATCCTAGGTATCTTCAAATCTACCAATCATAAATAAAGGCAATGAGGATAAACATAGGGGTTAGTGGGATTCCTTTGGTGTTAGGAGATATATGCATAGTCATCAATCATTCTAATTGTTTCTGTTCATAAGTCTTCCTGTCTCTCTCTTAAGTATGTGTCCCTTTCCAGCCTGGATGAATCACCTCTTTTCCATCACTCTGCTACCAGTACTACAGAAGAAAAATAGATCCACATTAAACTGAGTGCCATTTTGTATTTTTTTTATTTTGTTGGTTGTCATAAACAATGTAATAGTAGCAATTCTACTAATGATGAGTCTTCTCCATATTTACATAGGCTGGTTTTCAGAAAGTAGACACTATATTTTGCCAAAATGATCTTCAGAGTCTTTCCAACAGGGTAGAATCTTGTAGATTTTATATTCTGCTGACCACTAAGTCAGAACCCAGGGTTACTTGCAGACCATGATGAAACCCTGGAGGGGGATTTTATGAACACTATTATAGGACATAGATGATGACCATAAAAAACTATTGTCATAGATGTATATTGTCAGGGTAGATTGTGGTAGCAAAGTGGAGCAAAAAGAGCCCTGGGTTTGGGGTTCGGAAATCAGGCAAATTCTAGCTCTGGTATTTATTCAGGATAGATTACAGGGAGGCAAAAGGTATTTAACAGTGACATGGGAGATAGGTGAAAGTCAATATGTGTGTGTGGGTATGTGGATTATATAGATAAATAGATATAGAAATAGATAAAAATATATACTTATAGTACATAAAACCAAATCAGGCATACATACACATATTGTATGTAGTATTGCGATCTACCCTGTTTATATTTGCCATGTATGTGTGCATGTGTGCTTGTGTGTGTGTGTGTGTGTGTGTGTGTGTGTGTGTGTGTGTGTAGCAATTAGAGAGTTGCTTAGGGCACTGAGTTTCAGTGATCACATGGGGTCACATAGCTAGAATTTTCAGAGACAGAGCCTGACCCACAGCTTTGCAGATTCTAAGACGTCTATCCTCTACCCCATGATTCCTCTAAAGTTTGGCATCTAAACAGAAAGCAACATTTAGCCATACTCCCATTTGGTAATGTTCTTTTCTGCTTATATTTAGGTAATTCTTCAAATCACAATTATAATTTTTTTCATTTTTCCATGTTTCTCTTAATTTCATATTCAAATCATCAACAAAATAACCTATTTCAAGTGTTGATCCCATTCAAAATATAGGCAAGGTTATAATAGAAGTCAGATTTCCTTGTTTTTTGCATTTTTCTAATTGCTTTGAAAAAATAAATATCATGAATGCAGAGATATATTACATTTTATAGAACAGCAGGTAAGTGAATGTTATACATTTATTGTCTAGGCATGCTGTTTGATCTCTGTTTAGAAATTAGTAAACCTTAACTGTGAAACAGATGTGCTTACCTCCTTGCCCTGTCCTGATAATTGCCTTTCATTCCACCAGGGATGTTAGCTAATGGTTTGTTTAATGAGATATCCAACTGCTGCCATTCTACAACAGTTTAATTTATATTTACTTCTTAATAACTGTAAAATATTTACATTGCAATGTTGATACTTGTGATTTGCATTTTGATTTTTTGTAAATTAGGGAGGGGGAATAGATAACTGGAGAAAGCATATAATTTCTGATTTCATCTGATTTCTCTGGAACTTTAGGAAGTAGAGCAAAGGAAATTCTTCCACCCTCCCCAAAACAAAGAAAAGTGATTACAATCACTTAACCACACAAAAAAGGAGCATTTCCATACAAAGAAGGACATGAAAGAATATTCTCTATGACACCATGATCTCTATTTCATGCCACTCGCTTTTTTAAATAATATACAATATATTCTATGCTCCACTTTCAAAACTGTTCTGTATCTCTATGCACCCCATCCCCTTAGCTTTCTTCCATTCTTTTCATTCTTTTCTATGTATTTTTTTTAAATGTCACAATGGCTTTCTTTTTTCTCTAACTCTCCCTATCCCACCCTCCCCCATGAAAAGCTTTGAAGTAGAAAGAGGGAAAAATCACCTTTGAGTGAAAATGAGCATAGTCAAGCAAAATCAATCAACAGATTGTCCAAGTCCAAAAATATGTCTTTCTGCATCATTGGTCCATCACCTTTTTGCCATGAACTGGGTAACAATAAGTTTTCTGGAGACATACCTAATCATTACATTCATCAAGACTTTATTTTAAATATATTTTCTCTGGGATGGCTAGGTGGCTCAGTGAATAGAGTATCAGCTCTGAAGTTGAGGAGGACCTGAGTTCAAATCCAGCCTCAAACACTTAACATTTGCTATCCATGTGATTTGGGCACGTCACTTAACCCCAACTGCCTTGCCTTCCCCCCTTCCAAAAAAAATGATTAAAAAATAAAATAAATTTTCTCATTAATATTTTCCAATTACATGTAAAAGAATTTAGCAATCATTTTTAAAATTTAGTTTCAAATTTCTTCCCTCTTTCTCATCCTTTTCCCCTCCTTGAGAAAGCAAGCAATTTGATATTCATTATACATGTGAAATCATGTAAAATATATTTCCATATTAGCCATGTTGGAAAAAAAAAAGCAGACCAAAAAAAAAAAGCCAAGAAAAATAAGGAAAGTAAAAAAGTATGCTTCAATCTGCATTCAGAGTTTATCAGTTCTCTGCCTCTGAAGGTGTATACCATTTTTTATTTTGGGTTCTTTGAAAATATCTTGATCAGAGTAGCTAAGTCTTTTACAGTTAGTTGATCATTATAACAATATCACTGTTACCATGTACAATGTTCTTCTTCTTACTTCATCTCATTCCACTTTGCATGAATTCATGTAGGTCTTCCCAGGTTTTTCTGAACCATCCTGCTTGTCATTTCTTGTAGCACAAAAGTATTTCATCACAATCATATACCACAAATTGTTCAGTCATTCCCCAATTGATGGACATCTCCTCAATTTCCAATTCTTTGCCACCACAAAAAAAAACACCTGCTATATATATTTTTATACAAAAGTCCTTTTCCCTTTTCTTATTCTCTTTGGAATATAAACCTAGTAGTAGTATTTCTGGGTCAAAGAGTATGCACAATTTTATAGCACTTTGGGCACAGTTTCAAATTGTTCCTAGAATGGTTAGCACAGTTTGCAACTCCACCAACAGTGTACTAGTTTCCCAAGTTTTCCACATCATTTTCATAATCTGTCCCTTTCCTTTTCGGTCGTGTTAGTCAATCTGATAGGTATAAGGATAGTTTTGATTTCTTGTGAAAACTGCTTATTCATATCCTTTGTTAATTTATGACCTGGGGAATGGTTCTTATTTTTATAAACTTAGGTCAGTTCTCCTAGATAGTTTAGAAAGGAGGCCTTTATTAGAGAAATTTAGTGTAAATTTTCATCCCTCTGCCCTGATTTCCTATTTTCCTTCTAATCTTAGCTACTTTTGCTTTATTTCTGCAAAAGCATTTTAATTTCATGTAATCCAGATTATCTATTTAGCTTTCCACAATCCTCTCTATCTCTTGTTTAGTTATAAACTCTTCACTTATCCATAGATCTGACAGGTATGGTTTTTTCCCAGACTCCCCTAACTGACTTATGGTATTACCCTTTATTTCTAAGTCTTCTACCCACTTTGATCTTATCTTGGCATAGAGTATGAGATGTTGGTCTGTGGGTTTCTGCCAACTGCTTTCTAGTTAATATTTGTCATATAATGAGTTCTTACCCCCCAGAAGCTTGAATTTTATCAAACATTAGTGGTAATTTACTATTGTGAATTGTATGCCTAATCTATTCCATTGATGCACCACTCTATTTCTTAACCAGTAACAGATGGTATTGATGATTATTGCTCTATAATTTAGTTTGAAATCTGGTACTGCTAGGCTACCTTCCTTCACATTTGTTTCTGTTAATTCTCTTGATGTTCTTGACCTTTTGTTCTTCCAGATGAATTTTGTTATTATCTTTTCTACCTCTATAGAATAATTCTTTGGTAGTTTGATTAGTATGGCACTAATTAAGTAAATTAATTTAGGTAGAATTGTCATTTTATTACATTAACTCAGCTTATCCATGAGCAATTAATATTTCTCCAATTGTTTAGAACTGTCTTTATTTGTATGAAAAGTGTTTTGTAATTCTGTTCATAAAGTTCTTGTATTTATCTTGGCAGGTAGACTCCTAAGTATTTTATTTAGTTATTTTCAATGAAATGTCTTCCTGCTGGACTTTGTTGGTAATATATAGAAATGCTGGGGATTTGTGTAAATTTATTTTACATCCTGAAATTTTGCTAAAGCTAACTGATTCAAATAAATTTTTAGTTGATTACGTAGAATTCTCTTAATATACCATAAAATATTCTACAAAGAGTAATAATTTCATTTCTTCATTGCTCATTCTAATTCCTTTCATTTCTGGTTCATGTCTTGTTGATATAGCTAGCATTTCTGATACAAATTTGAATAATAATGGTAATGATAAATATCCTTGCTTCACCCCTGAGCTGAGTGAGAAGGCTTCAAGTTTATCCCTTTATAGATAATGCTTGCTCTTGTTTTTAAATAGTTATTACTTATCATTTTTAAAAAGGCTCTATTTACTCTTATGCTTTCTAGTGTTTTTAGTAGAAATCAGTATGTATTTTGTCAAAGGTGTTTTTGTTGCAATTATTTATGTAATAATATGATTTTTGTTGTTTTTGTTTCAGTATGGTCAATTATCCTGACAATTTTCCTCATTCATCAAGTTTTGAGTCTTTCAAAGTTATTTTTCTTTAAAATGTTGTTTTGTATAAATTGATCTCCTAATTCTGCGTATTTTGCTCTGTTTTGCCATACTATGAAAGATTCTTTAAAATAATTTCTTTGATCATTCCTTATAACACAATAATATTACAATATGTTCATATGTCACAATTAACAGAACCCTTCCCTAGTAGTCTAAAAGGCAATCTAAGAAACCTGCTTAAATCCTAATTCTTTTCTTTTTTCCTCCTTTTACTCCCTACTTGAGGATTACTTGTAGCTATTCCCTCTTAAACTTCCTCCCCCTGCATCCTTGCTTTCTTCCCAATTAAGTTTGATATATTGCTTACAACTCTGTGTATTCAACCACTTTTTTCCATTCCAGATGAATGGAATCTAATGATTTCTTTCTTTACCCTTTCATCCATGTTTATATACTCTTCACATACAACTCAGTTATAAGAAAGAGCAAGCTCCACCCTATTCCTCCTTTCTATGTTAGTGCATTCCTCTTTTTTTACTTTCCTTTCTTTTTTCCTTCTTCAAATGCCCAGAACAGAAGCAATCCACCCCAAGACTTCTGTTTTTATGACTTAACTCTCCTGATACCTTTTGAAGGCACTGAGTTTTAAAGAGACACTTTGTTGCTACTGTACTTATACGAATATTAGCATAACATGATCCTACAGCTCCTTCCAAAGGATCAAATAAATTTATATTTCCAGATTTCTCTTGACACGTGTCAAGCTCTGGTAATTTTTAAATTAAATTAATTAAATTCAAGCTCTACTAAGTTCTGGTAATTTTTTTTTTTTTTGCTTTTTGGAGGGCAGCTGGGGTCAAGTGACTTGCCCAAGGTCACACAGCTAGTTTTTTGTGTTAAGTGTCTGAGGCCGGATTTGAACGCAGGTACTCCTGACTCCAGGGCCGGTGCTCTATTCACTGCACCACCTAGCTGCCCCTCTGGTAATTTTTTAAAATCAGAAATGTTTGAAAGTCTTCTATTCCATTGAAGATCCATTTTTCTCCTCTAGGATTGTACTCAGGCTTTTCAGAGTAAGTTATTCGTTTTGGTTGTAAATCCACATCTATAGCTTTTAGAGTATTTATTTCAAGATCTCCTAACTTCATTCCAAGTTTCTCCATTTTATGTGGTCTTGACTATAGTCCCTTGATACATAAACTGCTTCTTTAGGGACATTTGCAGTAATTTTTCTTTGGAGTGAGGACTCTGGATTTTAGCTATGAAATGTCCTGGGACTTTTCCTTTTGGAATTCCTTTCAAGAAGTAGATTTTTTTCTCTTTATTTTGTTCCCTGGTTCTAACATTTCTGAGCAGCTTTCCTTTATAATTTCTTGTAATATAATTTCAAGACTTTAAAAAACAAAATCTTGATTCAGAGGATCCAATGAGTCTTAAATTACTTCTCTTTGACTTGTTTCTCAAGTCAGTTATTCTTATTATCAGATATACAGTTTCTTTATTTTTGCAATCTTATGATTTTGTTCTATTATTTCCTTCTGTCTCACAGAGTCATTGATGCATGCTTTGTCTAATTCAGTTTTCAGGCATTCTGATATTTGGGCAAAGTTTAGCATTTTCTCTTCTAAGCTCTTTATCATTCCAGTTCTTTCCTCCAGAAGATTTATTTCATTTTTGTCTGTTGATTCATTTCTTCTTGATATTTATGTAATTCTTATGGAAAATACACTTTTTTCCTTTGAGTCTGAGCTTGTAGTTTTTATAAAGTTACTTTCTCCCTACCCCCACCCCTTTTTTAAGGATCCCTAGATTTACAATAATTTTAATACTGATTGGTGTTTTCTATGACTTGATGATCTTTCCAGCTTTATTTTCTGAATTTGAACTCTGTGCAAGAACTAGGCTCCACCCTCTGCTACATATTTGGTTGGGGTGATTGGCCTTGTTTAGTCTAGTTTTTCAACTAGATGTGAATCCACCTAAATATACTAACCTATAGTCCACGTCTCTTCATCATTTTCCACAATAATAGTTTGTGAGACTGTCAAATTCTTTGTTAAAATTTAGATAAATTATATCTACAACATTCTCCTAAGCTAGCAGTTTAGTAACTATCAAGAAAGGAAGTAAGGCTAGGCACAACTTTTTCTTGATGAAGCCATGTTAACTCTGTGATCCCTGCTTCCTTTTCTATGTGTTTACTAGCCATCCTTTTTATATAATAGGTCCTGGAATTTTAACCAAAAAATAAAGGCAAAATAACTGTTCTATTTTTTGGAAAGCCAATGCATGTATCTTCCTATTTCCAATCCTATACTGCCTCGCCAATCCTTCACAGACTTTCAGAGATGAGTAAATCATGGCTTATTAGTCACATAAAACAATCTTTTGGCACTCTGGAATGTGGTTTATTTTTATCTGATGCCTTGAACTTATCAAGGGCAGGTAGATATTCTCATACTATTTCCTGATTTACTTGAGCTATCAACTCCCAATTAGCCACTTTTGCTTTGTATTTCCTAATCCATCCAAATATTCCCTGTGGCAAAAGAGGTAAGACTTAAATAAGAGAAAAATACCTGTGTCTTTCTCTGTTTTCTATTATTACCATACCATACATCCTATACGTGAACTCTATCCCTTCTTTTACCTTCTTCTTTTCCCTAATTTATATTTGAAAAACAATGGCCTTAGCTTTCCTTGCCAATTTCAGGCAATGAACTTTACAACTTCTGACAATATTCTTATAGGACTGTTCAATACTATCATATTCCTCTTCCATTACTTGATATTACTTCCATCTTCTATTTACATTTCTTAAAATTTATGTTGATTTATAAGTTCCTTATCTATCCATATTAATTCCTCCTTTGTCTCCTTATCAGTTGTTGTACATGTCTTCAGAATTTCACTCTTTAGATTCCTGTCCCTCTGGGATCCTGTCATTTCTCTAAATCCTTTAAAATATGTTCTCCCCTAATCTAGAACATATACCACACTAATCAAAAATTGCATCACTTTTCTTTCACAAATTCTAACATGAAATGTTTACTTCCACCCACAAGATTCCCATCATTTTCACCAAAGAAGTTGTTTCCTCCCTAGTAGTGAGAATCAAATCTAAAGTGGATATTCTCATTGGTTCTTCTAACTTCAAGAATGAAATTTTCATTTAAGATAATCAAGAAATTATCACCTGCTCTGCTTTTGGCAAGAGAGAACTCCAGAAGATATCTGAAAAATTAAAGTTTCCTGCCACTACTATATCATACCCCTATGACATGCCTATGACTTGTCTCCCAAATTTTGCATCTAGTGCCTTTTTCAGTCTATGTGATTTTTTTGTATACACTGATGACAATATCATTTCTATCTCTCACTCCTTTGATTTTTGCCAAAATGCTCTATACTAAGCTTCCCTTCTTTGGTTCCTGGGTTGTCTATGAATATATCTTCTTTGTGACCCCATGTGGGGTTTTCCTGGCAAAGATACCGGAGCGGCTTGCCATTACCTTCTCCGGTTTAAAGAAAGTATAGTCTTCTAATGCCTTGTTATAGCTTCATTCCAAAAAGTCTTAGTGATACAATACAATTTGCCTCCTATCATTAAGCTCTCTAGTTCACTTTGCTGGGTACCCATGCTTTGTGTATTTATGTATGGATCGTTTAGGCCAGAAGTTTGATTTTAGGCTCCATCCCTCAACTTCTTTGCATCACTGGGACTAATTTGTCATTTGCAGACACCGAGTTTAATGATGTTCATCAAAATTATCAAGTGTTACGGAGCACTTAATATGTGCAAAATTTGTGCCAGGTGCGGGGACATAAAGTTGGCTATGACACAGTCCCTGTCCTCAAGGAGTTTATTATCTCACTGACAAAACATTTATGTAAAAGATAAATAGTAATCTAAATATCAAATGAGAGATGCTACAAAAAGTTCTACATGAGATAAAAAGGAGAGTTCACTATGGATTATCGCAGTATTGGGAGATGTGGACTTTAAGCATAGCCTTTAAAAAAAGCAGGACATGCATGAACCAAAGGGATAAGATTTGTGAAGGAGGGGGTATGGAAAGGGACAGAAGAATTGTCTTTGAAATATTTGAATAGCTATCACAAAGAAGAGGCGCTGAACATGTTTTACTTGACTTCAGAAGGAAGAATTAGGACTCAGGTGGAATTGATTAATTAGCATTTATTTGGTATTTATTATGTTCTAAGCATGGTGCTTGCCTTCAAGGTTTTACATTCTCTTAGGAGGAGAAAGCTCTTATAGAGAAGAGGTGGCCAGAGAGAGGTATTTTCATTTGGAACGTGACCAGGATAGTGAGGGAAGCCATAGAGGAAGAAACTGTAATTCCCTTTCTTGTAGTAATGGCAATTATTGCTTATAGTTTCAGAAATAGAAAGCAATTGAAGAGGGGAACAACAGAAATGTATGAGTGTCAAGTCCTCTAGTGCCTGAGTGGCAAGGCCTCTGGCATGGTGAAGTAGGAAAGTAAAACATGGATAGGTCCAACATGAAATAGTGGACTAGATTAAGTTGTCACCAATCAGAGTAGCAGGACCTGAGCATAGGAGTTCCATGGCTAAAGTTCCATGGTGCATGTTTTCTTGTTTTGGCATCAAGGATGCTGGCTAAAAGATGACCAGGGAGTAAAGTATGGATAGCATCTGCCTGAAATAGTGAACCAGGTGAGGCACTCACCAATCAGTCAGTGTAGTGAGCCTTCAAGAGGGAATCCTAAAGCTGAGAGAGTTAAGTCAAAGTGGCTAGAGAAATGAGAGATGGGGAAGAGAGGTGAACTAGAAATAAGGAAAAACTTCATAACAATTTAGTGTCCAAAAATAGAATGAGTCACCTTTAAAGTTCTTACTTTCCCATCACTGGAGACTTAATGACTACTTGTTCCCTTAGCTAAACCTGAACTCTCCATCCTCAAATTTTCTAATAGCATTTTCTTGGATATGACAGGCTCCTAGGCTGTTTCAAGTGGAGTAACTCAAGGCTTTGTCCTTGACCCTGTGCTATTTTACATTTTAAACAATGACTTGGGTAAAGAAAGGATGGCATGCACATTAAATTTTCAGATGACCTAGTACAGAATCAAGATTAAAGGTAATCTTGACATGAAGTAGTATGGTATAATGGGTACAGCTTTGTACCTGAAGTCAGGAAGACCTAAGATCAAATTCAGAGGTGCCTTCTGAAAAGGGTTTGTTATTTCATTATTTTCTTTATTAATCATCAAATGAAATAGCAACATGAGAGAACAGTTATCTCAGAACCCAAGGTTTTATTCTGACCCACAAATTCCATTCTGCTTTGCTTATTAGGGAAATAAAATGAGCCACTAAAACCAGTAGCTATTTTTAGGGGAGAAACTATGATGTTTATTCTGGGAAAACAAATATTTAAAGAGAAATTATAATCAACATTTTATATTTATCTGTCTGGGACTAATTTTTGTAAGAAAGTGTGGCAACAGCTAGCAGAAAACGAGAACTGGAAGAATAGAATTCTAGATTGCACTTGGCTGCTGACTCATCATGCTGCTAGTTAATTTATTCCTATATAAAAAGGGATGAACAAAAGCCTCAGGGAGAAGATGTTAACATTAATATGTGTCCCCTTTTCTTATTTCCTGGAGTGACACATACTACATGCAAATGTGTGCAACATGCATGTACCCACACACACATACTCTGGGTCTCCTGACTTCCCTTTGAGAGATTTTTTTTCACATGCTAAGATAACTTGGGGTTCAGAAATGTATGAATCAGATATCTACATATGCTAGGTCTATTGCTCCCCAAAAGCAGATACTGTTCCCTGAGAGACATTAGAATACAAAGTTGCATACAATCAGTGGAGCCAAGATGGCAGACTAGAAGCACAAATTTGGTGTGAGCTACTGCTGAAATCACTTCCAATATATGTAAAAAAAAATGACTCTAAACAAACTTTAGAGTTGCAGAACCCACAAAGTGACAGAGAGAAACAAATCACCCATTGAAGGCAGCCTGGCTGGCAGACAGGAAAAGTCTATCACACTGAGCTGGGAGCCAAGCACAGTCCCATATGAGCCACTTGGTTCTGGCCCCAGGGTGGCCCTGACCAGTGGTGGCCAGAGGAGACCTCAGGACAGTGAATCACCAGTAGCTATGGCAGTTTTCAGACTTCTAAACCCATAAATGCCAAAGATGAAGTAAAAGGTCAGTGTGGAACTCTGTTAGAACAGGAACGGATGGAAGAGCACGGTCCAGCCCCTGCCCCCAGGGGCAAGAAGCAGCAGAGGTGGGGTGGCTAAACCATGTGACTGTCTCAAGAGCTCCTGGCCTTCAGATTGTAGGGGGACCAAGCAACCATTCAGAGTGTGATCACTCCTATTTTAACCTGCTTGGATCTATATTGCTGTCTTGGGTATTGGTCCTGGGGTGTGTGGCCAGTGAACCAAAGCTTGTGGAGGGCTGTAGAGAGGGCACCCTCCTAATAGCTCTGGCAACTGTGAAAACCTCAGCAATTCGGGACACAGCTCTCTCCATTCTGAAAGCAGAGTTCTACCATAGCAAAGAGCTCAAAAGTCAAGTAATTGGTTGGCAGTAAGAGCAAGCAGAGGGAGCACAAACAGACCATACAATCCTCTTTTGAGGACAAAAAGGATCAAGGCATGGAGTGGGAGGAAGACAGCAAAGTAAAACTCCTACATCGAAAGCCTCCAAGAAAAATATGAACTGATTGCAGACCATGGAGGAGCTCAAGAAGGATTTTGAAAATCGAGTAAGAGAGGTGAAGGAAAAATTGGAAAGAGAAATGAGAATGATGCAAGAAAATCATGAAAAAAAAGTCAATAGCCTGCTAAAGGAGACCCAAAAATACACTGAAGAAAATAACACCTTAAAAATAGAATAAATTAAATGGCAAAAGAGGCCCAAGAAGCCAGTGAGGAGAAGAATGACTTAAAGGGCCAAATTTGGCAGATGGAAAAGGAATTTCAAAAACTTGCTGAAGAGAATAACTCCTTCAAAATTAGACTGGAGCAATTGGAAGGTAATGACTTTTTGAGAAATCAAGATACTATAAAACAGATACAAACAAATGAAAAAAATAGAAGACAATATGAAATACATCACTGGGAAAACCACTGACTTGGAAAATAGATCCAGGAGAGATCATTTAAAAATTATTGGACTACCTGAAAGCCATGATCAAAAAAGAGCCTAGACACCATCTTTTAAGAAATTATCAAGCAAAATTGCCCTGATATTGCCCTAATAACCAGAGGGTAAAATAGAAATGGAAAGAATTCACCAATCACCTCTTGAAAAAGATCCC
>CM053596.1:107418260-107438552 GCA_028646575.1 Pseudocheirus occidentalis
CCTCTTTTAGATCCATTTTGCTTAGAAAATTCCTAGAACAGCAATGGGTGGTAAGTGTTTACAAACCCTTGGTAGAAGAGTTCAGAGCTATAAAAATCTCATTTCATACCGGAAAGGTTTCTAAAGGGCCTAGTTTATTTTTTAGAGGAAATCATTCAAAAATATTTAAGCTGCTTAACTATTTGATTCAGCAAACACGTATTAAGTTCCTTCTGTATACAAAGGCCTAATCTAGGCCCTGTTTTAGGAACTGAGAAGACTACAAGGATGAACCACTGGAACAATGTCCTAATATATCTTTCTACCTCCACTCTCTGGCCCCATTCAATACATTCTTGACACCACTGCCAGAATAATCTTTCTTATGCATAGATATAGTCATAACCCTAACTCTATCACTTCAGTCACATTGGAATGCAAGATTCTTAAGGGCTGGGCCTTTTTTTTTTTTACTTTTTTTTTTTTTTTTAATCCTCAACACTTAGTATAGAGATTGGGACATGGTAAGCCTCAATAAATACTTGCTGACTGATTGGTCATATTACCCCTTTGCTTAACAAATCACACTGGGTCTCTTCTTTTCTAGTCTCCCTTCATATTACTTTCCTCCATGCTACAGCCAACTACAGAGGCAATTAAGTGTGCAGTGGATAGAGTGCTTGGCCTGGAGTCAGAAAGACTCATCTTCCTGAGTTCAAATCTGGCCTCAGACATTTACTAGATGTGTGACCCTGGACAAGTCACTTAAACTTATTTGCCTAGTTTCTTCATGTATAAAATGAGCTGGAGAAGGAAATGACAAACTGCTCCAGTATTTTTGCCAAAAAGCCCCCAATGGGGTCACAGAGTCACATGTGACTGAAAATTACTTAACAAGAACAATAACAACAAAGCACCAACTAACTCAAATGTCCTATTTGCATACCTCTGTGCCTTGGTTTGGGTTGTTCCCTATGCCTGGCATGGCTTCCCACCTTTTTATTTGTTGAATTCTCACCCATTATTTAAAGCTTAAATCAAAAGCTGCTTCCTTGACAAAACCAATCGTCCTTACAATTTAAATTGGGCTTTGTTTGGCTTCTCTGTAATGCACACTCATACGAATGAAAGATTTCCCCAGAGTATTACATTTTCATGTAATCTCTATCTTCCTGGACATTCTGATGCCAAGCCTTGTTCATTTGGGGCATCATCTTCATTTCCTCTGTGTGAGAACCTTGGGCTCTGCCCCTGGAGTCACTCTGGACTCTGATTAGCAAGTTTCAGATTTAGATCTCACTTTCTGTCCTCCCTCCCCCCATACCGACTTCACCCTTTATGTATAGTCTTCCTCTTTTAGAATGTAAGTTCCTTGTAGCCAAGGACTGTCTTATTTGCTTGCCCTTGTATCTTCAGCACTTACTTTTGTGATTTGCACACATAGCAAGTGCTTAATAAATATGTCTGCCTGTCTATCTGAATGTATATCTTATCTACTTGTGTTTATGTAATTTCCTCTGCTAGACTATGAACACCATTGGAGAAAGGACTTTATCTTAGCTAGACTTCATACCTTCTCTATCATTTAACTTAGCACTTAGTAAATGGTAGGTACTTAATGCATGTTTATTGAATGAATGAATGAGTGAGTGAATGAATGAATGAATGAATGAATGAATATTTGGTCTTTGAATGTAGCTACTGCTTGGTGTGATTATCATGTTCTTTTTCCTGGTCACTATCACTAAATATGATCTCAGCCCATCTTAAATATTTATCTCCCCTTCTTCCTGGCCTTTGATGTTGACCTTCATTTAAACATATTTTAGGCCCCTCTATTTAGCCAGAACTTTTGCCCAATCTAACAATTAATTCTACAGTTTTTGTCTGAACCAAGTCTGCTGTAAGAGACAAGTTTTTCCAACTATTCCACTTTATAAAGCCCAAGGAAGGTGAGTGAGAGCTGTAGGGAAAGAGTAAAAAGCATTTAAGAACTCATCTTTAGCTGTGGGTGGGGATATGAAGGAGAGCAAAGCCTTCTGTCAAGTGTTTGAGTTTTCTAGTCTGTGACTGTGGCTGTAGGCCTAGGAGTTATATCTGCCAAGTGGTTAAAACACAACCATTCATTTTTTTTCCTAGACACACTTAAGGATATTCTTATTTGTCTAGATTCAGTTGACTTCCAAAAGGGTTGAAAGTGATATTGTGTTGGGGTGACATGTCTTGTTAGAGTTTGTACTGACCAAAGCCAGCTCTGTTGCTGGCCAACTAAAGCGCTTGACAAGGATCACACAGTGGCTCAGCTGGAAATACAACACAGCAAGCTCTGATGCTCATTTCTGTGTTCTAACCTTAGATTAGTGCTTGCCTCTCCTCTTCTAATTAAATGTAGAAACATATTCAAGGCAAGTCAACCAGTACATGGCGTATTACCTTCTAAGTCCTAAGCTTGGGAGGATGGAGAATGATGGTGTTAACAGACAGAAGACATGGCCCTGAAGAGTTTAAAATTAGTTGGAGACTCAGGTTTAGAGTTATGCTTTGTGGCTAAAATATCAAATGAATATTTATTAAGCAACTGATAGGAGTGTGTGTGAATAATTGTTTCTGTTCTCACCAGAAACTCTGAGGGTCTTCCTCTTTCAGACTGATTCTTTAATGAAAGCAAACTAGGTCATCTTTTGTCATTTCTTACCCAGTCTTTAATTACTGAATAAGCATTGCCTCAGACAAACTGGGACCTGGGAAAGACTATAGCTTAAAAAGACCAAGGTCTCCCCCTGCATCTGGGGCCATTATCAGTCATCTTAACCTATGTTTTGCCACCAGACTCTGATGACTCTGGAGGAGAAAGTGGGGCTGATGACTTTGCACAGTTCTCTTAACTTAAATCTGATTCACTTGCAAGTCAAGATGTGGCTCCTCCTGATATCACTGGTCCTCTTTGATGAACAACAACAATGGTATGACCATATTCAGATAAGTACATACATAATAGTAAATAGGCATATGTGTATGCATACACTTGAGAAACTTTAATATTTCTGTTTAATTATATTTATTTGGCTGTATTGTATTCATTGGAATATGATTATGTGGTGTAAAAACCTAACAAATTAAGTAAAAAGTAATAGTTTATAAGACAGCTGTAAGTCCTATTGACACAAGACTAATTCCTCAGTATTTATTATTTTATAATCTTTGTGAATGCTAGCTTTATATGTGACAAATACTGATAATAAGTTATCTCAGGTCATTTTATGGTTCTCTTTGTTTACCAAGTAAAACTCAAGTTTATTTGGTAACTACTGTGTTATAATACTGTAGTTTGTTAATCATAAAGATTAATTATCATCTATGACGTTTTCCAAACTGTTAGTCTGAGAACACTGCAATAAGGGCTTACATTGCTAGCATTTATATTTTTCAAGGTGCCTTCCACCTGTAAGCTAATTTTATGGCATATGTGAAACTATGATAAGCACCCTTCATTCAGTTTTATAGCTACTTTGGAAGAATGAATGGCATAAAAACAGAAAGACCAAAAACCCAAAGGTGCTTAACTAAATCAGCACTTATTTTCCTATTTTTTCACATAGAATTAGAAAACATCAGCATTAGAAGGTATCTCATCCATAAGTGAACAAAATTCCCTGTACAACATCCCTAGAAAGTGGTCGTCCAGCTTTTGCTTGAAGAAATTCACTGAAAAGGAACCCACTATGTCTTAAGGCAGCCTAATCCATGACAGCTCTGATAGTTATATTAAAAAATCCTAAATAATTTACCTCTGTACCTTCCAGTGATTACTTTTAGAACCAAGAATGAGAGAGAGAGAGAGAGACAGACAGACAGACAGACAGAAAGAGAGAGACAGAGACAGAGAGAGACAGACAGAGAGAGACAGAGACAGAGACAGAGAAAGGGAGGGGGGTAGGGAGAGAGAGAGAGGGAGAAAGAGACAGAGAGAGACAGAGAGACAGAGATAGAGAGAGGGAGAGACAGAGAGAGAGAAAGAGACAGAAAGAGACAGAGAGGGAGAGACAGAGAGACTGAGAGAGAGAAAGAGGGAGACAGAGAGAGATATTCCAGAGTAGTAATAAAATTGAATGAAGGGTGTGTATCATAGTTTCACATCAGGCTTAAAATTATCTCAGTCCTAATTCTTCTTGACCTATCTGCAGCCCATGACACCATTAACCATCCTCTTCCATTTGGCACACTTCTCTCAAAATCTCTGTGACACTGCTCTATCCTGGTTCTTCTCCTATCTATCTGTTGGACCACACCTTCTGAGTCTTCTTTGCTCAGTTTCAGGTCATGTCTGCTAGCAGCGGGTGTCCCTCTGGCCTGGGCCTTCTTCCATCCAGAATGTTACAAAAATCTTAGTGTAATTTTAAGTGTCAAAAATGTCAGAAGAATAAATGCTTCAAATGATCAAAAATTGAAAGATTGAAAATCTAAAATTTAAAAAATATTGATATTTTCTATATTAAAATCCAACATAACCACTATCTTGTGCTATACAAGTGATTTTTAAAGTGATTTTTGAACCTTTTAAAACTTTCATCATTTGTTGTTCAGTCACTGAAAGGATTGCATCTGTAGTCCTGTCCTTAAGATCATCCAAGTATGAGGTTTGGTGCATAAATGAAAGCTTTGATATGACACCACATGAAAAAATCTAATAGAGATGATCAAGCAAGAACCTCTCTTCTATTAATCCACCTGACTGAGAAAGTGTAATTCAGAAACTGTCACACATGTAAGGCATAATGAAAGGGCGCCCCATCTGGTTAAAATAAAAAGTTTTAAAATTGTCATTGAAAATTCACAAAACTATATATACTTAAAATAATTTAAATAGTTAATCTTTCACATCTTTTGTTAGTTTGTAGTGTTTATTCTTCTGAAGTTATTAAAGCTCAAAATTACACTATGACTTTTGATACATACCGTATTATTTCACTTGGTGATCTCATCTGCTTCCATGAATTCAATTATCTCTATGCTTATGATTGTCAAATTTGTTTATCCAACCTTAACCTGACCTCCAATCTCACATCTTCAACATCCTATTGGACATTGGGAATTGGGTGTCTAATATTAGACGTCTCTAACCAAGATGTCTTACCCATCCCCTTACCCATCCTTCTATCTCTTACCAAATCCTATTGATTCTATTTTTGTAACATGTTATATACTCCTCCTTATTTCCTCTTACACTGACACCAGCCTCAAATATCAGCTAAAATAGAAGAAACCTTTTCCAATCCACTTTAATGTTAATCTCCCTCTTTTGATTATCTTCAATTTATTATATATATGCATGTTATACATATATATACATGCCTATACATGTGTACATACACACACATAATATAGCTTGTTTGTGCATAGCTATTTGTATGTTGTCTTCCACTATTAGACTGAGTTCCTTAAGAGGAAAAACTGTCTTTCCCCTTTCTTTTTATCCCCAGCACTTAGCACAGTGCCTGACACGTATAAACAATTAAAAAATACTTATCAATTGGTAAAGACCAAGGCTATATAAATGTTAGCATGAATTCTTTAATTATTAAATAGACGTGAGAACATAAAAACTTTAAGCAATAGAGTTGAGAGATGCCAGATATACTTCTCACAAGGAAATCAGCACAGAAGAGGGAGGGAACAAGCATTTATTAAGTACCTACTGTTGCCAGGTACTGTGTTAAGTACATTATGTATATTACCTCATTTGCTGCTAACAACAGTCCTGTGAGGGAGGTACTGAGAAATTGTGTACCATTGTGGAGGAGAGGCAGTGCATAAATTAAAACTACAAAGTAGAGAGATGATAAAAGAAGACAGATTGACTGCTTCAAATCAATATAGTCTAGGTAGCACATCTCATTCCCCACAAGCAAAATCCCAGAGACTAGTTTGTTTGAGGATTTTCTACTCCTTACAAGGCCTTTAGAGCCCTGTTTTTAATCTGGGCCAGATTACTCTTGCTGATGTTTTACTGTTTATGTAAATGGTATCATTGATACTTTCTGCTTCATATCTACTTCACACTTGATATAAGAAAGATTTCACCCATTAGCACTTCCTCTGAGGCCAGATATGTTGGTGGAGGTAGCTATCAGCTCTTGAAACATTTGTTCCAAATTTGAATTTTTCTTCTGTAGATAGTCCTATGTGTTTCCTTTCCCGTAAGAACCCAGAATTGCTCTGAACAATTTCTTATATTGGAAACAAACAAAGCCACTACTGAATAACTAAATCTCAGTAGACTTTGTCCTGCACATTAAAAAACAATCCATGACTTCTGTACCCTCCTTTTCTAGTAATACGCCACCTCAATAATGCCACTGTTGGTAAAAATTCTATAGCTTGCTTATGCCCACTATGATTATTTTTATTGCCATTTGTATTGTTTGTGATTTTAATTCTTCTGAGGTTGTGATGTCCCATAAATTTCAGTCATGTCACCTCAGCAAGAGAATGCTCAAGAAAATTTCCCCCCTTCGCCCAATAATGAATAGTTTTGGATGAATGAAAACATTATAGTTTCTAAAGTTTGATCTAGCTGTGATGGATGAAAAAATGATTGAGGAAACAAAGTTTTGAGCTTTCAAGCATATGGATTTATTAAGCAATGCATGCCAATTGCATAACAGATTGGGACTCAGCCGCCTCAGTTTGACAATGGACCCTGAATACAGGGGGAGACAGCTTTTTATGCATTAAAAGCAAACAATAAGATTAGTTATATCTGATTTCTAATTAAAGGAAAGATTAGGGGCTTTCTGAGTTGGGAGGGAGATAAATGAGTTTTGAGAGTTGGGAGGGGGGAGAGTGAAAAGGTGCAATTCCCTAAAATCAGAAAGAGTGGTGTCCCACTCCTCCCCAGGGTCTATATTCAATCAAAGGAAAATGGAAACAGTAAATGGATTGACCGGTATGGGGTTAGTTGTCAGATAAGACATGTGGATTGCCTAAGATCTTCAGATCTGACTGGGTTTCTGGTCAGCAAAACAGGTCCTTAGTTAAGGGTCTCTAAGCAACAGGTATAGATGGTCCAGCTTCCCAGTCATGCAGGGCTAGGGCCAAACAATGTAATAAAGTTTTCTCACAATTCCCATAATTGAATAAAGTTTCCTCACAAGACAGAAATTGGACTAGACCAGCGGTTCTCAACCTGTGGGTCGCAACCCCTTTGGGGGTCAAATGACCCTTTCATAGGGATCACAGGGGTCACCTAAGACCATCAGAAAACACATATTTATGATGGTCTTAGGAACTGAGATACTGTTCCTCTATCCATCTCCAGGAGGATCTGCCCACATATGAGTATTAATGGGTCATGGCATTAGGAAGGTTGAGAACCACTGGACTAGACCCTTAATTGAGCAGAAAGGGAACTGAGCTAGCTCCAGAACTGAGTCACAAGATGGGAGTCAGTGTAGTTCACTTAATTCCCATATATCCCAATATAGTCCTACACAGTTCTGGGGCTAGTGCATTGTACATTTGTAGTATTTGTTCATGATAGCAATGCACATATGTATAAAGTTACCAGCAATCTCTTAATCACCAAAACTAATGTCCTCATTTCAATTCTCACCCTTCTTGAGTTTTCTGCAAAATTTGACACTCTCCAGCACCCTTTCTTCTCCTTACTTTCTTGATTTTTGCTACATTTTTTTCTCCTAGTTTTCCTTCAATCTGCATGATAACTCCTGATTAGTCTTCCTTGATAATTCATCATTCATGTCATACTGTGTGTGAGCTGTGTCTGTACTCTGAGGCTCTGGCTTGCATACTTTTTTCTCTCTGTACTTTCTTGGTGATCTTAGCAGCTCCTATAGACTCCATTCCCATCTCTATGCAGATGACTCCTACAGCCGTGGTCTCTCTCCTGAGCTCCAGTTCTGCATTGCTAATTGTATTGGACATTTCCACCAGAATGTCCTATAGGTATCTCAGAGTTAATATATTCAAAACAGAACTCATTGTCTTTTCCTTCAAACCCAGCCCTCTTTTGAAATTCCCTGTTGCTGCTGAGGGTACTGCTATCCATTATTTAGGTTCCCATCTTTGATGACATGCTGAATTCCTCATTCTTACCTTACATGGTAAATCAGTTGCCAAATCTTGTTGTTTCTATCTCTACAACATCTCTTGTATGTTTCTTTGCTACTCACACAGCTATCACCTGACTTTATACAGTCATCAGTCATTGCCTAGAGTAGGGTGGGAACCTGTGGCCTCGAGGCCACATGTGGCCGTCTAGATCCTCAAGTGTGGCCCTTTGAATGAATCCAAACTTTATACAACAAATTCCCTTAATAAAAGAATTTGTTCTGTAAAACTTGGACTCAGTCAAAAGGCCGCACCTGAGGACCTAGAAGGCCACATGTGGCCTCAAGGCCACAGGTTCCCCACCTCTGTCTAGGCCCTAGGCTATTGCAATAGCATATGATTTGATCTCTCTGTTTTAAACCTCTCCAACATTCCAATCCAACTTCTACACAACTGCCAAAGTAATTTTCCTAAAGTGCAGGTCTGGTCATGCCCCCAAACTGCTCAACAAACTTCATTGGCTCCCTTTTGTTGTTCAGTCATTTTTCAGCTGTGTCCAAGTCTTTGGGACCCCTTTGGGGTTTTCTTGGCAAAGATACTGGAGTGTCTTGCCATCTTCTTCTCCAGTTCATTTTATAGCTGAGGAAACTGAGGCAAACAGGGTTAAGTGACTTGCCCGGGGTCACGTAGCTATTAAAGGTATAAAGACAGATTTGAACTCAGGAAGTCTTCCTGACTTTAAGCCTGGCACTCTATCCATTGTGCCAGCTAACTGCTTCTAGAAAAACCTCTAGAATAAACTATAAACTCTATTTGACATTTATATTTCTTCTCTACTTGCCCCCTTCCTATCTTTCAGGTTTTCTTATATAAGCCTTCTCTTTCATTACTCTGAGATTACTTTCCTCCTTCTGAGATTCTGGCAGAATGGCCTACTCACCATTCCAAACACACAACACTCCATCTCTTGTCATCATGTTTTCTTTCTGGCTGTACTTTGTGCCTCCAATGCACTTCCTTATCACTTCTGCTTCTAGGAATTCCCATTTTCCTTCAAAACTCAGCTCAAGTATTACCTTCTATATTACAAAGTCTTTTCCACTATCCCTAGCTGCTAATGCCTTCTAGCACTGCCTTATGCATTTTATATGTACTTTGTACATATTTTGCATATATTTATGGAGGTTCATATTCTCTCCCCTGTAAAACATAAGCTCCTTATTTGGGTTTTGCTTTTGTTGTACCCCAGTGTTTGGCATCATGTCTGAAACATAATAAAAACTTAATAAATTCTTGCTAAAGATGTATGTAGTACAAATTAAGCACTTCGTGAATAATATTTTTCTGTTCTACTTTGAATATGGAAACATTCATTTGTGTGGTGTAAGTTCAGTAGAAAAACAAATTTTAATGTCTGTTGATTGATCCATATATGAAACTTGTGTGATTCTGGTGCTAGGCTTGCACAGATGGAATCCAATCTTATGAGACTTGTTCTAAACTGATCAATTTCTCTTTGTCTTGTTATGACCATACCTGGAGTATACTCAGGACAAATCTTTCAATATAGCTACTGCCTAGATCTCCAAAACTGTGAATGGTAGTGTTTCTAGCTCCTAGTGCTCAAAATCTGCTTGTACGTATTGGATACTGGTCACAGAAAATGAAAAAAATAACATAGAATAGGCAGTCAACAAATGCAGGAAACATAGAAGGGTCCCAGAATAGCCCATAAAGGATCAATACAATTGTGCATCCTTTTTGGAAAGTCCTACTTTCCACTAGGGTTCTAAAAGTATCTCTGACTCAGGGTCACCCCATTGTTTGAACTTCTTTAAGAAGAGAACTGATAGTGGAGTAATCCCCCCAACATTCTGGTAAGTTTTCCCATATAGAATGCCCAGAGTTCCCTTTCTCCCAACTTATTAAACAACCATATCCCTATCTGCTTTAGGATTTCTCCAGAAGAAAGGGTAGAGGGAAAGAAGCCAAAAATGGTGTATTGATTCCCTTTTATAGGTCAGCTATAAGGTTGGCTTCTTCCTTAAAATTGTCATAAGTGTTTGAACTAATCTATGTTGCCTGCAGCCCCCATCAGTGACAACAATCTTCCAGGAACTACGAGGAGTGGTTCCAAATTAACCAGTTCCTCTTTGGGGAAGCCACAGTTGCTGACACTTAATTTGATTTTTTTTAGTTGTCTGGATGCCAATGCATTTGTTCTTATGCTCCATGAGGATATTAAATCTAAAGTCCTGAACAAAAAATTCACACCTCTGTAAGCTCATCAAGCTAATCAGGAACTCCCTTAATGAAGGAATCAATTTAAAATGACTTTATTAAGCACCTACTGCATGCAAAGTGCTATGCTGAGAACTGGGATACAGATAGAAAATGATTCTGTAAAGGCAAGCACTTTCTAGTAGCTCACATTCTAATGGGGGAGACAACTCATATAGGAAAGTTTATCTGCAAGTTGGAGTACAAGACCACTGAGTCTTTAGGGTATAGCAGCAAAGCAGATAGCAATACATCTTTTTTTTTGTGAGGCAACTGGGATTAAGTGACTTGCCCAGGGTCACACAGTTAGTAAGTGTCAAGTGTCTCGTCAAAGGTCACATTTGAACTCAAGTTCTCCTGAATTTAGGGCTGGTGCTTTATCCATTCTGCCACCTAGCCACCCCAACAACACATCTTCTTTAGTGTTATTTCCCCTGATAAAACCTTATTCAATTTGGATGTTGGACTATTTGACAGTTTGTTGGAGAGACTTCTCTTCCAGATCTTCAGGAGCTGAGTCTGTTACAGAGGTAAGCACTTTCTGCATTTACAGAATCATCTGCCAGTTTGTGTCTACACAAGACTTATTCCCTGAATGATGATTTCTGGAGCTGAGTTGGAAGCAGAGTTGTATACATATTTAGGTCATTGATCAAAAGATATACACACATATGCATATGTATTTTATATGTGTGTATATATTATACATATATAATACATATATATTCATAGATTAGGAGAATTGGAAGGAACCTAGATAGCTCTCTCTTTCAGCCTATACCATAAAGCAATCTGCTTCATAACATGTCTAATAAGTGACCACCTAGCCTCTGCTCGAAAACCTGTAACAAGGGGGAACCCACTGCCTCTTGAAGCCACCTCTTCCACTTTTAGATAAATATAATTGTTAAGAAAGTGCTCCTGAAGCCCCTCCCTGCCCTGCTAGAAAGCTAGAGGGGTGTTGGAGGAGGGCATAAAAGGAAACAGATTGTGGGAGGGGCCTTACAGTGGGATCAATGTTCTGCGCTGGGGGGTAGGGGCAAAAAGGGGAGAAAATTTGTAACTCAAAACCTTGTGGAAATGAATGATGTAACCAAGAAAATAAATTAAAATAAAAAAAAAAACAGTAGTGAGAAAAAAAAAGAAAGTGCTCCTGATACCAAGATTAAAATTTCCTTTGCAACTAAAACCCCTTCTACAGTCAAACTGAATAAGTCTAATCCTTTATCCATTAGCTAACTCTTCAAATACATAAACTGGTGTCTTGAAATATGCATATACATATAGACACATATACATGTGTTTGTACACAGAAGCCCTCAAATTTCTCATCATTGGATGGAAAGGATCTGAGTCCTATGCTGGAAGTGTCTAATCCGGGGGGAAGGGGGAAACCTGTGGCCTCAAGGCCACATGTGGCCTTCTAGGCCCTTGGGTTCACCAAGTTTTACAGAACAAATCCTTTTATTAAGGGGATTGTTCTGTGAAGTTTGGATTCAGTCAAAGGACCAAACTTGAAGGCCTAGAAGGCCATAGATTCCCCACCCTGGTTTAATCTCTGACAGGTCCTACAAGGAGGAAAGTCTTTGATTATGGGTGTAGAAATGGAACATATTAAAAAAAAAAAAGGAAAGAAATGGAATATATTCCTATTGTCCTAGGACCAGCTCAAAATTTGGGAAGACTCATGATTAGTTCGGTCTTAAGCCAATGAATTTTTCTGCTATAGCAACTCATAGTGTATCTACCAATGCACAGTGGGCTTGTGATTGTATTAATGGAGGAAGGACCACCAGTGAAATCACAGATCCTTGAAATATTAAAATAGTATTTTATACTTATGAACTAATTGGAGCAGGTACCATCCAGATATGTCAATACTCAAGGGAATGTTGAACAATACTCTCTCTGTAGCTGTAGCTGTTATAAGCTCAAATGATCCTTTATGTTACTGAAGGAGATATCTTGTCAAAGGAGAGCTTTCCACAGTGCATTTTCTTCTACTGAGTTCAAAGCTTTCTCAAAAAATTGAACAAGAAACAGTGAGATTTAAAATGTTCTGTACTTTTCAGTCAATTACATGGCTGAAAAGATGTGGTCTGCAATAGAAAGTTGTAAAAGCTGACCTGTTTGCTTCTCATGTGGCCCTGTTCAAGGATACCCTTGATGGATGCATTGTTGCTAGGATTTCTGAACCTAGTCCAAGTAGCTTTTTCTTAGCAGAGGAAATGCAAGCAATTTCAGCTGATGCACTGTAAGTAGGCAGTACTAAAGAGAATCTATCTTCCTGTTTTATCATTGTTTGCTTCCTCTTGTTGGTGCAAGCTAATAAGGGTGTTGTGGACAAGCTATGAAACTCCAACTAATACTAATATCCTTAATGTCCACCACCCAGCAGGGAGATTACATGTGGAATGAAATTCAATGCAACATCTTCATATCTCCTCACCTCTTTCTAATATCTTCATTGACTCCCCCTTCCTCCATAATCATTCTCTTTCAGCTGACTCTAGGCACTCTTTACTCCAAATAATACTCTGCTCTTATGCACTCTTATTATAACATAATAACTGATCTCTGCTTCCTCTAATTCTAGGACACATTTCTACTATGCCCTTTCAGAGATGCCATACAATTAATTGTTGCCTTTGTGCTCTCTCTTGGCCTCTCAGGCCCTGGACGCTGTTGTAATAGGTTCCAGTTCCTGCTTTCATAGCAGTCTTCACTTACCACATTAACACAGAAACAAAACAATTTGGGTGGACTAGTTCTGCCTCTATTTGTTAAGATCCATTTATATTCATTAACTCTATAGCAAACAAAATGAAAAAAATATTTTAAAAACTTTATCTCATGAGTCTAAATCAAGTTTTTAAAAAGTGATCAGGCTCACAAATTTTTTTCCGATGCTTGAAACACTCAAGACCAAGTCTGACAGATAAGGAGAAATCTTTATGAATTCAGAGTAGATAACCAACTATAGTCTCTTATTTAAATTCTAATTTCTTTTTTTTTTTTGTATTCCATAGTCTGTTTATTACAGAACCATTTCATACAGAGCCAAAGATACATGGAACATACAACTTACCCTTAGCAGAATGCAAGGAAACCACCCTTGGTCTTGATCTTTCTCTACCCCAACCCAAAGCCAATCACTCCTTAAGCTCTTTATCCTAGGACCATGTCCAGAGGCACAAACAGGGTGTTACAATCAAGACTTGCAAATTAACTCAGTACTTTCTTTAGATATTCATGAATTAACTTAGTACTTTCTTTAGATTTAAATTCTAATTTCTAATTACTACGGCCTCTCTCCCTTTAAAATCCTAGATGCATCACTAGGAACAAAGTATCTTTGGCTTGAAGAAATGATGAAACTATTATTCCAAAGTTATGGACTTTTCCCTCAGGAACAAATTTAATGTTATAATTAGCATTGTTGGCTTTGGTCCTCATAAAAATGAAGCTAGTTTACAGAGTAGTATGGCCCTAGAAATGTAAAACTCTCAAATGAATCAAAACTCAATCTGATTTTTTAAAATAAGGAGATGGAGGGTGAATATTGGAATATCTGGGCCATTCCAAATGGTGGTCTCTTCTTTCAAAAGACTTTAGTGTAGCTAATTATTAGGTCATCAACTATACTTGCAAAGCAACCTAATTAACATTTTTTTCTATATGGCTATGTATCATGACCTTCTGTTATCCTGACTTATTTATTAAGTCTTTCTGGCTCAGCTGTGACCTTTGTCCATGTAGCCCAAGTATTAAACTACTGATCACTTTCTTTTTCCTAGTCAGTTGTTAAGCTTTTTGTAAATGTTTTGTTGTTGTTGTTGTTGCAAACTTGTCCATTTTTAAAGAGTCCAAGAAAGATGAATTACAATAGTAGTTTTATACAAAAGGAAAAGGGTATAGGTTAAAAAAACCTTTTAAGAATGAGTGGGTCACTTGTTTACTTTTAAAATAATACTTTACTCATGACCAACTTAGGCCATGGGAATACTACTCCAGGTTTGATAAACTCTGAGTCAGCATTCATAACTCATGATCCCTGAATGATAAGTTTCTTTTATGAGAACAACCAAAAGATGCATGTGTTCAAAGGAACAGATGTTTAACTATATTTCATAGCAAAATAAATGACAAGTAATGTCCTCTCTTCTCTTTCTCTTCCCTTCTCCCTACCCCATACACAACAGGGATGGAGAGAAAGATATCTAAGGAGTATATATATGGAAGGCCACATTTTTAGGGAACATGTGTGGTCAGGTAATCCATTTTTAGGGTGAAATGCAAAGGAAAATGTGTTGCCAGTGAACAAGCATGACTAGACAAAACACACTTGAAACATTGTGGTTATCAGACTGCTTTCTTCTCTCAGCATTTTTCTGCTTTCTGCTAGGTTGCTATTGTTCTCTGCTGCCATCTTCTGGTCTTCGGGTGTGATGTGGCTCTTCTCTACTGAAGAAGGGTCAGCCAGCTCTTTAACATATAGCATCACGGTCTACTTCTTTCTTTGTTTCTTTGCTTCTTCCTTTGTTTCTTTGTTTTTCTTTGTTTCTTTGTTTCTTTGTTTTTCTTTCTTTGTTTCTTTGTTTCTTTCTTCCTTCCTTCCTTTTCTTTCTTTCTTTCTTTCTTTCTTTCTTTCTTCCTTCCTTCCTATCTTTCCTTCTTTCTTTCTTTCTTTCTTTCTTTCTTTCTTTCTTTCTTTCTTTCTTTCTTTCTTTCTTTCTTTCTTTCTTTCTTTCTTTTTTTCTTTCTTTCTTTCTTTCTTTCCACAGATTCCAACCAAACACTCTTTACCAGATGATTAGAGAAACTATTGGATAACTTAATGCTGTCTTTTGAACACTTTGATTTTATTTGAATAGTCACCTCTCCAAGTTCAATCCCTTATTTGATTTTAAGTTAGAAAATTACTTTCTCAATTAATCTTGGGCTCTAGAAATCACCATTCCAGGAGATTTAATTAACAAGGCTAGAAGGACTGAGGATAACTGACTTTTTTTTTTTGGTTGTGCATTTCTGCTAGCAACATAATCACTGCTCTGCCATTTTGGTAGTTTCATTATTCTAATCTTATCCTATGTATATACTTCCAGGAGAGAATCATCCCTTCTGCATTCAGTTCTTGTTGTTCAGTTATTCGGGCCACATCAGACTCAATGTGATCCCATTTTTGGGTTTTCTTGGCAAAGATACTGGAGTGGTTTGTCATTTCCTTCTCCAGCTTATTTTACAGGAGAAGAAACTGAGGCAAACAGGGTTAAGTGATTTGCCCAGGGTCACACAGCTAGTAAGCGTCTGAGGCCAGATCTGAATGTAGGCAAATGAGTCTTCTTGACTCCAGGCCCAGACCTCTGTGCTCTATGGCACCACCTAGCTACCCCTCTGCATTTAATAGGAACACCAAAGTCCTTTATGATTTTAGTTAATTTGATCCTGTGAAAGATCAAAGAAGCTATAGTTTGGAATTTGGAGTAATCATAGAATCACACTATAGATTTAAAGCTGGAAGGGACTTTGGAGGTCAACTATTCCAACTCTTTCATTTTATAGATTAAGGAAAGTGAGACCCAGAAAGGTAAAGCAACTTGCCAAGGTCATACAAGTAGAAAGTGTAAAATTGAAGGCAGATCCGCTGACTTCAAAGTTATCACTCTTTCTTACTTCTTACTTATAACTTCTTAGTAATCACTTCTTACTTAACTAGTAAGTTAACTTAACTACGGTTAAGTAGGATTGGAATTTGCTGTGCCTAAATCAAAGCAAAAGTTTGTGAAATATATAAATTAAAAAAATGTTTAAGTACAGTACAATTAACATATTACATGTTTAATACAATAAATTCATTGGAATATTTTTTGTTTGCTTTTTTTCAATGTTTTGCCTTGAGGTTCTGTTTAGTAGGGGGTTCCCATTTAATTTTGATTGAACCTAAGGGGAAGTGCGGTGAATAAGTGAAGCTGGTTCTTGGATTCTATAACGTTGTCTCCATATACTCTAAACAATTCATTAAAATCATTGGGTTTTCTGATTAAATTCATTTTCTGATGCAAAGTCATGTTTTTGTTTATTTGCTAGTGTAAGTTGGTAAATTTGCTAATACAAGTTTCTGACTGAAAGCTGTGATTTTTTAAATCTTGTATTATAACTTAGAATTGAAATTCATTAAACAGATATTTTTATATTTCAGAGTTTGGTCTTATTAAACATGAGTCATTTTTATTTTTGGCTAGACCTTCATAGAAAACTGCAGGAATTTATTTTTATTATTTAAACAAGACTTTCCATTGGGACTCCATCTTCTTCAGACATCAGCTCTGAGGGAGTCTCAAGATTGTTTGACTTGATATACTTTGTGTTTACTTTAAGAACATTTAGTTACAACTAAAGTGATGCTTAGGAACATTTTTGGAAATTCTAATTGTTACTAGGAGTTCTGTGAATGGTTATAAAAACTCTTTCTGCCCCCTTTCTTCTCATGGACATCACATTTATATCAGCAAAGTAATTGCAGTTTTTACGAGTACTGAAATGACAAATTATTCAGGTTAAAATAATGCTTAAAGTTTCTTGGGGAAAAAAAGACTATTTCATATGTACTGAAGAGATTTGTTGGTGAGCATAGATGGGCATGTAGAAAACATGGAGGTATGTCAGATGACCTCGAAAGTAAGCATGGCCATTAGACCTTCCTTAGGGAAAACATGTTGCCCCAAAGTGTACTGGCACATCTGGGTGTACCTAGCTCATGTTCTACGTAGTCTGTGATGGTGATTGTAGCCAAAGGAGTTAGGAAAGAGGTACTTCCTCGGCTTTATGTCATTTAAAGGTGCAGGAATACTAAAAGCCTCCTTTATTTTTACTTACAGCCTGGGTTTTCCTCTCTAACACCCTGCAGCCTCTTGACTTGAAGCCTGCTTAATGCCTTTGCCCAGGCTGAGACACTCTATTTCTGATGGTGGCAGTTCAATTTCCCCCACCTTCCTCTCATTTTTGTTTCTCAGTGTCCCAGAGTTATTTCCTACTACTTGACATTCTATCACTGGGTCTAAAGTACTGTATTGTTCATGAATAGCTAGCTTTACTCCTTTCATGTTCATCTCTTCTTTTGGTTTTCCCTTAGTTGCATTATGTCTTTTTATGTTGTTTATTTCACAAAATTAAGATTTTTCACAGAAATTAATAAAAGGTCTACTATGTGACTGGGTTCTAGAAAGTTACCTTGGGCTCTCAAAGGGGGTACTAGTGAAACACAGACTATAGCAGGTTCTACCAAGATGAAAAGTCATGAAGACCAGGTATTCTGATAGACTGTATGTATTTTGTCTGAGGATTAGTAGGACTAAGCATAGGGTGATTCTTCACTAGAAGGTTAGCGACTAGGTCAGGTTTTTTAGGTGTGTGTAGGTGGTAGAATGCCAGGCCTAAATTCAAATCTGGCCTCAGATACTTAATATCTGTGTAACCCTGCGCAAGTCACTTAACCCTGTTTGCCTCAGTTTCTTTATCTGCAAAATGAGCTGGAGAAAGAAATAGCAAGTCACTCACTCCAGTATCTCTACCAAGAAAATCCAAAATGCGGTCATGAAAAGTCAGACATGACTAAAAAATGACTGAACCAAAAAATAAATAAACATATTTTTAGGCCATGACAGCCCATGGAATAGATAAAATTGCAAAATGAACTTTGAAGCTATAAGATTCTCTACGACTCCTACCATCACAGTGGCAGAGAAGAGAGGGAGATATTGTAAAGAACCAGATAATTCTTTGACTATGCAAATACTGATTTTGCTGTTTGCACTATGTACAACCTTCTTCTGACAACCAATGAGTAGATATTACTGAAGACGCTAAACTGAATCTGTGTGGTGGTTATATTGGCACCTCCAAGATATTAGGGGAACAAGTGGAGGACTTGGAGCATAGTATATTCTCTTGGAAAAATTCATGGGGAAATATGGACGATAATCATAGAGAATGAGAAAGCATGAGTGGAATGAATGAATGAAAAAGCATTTATTAAGTGTTTTCCATATGCCATGTACTTTCTTGTAAGCTGAGGATACAAATCTAAGCAAGTATGAGAGCCCCTGCCCTTAGGGAGTTTATATTCTAATAGGGAAGGACAACATATAAAGGGGAAACAGAAAGAGAGTAATGCTGTTTGGGAATGGATAAGAAGTAACATGGCTTCCTAGTTCTGGTCTACATAAGACCAAAGCTTATCTTTTAGAGCCCAGAGGCCCAGGTACGCTCTCTGTCCTCTAGGAAGAAGATGAAGATGACTGAGTTTAGGTGGCATTATTTGGGAGAAAGTATCAAAGACAGAAGAGATTATTAATCCACTGAAATAAAAGGATGAAATGCCCAACACTGTGCCAGGTACTATGGTGAATAAAAATGGTAAGTGTATGTTACTCCTTGCCTTCCAGAATTGGAGATGTAAATCATACAGGAAGTGATAATAAAATAATGTGATTGAAATCCAAAAACATTTTAAGAAATTAAAACACTATTGGAATAAGTGGTTTTTCCAGGGTGACTATCTAAAAGAAAAATACTCATTTGGATGTATAGATAAATATGTGAGATATATATGTATGTGTACATAAATATATATGTGTGTGTGTGTGTGTGTGTATACACATATATACACATCTGATGAGACTATTTTGTAGTATAAAACCATAAGATGGTATGGGATATAAACTTCTGGGCCTGGAAGACTCATATTCCTGAGTTCAAATATGCCTTCAGACATTTACTAGCTGTGTGGGCAAGTCACTCAACCCTGTTTGCCTCAGTTTCCTCATCTGTAAAATGAGCTGAAGAAGGAAATGGCAGACCACTCCAGTATCTTTGCCAAGAAAAACCAAAATGGAGTCAGGAAGAGTTGGACATAACTGAAACACTTGAACAACAACAAAATATTTCAAAAAGATGATATTAAGTTGTATGGTCCATTTTGGGTTAGCAATTTTGTTCTGGAGTTTCATTCTTATAACAATTCTGTGAGGCTAGTAGAATGGATACTATTATTCATATTTTACAAATGAGACAGTTGAAATGGAAGGAATTTCAGTGATCTAAAGTTATGTTGTAGTAAATGGTAGGCTACTATTCCAATCCAATTTTACTTCAAGCCCAGTGCTTTTTCTATTATACTACACTGTCTCTCTAATAATAATGAAGTGATATGACTGTTGTTCAGTCATTTCAGGAAAATGAAAAGTCAGATAATAGTCCAGAGTCAGTGAACAGGTATGGCAATTGAAAATCTCTTGCAATCACTTGATCATCAATATGTAGAAGCAGTTTTCTTAATTTAATACAAATTGAAGACTAATAACTACTTGAGAATTTATTTCCTGCTAACTTTCTATTACTGTAACTCAAGACACAAGTACTTATCTTGGCAATATACTTTCCATGGATGTACATATTGATAATGAGGTTGATGTATACATTGTCAGAGCTACCTGAGTGTTTAAGAGGCTCTGAAGGAAAGTGTGGGAGAGATGAAGTAGTATTTTTTGTTTGCTTGTTTGTCATTTTATTTTATTTTTTAATTAATTAATTTATTTTTTTGTTTACATTACTCATTTCCATGAGATTTTGAGTTATAAATTTTCTCCCCGTCTTTCCCCTACGCACCACCACAAAACAGTGATTCCACTGTATAGCCCTTCCCCCAATCTGCTCTCTCCTATGTCCTCCCCCATCGCCCCTCTGACTTTCTGATAGGGCAGGATGGGTCTCCCTACCCCAGTGCCTGTATATCTCAATTCCCAGTTGCATGTAGTTAATAATAATAATAATATATATATTATATATGATAATATTTATAATAATATAATATAATATAATTATATATATATATATATTTTAACATTTTATTATAGAACTTTAAATTCTAGATTCTTTCCCTTCCTCCCTTGTCACCCACCCCCA
>CM053596.1:107439052-107449223 GCA_028646575.1 Pseudocheirus occidentalis
ATTTGCAATCAAACAGATACTTAGCAATTAGTTTCAAGTTCATAATTGTGTTGAGGTATTAAGACCCAGAACTTGTGAATCCCACAGTGGGATGAACTTACTGATGTAACAGGAAGGGGCAGAACAGGGAGGAGCTAATACCTTTTATAAAGAAAAGTCCAAGCTAGAGAGGCTAGAACTTCTGGGATCAAGTATCATGGAGGCAGAGCAGCTACTGCTGGAGAGAGAGAGAGAACTTCCAGGATCCTGAGAACTTCTGAGAACTACTATGAATTGAGAACAGAATGGAAAACAGAAATTGTGGTGCCAGAACTTCTCCTAAGAACTTCAGAGAAATGAGAAGAGAGGAGAACTGGGAGGAAGCATGACTGCAGTGTCAGTACTTTGTCTGTCTGACTTGATGTTACTTTGTCAGATCACCTGCTATTAGAGAATGGTGCTGTTGTTACAGAAGCCCTGGGACCTTGCTGCTGTTTCAGAAGCCCTGAAAGAGGATTTTCTTGTTGAATGTTTACAGAAATCTTGAAGGAGTGTCTTGCTGATGATTTGAAAGGTACTGGGACTATAATGATGATTTATGTTGAGTTCTCAGACTTTGTTGATGGGTCCGAGTTGATTTTACAGGCAGAAAGTGAATTGATGAGGATGATGGCAGTGTTTATAAATGTTATCGTGGCTTTGTTAAGCTTTGTCTTCCTAGGAACAGAACCGACAAGAAGCTGCACAAAGAATTGAGAGCTGTCTGCCTTTGAACTCAGGTGATAGTGGGATAGATTCAGGCAGGAGCTGGGACCATGGAAGATGAACCATGGAAACTGAGAGCCTGCCTGGAGTCAAGAAGAAAAGAGTTCTCCTTGGGTATTTAATGCAGACTGAGAAGATCATAATTTAGTAGGGGTGGAGAACTTTGACCTTTATATTTAGATGACTGAGTTCAGGACTTACTAATTAAGGATAATTGGAAACTAATCTCCAATTAAGAAGAAAGAAGACTTTGATGGAAGAGATTAAGACAATGTGACCTAGGGGTGGAAGATTCTGACCTTTCTACTTTGTGTCAATAAAGGAGGCTGGCCTCCTTAAGGGTGATCAAATTAAGGACTTACTAAATGAAGGACTTACTAAATGACTGTTATCATTTGCTTAAAATTTTTTGACCACTTTGGTAAAAACTGTGTGGCCATTTTAGTGATAAGCTGTTAAGTTATAACATTGTGAATGCTGTACTTTGATTTATGTGAATGTTTGGTCTTAGTTTGTTACTTAACAGAGAGTTCATTATACTGTGCAATCAGAACCTTGAATACTGTTCATGGCAGCAGTACCCTGGAAAGCTACTCATGCATGGCTTTATAAGTACAGGATAGATAAGAATAAGACATGGTTGCAGAGCCTTATTTAAATGGAGGCTCAGGGAAGAGTCATCCTATCAGAGGGAGATAGCACAGGGGTGGAATAAACTTTTAATGTGTAAATTCCAGGGCTAGAAAAATCTTCTAGGACAAAGAGATTGTGGGGACATAAAAAAGAAAGTTCAGAGCACTACCTGGAGAAGAATGAAGTCAAAGAAGTCATAGGGACTGTGAATTGCTCCAAAGGGCAGTAAATCAATTTGAATGACTTTTCTGGAAACAAAGTCACTACTGATTGAGTTACTGTGCCCAGAGCAAAAAGTGGAAACTGAGATTAGTAAATGCCTGGTGGATGTGGAGGTAGGTTAGATGGCAATATGAATTAGGTGAATGGTTGGATGACTGAAGAAGATGTAGAACAAGTCATAGTCTTGAGGCTAGCTGGATAACAGAGAGCTATGTAAATCTGCACTCCATTGAGTTGAGACAGAACAAATTTGAGTTGTTGAATCAGACCTTGTAAAGGATCACAGAGTCTCTGACAGCTCCAAGATACAGGCTGGAACCAGAGGCTCAGAAATTAGGAAGTCACCAATGAGTAGGGCTGGTGACACCCCACCCAATCTCTTCTCTAGTGCTTGTGTAATTACTCACCTGAGTAGATGTAATGCTTCTTTATGCTCTACATTGGCTTAGTCATTCTAACCCACTTTCATTCTAGCAAGTCTAGGTTCCCAGAGGTCAGTAAAAAAACCAACAACCTTGAAGTGATTAAATGAGAGTAAAGGAGATAGCCATTTCGCAGCTGGATTTGAAAGGGAAGTCATGGCTCTGAAGGGAAGGAAGCAAAATCAAAAGATTTTGTCTCATTGAAGGAAAAAGTTTCTCTCCAGCATAAACTAAGGGGTAAATGCTCGGTTCAGTTTGTCTTGTTCACCAGCACCACCTGGTGGGTTATATTTACATATATCCAGGCATGCTAGGGGCTTCAAATAAGAATGATATAGATTCAAATCCTGCCCCTGACACCACTTGAGTCTCTCTGTTATTGCTGAATCATTTTAGTCTGTGACTGAAATATCTCCATAACCCCATTTTTGGGGTTTCTTGGCAAAGCTACTGGAGTGGTTTGCCATTTCCTTCTCCAGCTCATTTTATAGATGAAGAACTGAGGCAAATGGGGTTAAGTGATTTGCCCAGTATCACACAGCTAGTATTTGAACTCAGGTCCTCCTGTCTCCAGTGCCCATGAACTATCTACTATGCTAGCTAGTTGAGTCACTCTGAGCAAGTCAAAACCTCTGTGAGCTTCAGGCAATTTCAACACAATGCCTGGCATACAGTAGGTGCTTAATAAATGCTTACTAACTAACTGACCTAAGACTTCTCTGTTAAATGGACAGAGATTCCACATGAGGAGTTTCTCACTTTTATTACAAGAACTACAAAGGTAGTTTTTGAAAACTGACTTGGCTTAAAAAAAAACCAAAAACATTTGTATCTGATTCCCCTTACCCACACTGACTCTTTTTGCACATTATGGGGATTAAATAGATATTGCTGAATGAGTGTATGAATATTTCTTATTCCCTTGTTCACCTCCCCCTCCTTGTTACTCCCTTTGCCTGATCTTGGTAAGGAGCTGGCCATGTAATTCCTGTTTTAGCAGCTGCTGTTGAGAAAGGAATCAAATAGCTCTATTTACCATTCTTCCCTTTTCCTAGTCTACCATATGAACATCTATACCTAGAACCTGGTACCTTTAGTTTTGATGAACTTTGGGAAGACAAGCAAAAAGAATAATAACTCAATGAATCTGACAAAGGGTTGAATTTTAACTCCTTTTCTGTGACAGTGGGAGTGAAATTCAAAGTAGATTCTTAACACCTCCAGCTGACTAATATTTGGGAAATCAAAGGCAGGGTACTGTGATTTTTGAACTTCAGATAATCATAGAATTAAGGCTGGAAGCAATATTAGGGGTCATATAATCCAACCCATTCATTTTACAGATGAGGAATCTCAGACCAAGAGAGATAAAGTCACTTGCTAAAGGTCATATAACAATGGGTGGTGGAAGCAGGTTTCAAACCCAGGACCTATGATCCTAAAGTAACTGTTACTTCCTCACTTCCTCAGGCTGGAACCTGCATATTTTGGAAGATCAAAACCAACAGTTCTCCAAAATGTAGTCTTGGGATCCTTAAAGACCCCTTATTTCCTCACGGGGGTCTGGGAAGTTAAAACTATTTTCATAAAAAAAAATGAAGATGTTTTAATTTATTATATTGTAAATAATGATTGAAATAACCCACATAAACAAAATATCTTTGGGGAGCAGGGTCCTTAATTCATTGTTCAGAGTATAAAGGTTCTTGGGGGTAGTTAGGTGGTGCAGTGAATAGAGCACCAGCCCTGGAGTCAGGAGGACCTGAGTTCAAATTCGACCTCAGACACTTGACTCACTTAGTAGCTATGTGACCTTGGTCAAGTCACTTGACCCCAATTGCCCTGCCTCCCCCCTCCAAAACAGAAGTATAAAGGGTTTCAAGACAAAATGTTTGAGAATTACTGGTCTAAACAAAGAATGATCCTTGAAAGATGGGAAATCTGAACTCCTGCTATTTACCTGAGTCTCAATCTATGATCTTGTGTACTAAGAGGAGGAGAAAAGCCTTTAATGGGTGTCAGCTCATGAGATAAGACTTGAATAAAGTTAGGAATTTTAAGATGGAGATGTGAAGGGGGAATGCATTTTAGGAATGGGGGTGAGGGGAGGACAAGTATGTGAAAATGGGGAAGAACCCAGGAAATGCTGAGGTTATGCCCAGGCCAGTATGGATATAATGTCCAATGTCTGAAGGAGAGTAATATTAAAAGATTGGAAAGGTATGTTGGAGTTAAACGAGGAAGGGCTTTAAATACCAAAGAAAGGAATCTGTTTGCATTTTATCCCAGAAGTAGGAAGGAGCCTAAGAAGGTTCTTAACCATGGGAGTAACCTGGTCAGACTTATGGTTTAGGAAAATTGTTTTGACATATTTAAAGGAAGATAAATTCTCTTTGTTTTAAATATGACAATGAGAAATAGAAAAAAATCACTAATTTTAGATCAATGGTTGAGGCTAGTCTGGTTTATTAATATCAAGAATAGAATTTTTAAAAGGAAGTCTTTTTTTTATTACTTTCAGACACAGAGAGTAATTTGAACTAGGCTACCTAAGTGTCCATGTAAGTCATATTTTAAATAAGCATGATCTATAATTTGCATATTAAAATACCAGCCCAGGTACTGCTGCCTCTGTTTACATTGCTAGTGTTCATCTTCAAATGTTCAAAAATAGCCTTTTCCCTCAAGGAGTTTAAACACTCCCCCTACAATTCTCAAACTTATTTAGATAATTAGTTTAACAAATAGAACAGACAGTACAGAGAGGGTACAGAGGTAAACTTCAACTTACTCCATTTTTCGGACAATTCTAAAGGCTAGAAAGTTCTTCCTTATACAGAGTTGAAATCTGCCTCCTTATAATTTCATTCTGTTCTTCCTAGTTTTGTTTCCTGGGATCAAAAAACCCAAATCTAATACCCTTCCAACATGGATGCTCTTCAAATACTGGAAAACAGTTATCACACCCCTCTTTGGGCAAGAGGTGGCAGAGAATAGAGCACTGTGTCTGGAGTGAGGAAGACCTAAGCTCAAATCTGTTCTCAGATACTTCCCATCCTCAGAAATACCATATGGGACCATAAGAAATCTATAACACCTCAATAGGGAATAGCAGCAGGAAAAGGCCAGCAAAAGGAGAAAGACCAGCTAAAGAACAGTGTGGCAAGGAAAAAAATAGAGGAGAAGTTGGGGAAAGATGAATGAAGCACAGAGTCCTGACATGGAGGAAACATCCCTAAGCCCTTCCCTCTATTCAGGGTAGTTTTGTAGGTCATAGAGAATGTAGAGGTGAGAAAAATAAAAAGGTTTATCCTACCAGAAAAAGAAGAGGATCATCTGACTCATCTATGAGTTTAGATACAAAATTTTCCATTTCCTTAACTGTAAAAATAAAACTATTTCTTTGTTTGATAAATAAAACCTAAGTGTTTGTACGGGGATATGATGATTAGCCTTGGGGGAATGCTGGATACTGGAGTTCCCAGGCTCCATCTGGGTGGGTGGGGGAAATGAGTTAGAGAAGTACATGCTTCCTCCCAAAGTATGCCCAGGCCCTTTGTGCCAGGATAGAAGCTCCAATAAAATGAAGACAGCTTCTGATGTATCCTGGCCTCTAGAATTTCAATAGTATATTAAATCTTAGCACCTAGCATAGTACTTTCTATTCTTAGCACCTAGGACAGTGCCTTGAACATAATAGATGCTTAATAAATGCTTATTAAATTGCTTGAAATCTTCAGTCTGGAAAAAGGAGGGGCCCAAACCCCTATAATTAATAGTTATGAAGTAATTAATGATATAAAATACCTAAAAAGGATGTATTCACCAACCCTAGGAATATAAAAATTTCTTAAAATTCAAAGCACATAGCAAAATTTTAGAATAAACCACAGGGAGCCATTATTACATTATGTTATAACATTGTTTTCTTCTTCAAATCTTGTATTCTTCCAAATAACTGTCAAGGAAACATTGAAACACCACTTCAAAACATTTGGCCAGTTACATAACTATGGGAATTCAAACAGAGCTGGTGCTCACTAATTCCACCAGAAGGAGGCCTAGGGAGGGTGGATGGAAACTCACTGTAGAGGTAGAGCCAGAAAAAAATCCCAGGGACTTGTACATTTTGCTGCAAGCACAGCAATTGTTGGCCCACCTCCGAATTAATCCTTTCTTTGGATTTTTGGCAAATGACATGACCATGTAGGCAGGAGAAATGAGATAGCAGAACTGAGGACTGAAGGGAAGGGGAAGAAGTGGGTTGAGGACAATTCAGTTCATTTTACTCTTCCATAGAGTGATAGTTATAGTTTAAATTTTTTTTTGTCATATTCTAATTCATCCTTCCCAGGTAAATGAGTAAATATTTCAACCTTTTAAACTATCCAAGTCATGCAAATTAGAATTAGTGCTTATAGTCTGTTCTCCCTTTTATCAGCTTGATTTGTTTTTCTCATTCCTCTCCCCTGGGCCCCCAGAACATCTGCACAGTACCCATAATACCCACTGAAGTCAGAGGCTGCCAAAGGACTGAGGTCACTCCCCATGAAGCCCTCAGAAGTAGACAGCTGAATAATATCACAACAAACGAATCAGAAATACTCCAAGTTGACTCTAAGTCCAATGTTTGTTTTTTATTTATACCACTGAGAGAACAGAGAGTTTCTCTTCTTGTTGAGAAGAAGAAGCCTCTGTTTAAGGGGCTAGTGAAATCACTGGAACTCAAGAACAAAGTCAATTAGCAGAGGAAAAGTTAGCAACCTAAGTAATGCAATGGGATTTCAGGAAAGTATTAGCTACATATTACCTTTTAAGCTGTATTGATAAGTTTGATTAAACTTGACCTGAATAAGAATGCAGGATAGAAAGGGTGTGCCCAAGAAATAAGGCCTGGGTACTCTCTGAATCTTTCTTCAGGCTCCTTCACAAAGTGTTAATTCACAAACTTAGTTCTTTGATTAAATATTAATTCACCTATCCTGGAGTACCTCCTCTTCCCCTCCACATTAAAGATGATTGATTAATTGGTTCAAGGCCAGTTTCTAATCTGAGCTACATGTTTAGACTTTGCCTTTAAAAGGGAAAGAAGAGTCAAAATTAGAACTGAGAGAGTGGCTAGTTTGGACTTGGTGCTGTTGGTTAGAGGAAGGGGGAATTCTCCATACCATTGATACCATTGAACAATGTGGTCCCTAGAGATGGCAGTAGACAGAGACAATGATAGAGAAGTAAGGAGCTCCTGGGACAAGCCAGGAGCTACAGAAACATAAGCTAGTTTCAGTGGATTAGCTGTGGTGAAACAACAGTGAAGTGACTGGACCCAGAAGAACTACTTGACTATTGTCAAGTTCTGGGACCAAGCAGACATTCTTAGACCAAATCTCTGGAACCCTAGTAACTGAATTTCTAGAATAGACTGAAGCTGGATCCTAGAATAAGTAAGATACAAAGTTGTAACCTGAAGGGACATTAGGATGAAAATCTAAAGAGTTAAAAGCTACATGAGATGTTATCCAGTCCAACTTTCTCATTTTCCAAACGAGGAACCTGGGCCCCTAAGAGGCTAAACAGCTTTCCTAAGATGACATACATAGTGAGTAGCAAAGTTGTAGCTCTGAACTCAAATTTTATGCAGTGAATCTGACTTTTTCACTGTCCCATGAACAAACAGATCTTGTTCTTTACTGGTAATGGATCCTGCAGGTCCAGAGAGGAGTCAACTCTTCTAAAAATTTCCTGTGAGTTGGGGTGGGTATTTCAACCCCAGGTGAGTATCAAAAGTCTGGAGGACAGTATAGGTCCCTGGGAGATATGAGACTTATCAGAAGAAAGGGGTAACTTGACCCTTTAGCAACCCTTAGTACACCTCAACCAAGGAATGTTATTATAATTCTAGACTATAGAGATCCTTGGCTAACTAAATATGTTAACTGTTCTTGGACTTCATCATAAGTCCTTTGTGTTTTGTAGGGTTTTTTTTTGTTCTCTTTAAATAGTGCCTGTCATATTAATTAATAGGATCTTAGGTTTAGAGCTGAAAAAGAACTCAGAGGCCACTGAATCTAATCCTCTTATTTTACAGATGAGGAAACAGTCAAAGATGTAAAGTAGATTGAATAATGTCACACAGGTAATAAGTAGTAGAACTAGGTTTTAAAATCACATCTTCTTTCCTCTTCAAGTTGTATTATGAGCACTTTCATGGGAATGGAGGGTCCCTTTCCTTTTGTACTAGAGACCAATATGAAAGGTAAATTCTGATGTTCCTAAGGGACTCCCTGGTTGGAGATATAAACCAAAGAGTGATATGTGTTAGAAAGTTCCCATAATTGGATCCAGACTGTGTAAACCCAAAGTTGGGGTTAGGGATTGTGGGTTACCGGGAAATAGAGACTAAAGTCAGGAGCCAAAGCTTCCCCAGGGACTAACCACAGAGACAAGATTCAGATGAAAATAGAATATAATCTTAACTATATTTATCCAGTGTCATTAGCAATTGAAGTAGTCCACACAATTTAATTGCATATTTGCATAATTGAAGCTTATCTCTTTAAACAATGAAAGTATTTTTTTATTTGAACAACTCTTGATAGAAATACCTTTGCAATGGACTACCCATTTCCCTGTCTTGTGTCTTGTGTGACTGTAATAGAATATGATACAAAAATAGAAAATAAGCAACAATCAGATAAGCATTTTTAAGTGCCTAGTAATGTGAAGGCACTGTGATACACTGTGATACATGCTGGTGGCACAAACACATAATGTTAAGTAGTTTATGTGCACAGGGATCTTATGTGCTACTTAGGGGAAAAATTCGTTCAGTATTAGAAGAAACAGTGGGAAATCACTCTAAAGCAGTGGGTGCCCTCAAAAAGGGATTTCTAGATTTAAGACTCAAAAATCAAGAATGGAAGAAAAATACTTAGTCGATGGGCATACCATCAATGCTTATCCAGTTTTGATATTTAAAAAAATGTCAAATTGCACATGTGCTGACCATATATTCTTGGGGTTTTCCTATTACATTGACATTTGGATGATCAACAATATTCTTTGAGTCAGGCTGTGCAATTAATTCTGAATTTATTTAATTGTATTATTGTCTAGTTTGCATTTCTTGATTGTCTCTGTGAGAAAAATGTGTGATACCTTATAAAAACTTTGCTAAAATCTAAGTAAACAATATCCATGGTTTTCTCCTTATCTTCATCACACTACCTTGAGGCAATAACACTGGTGAATCCTTTTACCTGTCACATTCAATTTTTCTTTTTCCAACTTTACTTCATTCTTTACTTTTCAAAGAGAAATTTTCATGCAGGGAGAAAAATTCAGTCAGCAGGTGACTGGATATATGAGTTTTAGACTTAGTATCAGATATCTTATTGTTCTGTCCTTAGAAAAAATGAGAAGGGAAATAGCACTGGATTGTTTCAGAGCCCAAAAAGTATGGGGTTAAAATAACTCCGAACCTTTATTAATACAGTGAGAGAAGGCCAGAAATGGGCTATTTGTCAATGTCAATGCCTTTTGCTCCATTTGTATGAATGACACAGTCATCTATAGTCCAGGCTCTTATTTTTTTTCCTAGAATTATGAAAGAGTTAGGATGAAATCAGTACCACTCAACTGCAAACTTAGTACATGCTACAGAGAATAGCAAAGCTTGGTTCCAAACCCACTCACATCCTGGAAAACCTTACTGTAGCTAGGTAAGGAAAATAAGAGATATTTTTTCCCATTAGAGTCTTGGACTTTTCCTCTCCGCAAAATCTCTTAGTGAGATTTTTTTTTCATCCTTAAGTCCTGGTTTCCTGAGAGGTGTTCATTAATCATTAATGTCTTCAATTTTTTCCTTGGCCTGAGATAGACCAAGATGGGATGCTATTATTCAGTCATTTTCAGTTGTATCTGAGTCTTTGTGGTCCCATTTGGGGTTTTCTTGGCAAAGATATTGGAGTGGTTTGCCATTTCCTTCTGTAGCTCATTTTATAGATGACAAAATGGAGACAAACAGGGCTTAGTGTCTTGCCCAGAATCATGCAATTACTAAGTATTTAAGGTAGGATTTGAACTCAGGTCTTCCTGCCCCTCACCCCCCCCCCCCCCCACCATGCTCTATCCGCTAAACTGCCTAGCTGCTC
>CM053596.1:107449323-107484260 GCA_028646575.1 Pseudocheirus occidentalis
ATTTTCTCTGTTTTCTTGTCTTCCATTTAAGGCTATGTTGGAGAGCCACCAGTGCCACAGGGGAGCTATGTTTATGACCAGAGGAACTTGCTAAGATGCCCGTTAGGTGACCGCAGAAATAGCTGTCTGCATTGTGTCTGCCAAGGCTTGGATCTGAGCCCAGAACTGAAATCATTAGCATTGCATCTGGTTTTATTTCACTTTTATGAATAATAATAAAATAATACTTGGGTGTTGTGAGGAGTAAGCAAAACAATGTAGGTAAAACACCTTGTAAATGGCAAAGCACAACAAAAAATAAGGTTTGGCTATTGATAGCATCATCATTTTCTTTTTGTGGAAACAAACCAAAAAATCTTCCTACCTCAAGTTCCATGAACTATTTTGAATAATAATAATTATGCAATTCATGGGTTGAGTTCCCATTCCAGGGTGCAGTCTTTAGGTACGGACTATAAAGGATCCACAAGTCAAATATCTGATATTTAATTAAAGCAGAATATCAAGGGAAATAATCATAGGAAGATAAATAGGTAACAGGTTCATTCTTAACCACTTCCCTTCTTTTCCTCTGAGTCACCTCTTATAGAGAGAATGGCAGCGACCACTTACAGGTACGAGTGGAGAACTGACAACTTCTAGGGAAATCCAAATGGGATGGGAAAATGGCCTTTCCTGATTTTGATGGGGTAAGACCTTTCCTTGATCTTGGTAGCCAACATTACGATTTCTGGCTTTCTCTCAGTCATTCTGTTAATTGATTCCAGAGTTGTCAGGATTTTGCCAGGTCTCCTGGGTTTGAAGAAGCTACTTCAGACAGACTCATTTGGCCATTCTTCCTTCTCTTTACTCCAACCAAAGCCTCTTCTTCTCTTCTTTGCTCCAACCTGTCCCAAGGACATCTTCAGTTCTAGGCATTTCCTATCTTTTGTGGCCTCGTAGGTATATTCCAGTGCAGGCTCATCCTGGTACAAGACATCATCCACCTTGCTCCCCTAAGTGTTCTCTGATCCAGGACACTAACAAACTTACCCAGAGCCCTAAATCTTCCATTTCCATTCCTTTACATTGACTGTCTCTCATACCTCCTCACTTCCAACTTTTTGGCTTCCTTTGCTCCCTTCAACACAGCTCAAACCTCACTTTCTTTGGTAGGCCTTTCCCATTCTCCCCACCTCCCCCCACATCCTCCTCCAGTCATTAGTGTGCTTTTTTTGAGATTAACATTCACCTATTCTGTATATTTCTTGTATTCTTGTGCTTATTTATTTACAGTCATTTCCCCCATTAGAATGTGAGATCTTTGAGGTCAGGGACTGTTTTTGCCTTTCTTTCTGTCTCCAGCAGTGCCTAATAAATGCTTGTGGACAGATTGACTTCACCCAAAGGCTTTCTTCCTTTTCAAAGACAACTTGCTTTTTGATACTATTCTTAGATCCTAGTTTTAGAAGGAGGCGGTCTCCGTTGTCTTAGCTGACAGCCTCCAAGGATAGCTATGCCTTATTTATTACCATGAACACTCCTCTATGCAGAATTTCTCCTTACTGATTTGTAATGAGGTATTCACTTGCCTAGGCAGAGATCTCACAGTGTTTCTCTCCTGGAAATTCCAGTCAGGCTGGTAGTTGAGGAGGGATGACGATTGCACAAGTGTTTTAGGAAAATCGCTTTTATGTCTGGGGGAAGGACTGATTAGAGTGGTGAGAGACTTGAGGTAAGCTGACCCAGTAACATCCAATTGAAATAGCAGATGTGAGGTGATGATGGCCTGTACCTAGAGTGGTGTCATGTCAGCAGAGAAAAGGAGGTATATTTGAGAGATGTTGCCAAGAAGAAATCCATAAGCCTTGGCAATAGCTTGGCTTTCAGGGCTAAGAGATAGTGAGGAATCCAGGATAATTCCTAGACTGTGCCCTTTACAGTAACAGGAAAGGTAGATGGTAGGGATGATACAGGAGGAAAATAATGAGTTATGTTTTAGACATATTGAATTTAAGATATCTATTGGACATCCAGTTTGACATATGTGAAAGGGAGTTGGAGATGTGAGATTGGTGGTCAGCAGAGAGCCAGGGGCAGGAGAGGTAAGTTTGAGAATCATCAGCATAGATATGGTCATTAAATCCATAGGAGCTGATGAGATCAACAAGCAAAGTAGTATAGGAGAAGAGAAAATGACCCGGGACAGAACTATGAGGGAGTCCTGTATTTAGAAGGCTTGACATGGAAAAGGATTCAACGGAGGAGACAGAGAAGGAGTGGTCAGATAATTAGGAGGAAACCAGGAGAGAGTAGTGTTCTGAAAACCTAGAGAGAAGTGAGTATCAAGAAGGAGAGAATGGCCAACAATGTAAAAGTCTATAGAGAAGTCAAGGAGAATGAGGACTGAGAAAAAGTCATTGAATGTGGCAACTAGACATTATTAATAAGAGATTATTAGTAGCTTTGGAGAGGGTGGTTTGGTGGGATGATAAAACTGAAAGCCAGGTTATAAGAGTTTAAGAAGACAGTAAGAAGAAAGAAGGTGGAACCACCTGTTGTAGATGGAATTTTTTAAGTTTAGATACAAAAGGCAAAAGAGATAGAAGACAATAGCTAGCAGAGATTGGAGGATCACATAAGAGTGCTTTTTTTCAGAATGGAGAAGACAGGTATGGTTGTAGGCAGTAGGAAATGAGTTAGAAGATTGGGAGAGACTGAAAATAAGTGAAAGAATAAGGATAGCACAGGGGACAGTCTGTTGGAGGACATGGGACAGAATGGGATCACTTGGACAAGTAGAGGGGTTAACCTTGGTAAGGAATAAGGTCACTTCATGATGTGCTATGGGGCTAAAGGAGGAGAGAGTGGCAGGAGCTACCTGAATGATAAAAGATGAGGAAGAGGGGAAAAGAGGGAGGTCACGGTGACTAGACTCTTCTTTCCCCCTGGAAAATATAAGTCAAGATTCTTACCTAAGAGAGTGGAGGGGAGTGGGATCCATGAGAAGTTTGAGGAGGGGTAAAAGGCTTGGAAGAGCCACCATGGAGAGTAAGCTATTGAATTGATAAAGGAGATACAGTTGGGGTATCTAGGTGGTGTAGTGAATAGAGTACTAGCCCTGGAGTCAGGAGGATCTGAGTTCAAATCTGGCCTCAGACACTTAACACTTGGGCAAGTCACTTAACTCCAATTGACCTGCCTTCTCCCCTCCAAAAAGACAAAAAAAAGGAGGTACAATAGGACTGCCCAGTTGAGGTTGTATAACATGTCTCAGAATAGCTGCATGATTTTTACCACCTTCATTCAACAGTATGAGTATAGGGAGCTACGGTAACAAGTGGAAGAAATGATCCAAGGCTGAGGCTCGACTGGGTATTATCAGAGATATGATGAGGGGGGTTAGAGTTTCAGAAGAGAAGGACAATGTAGAATTGAATTGATTAAACTACAAAACACAACAATATAGCTAAACTATCCAATACTAAGTGCTAAATTCAGCAGAGCATAAAGAGCATGTGGTAGAAGAGAGGAGAACTGTGTTATCTCTTTCTAGACATGAGCAATGCCATTTTAGAATAAGCCTCCATTTCAGTATAAATGAGTAGTCATTTCTAACTCTTATGTTTTTGCCTTCCTTTACTTCAGTTCTTCTACAAAGACAGTCAACTGAAGGACAGTGTCTTCCTTGCCCAGGACCACCAATGCCAATATACAAACAGATTAGGTCTTTCTATCACTTCTCCTAGAACAGTATAAGCTGCCCCCAGGGGCTTTTACCGACTGGTTTTTGAACCCTTATGACTATAACTTTTCTATATTTCATGAGTACCTGAGAGCAATGACTTGTATTCAGAGACTGGTTTATCCTACAGAGACTCTCTTATCTACATGCCAAATGATATTCTTCCCTATCCTTTCTTACAAATATGGGCGTACTATCCTAAATTGTATCCTGAATTTTAATACATCGAAATGAGGCAATATGTACATGACAAGAGAAAAGTGCTGATGAATTCTGAGGAGAAGAAACTACCAAGAGGAGGTGCAAGATATGCTTGATATAGGAGGCAGCATTTTAATTGATCTTTAAAGGCCAGATAAGGGATTCAAGATGCCAAGAAGAGGGACCTGAGATTTGGAATATCAGTTTGGCTGCTGTGTGAAGGATAGACTAGAGAGGAAAAATTCCATCAATAAAGAGACCAAATAGGCTATACTAAGAGTTAAGGTGAGAACTTATAAGTTCTCCAACTAGAGCAGTGACTAGATGGAGAAAAGGGGAGATGGTTTGAAGACATCTTATAGTATAAAGTTTGGAACATGGTTGGTTATGGAGGTAACATTGGGTAATGGATGTGGTGGAATGGAGTAAAGGGGAAAAATGAAGCATGGCTCTGAAACTGCATACCTAGATGACTAGAAAAATGAATCTGTCCTCAACAGCAATAGATAAATTAGGAAGGTGGATAGGATTTGGGGGGGTGGGGAATGAATTCTATTTTGACCATGTCTGAGATGCCAATGCGACACATAGGTAGATAGTTCTAACAGGGAGTTGGTGATAGGTATAGGAGGACTAGAGCTCTGGAGAAAGATGAAAGATGGTTAAATTGATAGCACTTATTTGCATAGGGATAACAATTAAACCCACGAAAGATGATATGATAACAAAGGGACAGTGCATAGAATGAAGATCAGAGGTACTAGAACAGATCTCTGGGACTCACCTGCATATCGATGGTGGGATATGAATAAGGGTCCAGCAAAGGATATTGAGAAGAAAAGATCCAAAGAGCAGGGGGAATACCAGGAGAGGGAAATGCCATGAAAATTCAGGGACAAGACAAGTCTAGTGGCTAACTATGTCAAAAGTTGTAGAAAGGTCATGAGCAATGAACACTGAGGAAAAGAAAAGACCATACATTTAGCAGATGAGATTGTTTATAAGCTTGGAGAGAGTAATTTCAGCCAAATGATGTTGTCAGAAGCTAGTCTACAAAGGCTAGAAAAGTCAACAAATGGAGACAACAGCTGTAAATATGGATAGAATCTTGGGGGAACATCCACATTAAAAGGACAAGGAAACTGGTGTCCTAGAGTAGTGAAAAAGACAGTGAAATGGTTGGAGAGAGTAGGAAGAGAACCAGGGATATCTCAGAAACTAAGGGAAAATAAACTATTTGGCAGGAGTAGGTGTTCAGTGGTCTTAAGTGCTGAACAGGAATTAAAGAGGATAGAGAATTAGAAAAAAAAATTGAATCAGGAGATAACCAGTCACCCAGCAAGTGTTAGGTAGGGACAAGAACATTAAATTTACACCCAAGGATGTGGGTTTGCACACTAGTGTCACTACTAATTACTTGCTTTGAGTCTGTGGGAAAGTAACCTCCTCTACCCATCCTTTCCTTCATCTTTTGTTCTCAGTTATCATGTTTGTAATATAATGGTATTTAATTTTATTTTTTGGGCCCTTTCCAGCTATAAATTCCATAAGTCTTTGAGAGCAGTTTCATTCAAGAAGCTAAACAAAAAAAATTAAAGGAGTGAAGTTGAGGTGGCTGAGTAAGTGGAGGCACTGAACTTTTAAAAAATAGAAGGAAAGGTGAGAAGAAATATTAGTTGTTGTGGTGTTAGGGTCAAAGGAAGATGTATTACTTTAAAAAAAAGATTTGGGACACTTGAGCATGTTTATGGCAGATGCAATATAAACAATAGAAAGGGAAGGATTGAAGATGTAAGAGATAGGGGAAAAGACCGCTGAAAGTGAGGTTCTGGGGGAGGTGGAAGAATGATATTGAAGATACTGGGAGAATTCATCCTCAGTAAGGAGTAGGGATATATCTCTTCTGTGACCAGAGGGAAAGATGATGAAACAGAGAAAATTTCAAGAATGGAGAAAAAGAGCTCAATGAGAATTTGACTCAATAAAAACATAATGAAGGAAAATAACAAAGGTTGCAGGAGATGTGGAAAAACTGGGACATGAAAGCATTGTTGATGGAGTTGTGAACTGATCCAACCATTCTGGAGAACAATTTGGAACTTTGCCCAAAAGGCTATAAAACTACCCATACCCTTTGACCCAGCAATTTTAGTACTAGGTCTATATCCCAAAGAGAAAAAAAGGGGAAAGGACCTATACGTACAAAAATATTTATAGCAATTCTTTCTATGGTGGCAAAGAATTGGAAATTGAGGGGATGCCCATGCCTATCAATTGAGAAATGGGTGAACAAGTTGTGGCATATGACTGAAATGGAATACTACCATGTTATAAGACATAATGAGCAGGATACTATCGGAAAAGCCTGTAAAGACTTACATGAACTGATGCAAAGTGAAGTGAGCAGAACCTGGAGAATAGTGTACATGGTAACAGCAGTATTGTATTAAGATCAACTGTGAATGCCTTAACTATTCTCAGTAGTAGTGATCCAAGACAATCTGAAGGACTTATGAAAAATTGCCATCTACCTCCAGAGAAAGAACTGATGGAATCAACGCGGATTGAAGCATACTTTTAAAAAAGCAACAACTAATACTTCATTGTGTTTTGGCTTGTGTTTTCTTTTTATATCATGACTAATATGGCAATGCATGACTACACATATATAACCTATATCATATTTCTTGCCTTCCCAACAAGGGGGGTGGGGGGAAGGAAGGAAGGGAAAGAATTTGTAACTCAAAGTTAAAGAAAACCCAAATGTTAAAACTTGTTTTACATGTAATTGGAGAAAAACAAAATATTAAAGAAAAACTTAACAAGTACAGGACTAATAACACTTTATCCTAGGACACTGTAATCTGTGGCAGCAGGAGTTATGAGCTTCCTCTCCAAGGGGGGCCGTTCCTCCTTAGGAGAAGCCTTGCCTTTGTGAAATACTGTCCCCTTGCCTCATGTCCTTTGCTTAACCATGTGGCCCAACTCTGTAACCCCTAAGTTTCTGTTGCCACAGTAACCCTTTCATGGGCGAAAGTTCAAATGACCAAGCCCACTGCCCCATTTACTCAGCTATCCACTCAAGCTCTTCTTCCCCCCACTTCCTAAGCAAGACTTCTAATTAGCCTAGTTTTTCTTAACTTTCTGTGAAAGTTCTGGTCCTGTTTCTCCTATATGGTCTTCCTTTGTTGCTTTATCATGATGTGAAAATGAATAAAGCATCTTTGAGATGGGAGGGACCCCAGACACTATCTAATTTGGCCTGTATCTGAACAGGATTGTCCTCTATGCCATATTTCTTCAAGTGGTCATCCAACTTTTCCTTGAAACCTTCTAGAGAGGGGGTACCCACTTTTTCCTGAGGCAACCCTTTCCACTTTTGGACAGCTCTAATTGTTAGGAAATTTCTCCTTACCTTAATCCAAAATCTGCCCCACCATTTTGCAGTTCCCATCCAATGTTCCTAGTGCTGCCCTCTGGATCCAAGCAGGGCAAATGTAAGCTATGTTCTGTATGATGGTCCATCAAATACTTGAAGACTGCAGTCTACTATCATCCTGCCTCTGTCACTTATTGACTGTGTGACCGGGCAATGTGACAATGACTCATCACTGAAGTTTTCCCATTTGTAAAATAAGAGAAGGGGTAAACATAAGGCAGCATGTAAAACAAAATCATATAGTAAAGCTAAAAAGACTTGCCCAAGGTCAGACATCTATGTAAGGCAGTGGTTCTCAACCTTCCTAATGCTGTGACCCTTTAATACTCATATGTGGGTGCGTCTGCATGTGGGTGGACCCACCTGAAGATGGATAGAGGAGTAGTGTCTCGGTTCCTAAGACCATCAGAAATATGTTTTCCGATGGCCTTAGGTGACCCCTGTGACCCTTGTGAAAGGTTGTTTGACCCCCAAAGGGGTAACCACCCACAGGTTGAGAACTGCTGATAAGGGAAGATGTAGGGTTTGAAGTGGCTCTTATAATCCAGTGCTCATTTCTCTCCATTCAGTGACTTCAAATGAAATTAATAATAATAATTATTATTAATAATAATAACAACCATAACACATAGCCTTTCAGTGCTGCCTCTTGTGCAGATGTATGATACAACTGCACACAGAAGAAATTGGTCTATCAGTCAACATAGAAGTAAAGAGACTAGTAAGAAGGGCATTCCTAATGAGGGGGATTAGTTAGGAGGAAGGAATTGCTTCCAGTTGGCCAAGAGCTCATAAAAATGACTTCATACTTATTAAAATACGATCACAATGAGCAATGTAATTGTTATGCAATCCCATGATAGGTAGTGGGAGCAATGAAGCAGAAAGGGAAGAACCGCCTTCACAATTTGAACTCAGAGTAAGAAGCTCTTGTAAGGAGGTCTCATTAACTGGAATTTCATCCATTGTTGATATAAAATGCATTTGATGTCTAGTCTGTGCAATTGCCTCCAAAAAGTATAACATCACATGGAAGTGTAGAGAATTATGCATGGATACCATTAAATTTTTAAAGGCCTTACTTTCCCTTATTATCTAAGATGGAAAGTTATAGTTCTCTTGAAATCCCTCAGTGGCAAGGAATGAATTGCTGCCATTGGGTGAGAAGTAGTCCTCACATAGTCATGAAATAATGATACCATCTGTTATGACAAGAGAAAGCTCATCATTGCTTACTCTAAAATGTTAATGACCAGACTCCTCCTGGAGAGGCGATAGGAAGTCCCTTCGTTTAATTTTAGGCTGTCACTTTAAGAAACTTGCAGGAATTAAATGAGGTAATGGAGCAGAACAATTCATTTCTGCACAAAAATCTACACAGGGGAACTGGTTAATTGTTCAATTCCATTATCAAGGATAATGGTGAAGAAGGAACATTTGCTGAAGTGATTGGTTGGAGGAGACATTCTATCCATAGGTTGGGCAGAGCCAGGGGAGGAGCTAGGCAGGAAAAATGGGGCACGCAGACTTCCTGCTGAGCAATTAGAAATTATTATGTGGCAATACTGGAGCAATGTAGCAACATGGTCTTACAGCAACAAAATGTTTTAGGCTTCTGGTGAGTATAATACTTAAACCGGTTCCCTGGAGATCCCCTGCTAGTTTGAAAAGAATACTGATAATTTAGTCTTTACTACATCTGTATTCCCTCTTCCACCCTTCCCCTAGAAGATGCTCAGTTCTTGAGAATTTGTCCCCTTCCCTACCTCCACCCCTACCTTTTATCACTGGAATTACATTTTCATAAATCAATTGCTGTGGGGCTCTGGAAAGAAGCCTGAACTAGGAGAGAGGAGACTTTACTCAGGTTGTTACTTTGATATTTCTTAGCTCTCTTTTACTTTGGACAAATCATTTGTTCAGTCATTATTTGAACTTCTGTTTCCTCATTCCCCAAAAGGGATAATAATAGTTATAATGCCTGTCTTATACGGTTGTGAGGATCAATGGATATAATGTATAGAAATCTTGAAACATATAAAGATATAACCAATGCCCTAGAGTTATTCAGAGCTTGGAGTTCACACAAACCAAATATGATCCCGGGAATTGACCCCCAAGGTCACATTCTTCTTGGCTTATTGCTCCCATGCAGAGTTAATTCCAGGAAAGTCTCCAAATAGATAATATTAAATAATAATTAAGTGAACTATTCAAAAATAAGCTTATTTAAGCTTTAGTAGCTTAGAATTGCAACAAGACTTTTGGGGTATCCTATATACCTTGTGTCTAGGTTTCCACAAACATGAGTAACAGTGTCTCAGCTTCCATACAAGTATTCAAGATAGAAAATGTATATGGGTGGAGGAAACCTTCCTTCGAAAAATGCAGAGATGCAAAGGATTCATAGGAGCTCATAAACACATACAGAAAGCACCTATAACAGAAGACTTAAAAGAGCCTATAAACAGACAAAAAGCAGCGATCTCTTTTTGAAGATACCAGACTTGGGGCAACCATTTAAAAATGCCTTGACATTTTGGTGAATAGCTCTCTCTCCAGCAGAGTTCAACAAATCCCTTACAGACATATGGTTCACTCTATGGTTTAGATCACTTTAAAAAGGCAAATGCACTCCGTACTATTGCACAGGAAATCCCGCTTTCTGTTCTTCCTCTCCTCCTCTTCATTCATGTCCTCCTCTACTGCTAGTACTACTACTACTACTGCTGCTGCTGCTGCTGCTGCTGTTACTACCAGCAAAGTTTCAGTACTGAACTTCATTTTAACTACAGCATCAGCTACAGTATTCATGTGAACAGTTTGGAAAATAATGTCCCTTGCTCAACCTGTTTACAGGTCTGAAGTGGATGAAGTGTGATGGTTCTCAGACTTACTGTATGGTTCATCCAAAGGTTCATGGGAGCAAAACTTTCACAAAATATAATTGGTTTGGGACGTTTCATAAAATTACAAACTTACACCTATCTAACTTGTTGGCACCTAGTTATTTATGTGTTGTCTCTTCTATTAGAATGTATACTCCTTGAGGGCTAGAACTAATTTTACCTTTCTCTTTGCACAGGGCCTGCCATATAGTAGGTATTTAATAAAAGATCTGTTGACTACTTCAACTTCTTTAGTTTATAGATGAGGGAAGTGAGGAGTCATTAAGGGACTAAATCACAAAGGTTAGAAATGGTGATATAAGATCAGAACTCTCAAGAAAGATCAGATTGAAATTTTTGTAATCTGCTGAAAATCTCCTTCCTTCTAGAAAACATTAATTTATTTTTATATTTTGCTATTTTAAGTTATTATCCTTACTTTAAAAATAAATTTATTATTCATTTTAAACTGAAAAGTTTTGAGTTCTGAATTCATTCCCTCTCCCCTTTGCCTTCCCCACCCAATGAGAAGGCAAGCAATATGTTATCAATTATACATGTGAAATCATGCAAAAATATTTCCATATTAGCCATGTGGAAAAAAGCAAGATAAAGAAAGAAAGCAAAAAAGTTATACTTCAATCTGTGCTCGGGATTCATCAGTTTTCTCTCTGGAGATGGATAACATTTTCCAACATGAGTCCTTTGGAATTGTCTTAGATCATTGTACTGGTCAGAGTTACTCAGCTTTTCACAGTTTGTCATTGTCACAATATGGATGTTACTGTGTACAGTTTTCTTCTGGTTCTGTTCACTTTACTTTGCATCAATTCATATAAGTCTTCCCAGGTTTCTCTGAAATCATCTTGTTCGTCTTTTCCTATAAGCACAATAAAATTCCATTACAATCATATGCCACAATTTTTTTAGTCATTCCTCAAGTGATGGGCATCCCCTCATTTTCCAGTTCTTTGCCCCCACAAAAAGATCTGTTATAAATATTTTTGTACAAATAGGTCCTTTTCCCTTTTCTTTGATCTCTTTGAAATACAGAGGTAGTCTTAGTATTGCTGGGTCAAAGTGTATACATAATTTCATAGTACTTTGGGTATAGATCCAAATTATTCCTGAAAATGGTCAGACCAATTTACAACTCGACCAACAGCACATTTCCCCACATCCCATATAGCAGTTATCCTTTTTCCTTTTTGATCATGTTAGTCAATCTGATAGATGTGAAGTAGTGCCTCAGAGTTGTTTTAATGTGCATTTCTCTAATAAACAGTCACTTAGAGCTTTTTCACATGACTATTGATAACTTTGATTTCTTCTTCTGAAAATTGCCTTTTATTCATGGCCTTTTATTATTAATCAATTAGGGAATAGCTCTTATTTTTATAAATTTGACTCAGTTCCCTACATATTTGAGAAATGAGGTCTTTATCAGAGAAGCCTGATGTAAAATTCTGTCCCCAGTTTCCTGTTTTTCCTTCTAATCTTGGCTGCATTAGCTTTATTTGTGCAAAACCTTTTTCATTTCAGATAAACAAACTTATCCATTATACTTCCCATGGTCTTTTCTATTTTTTTTTTTTGGTCATAAATTCTCTATCTCATTCATGCTTCCTAATTTGCTTATGACATCACACTATGTCTAAATTATGTATCCATTCTTACCTTATCTTGCTATATGCTGTGTGATTTTTATTGCTTTTAATAAATAAGAAAACTAGTAGTAGAATTAAATTTGCTTAATAAACTGGCCTAGGTCTGGCACATTAGGTTGAAAATGTCCTTTCCTTGTTAAATTAAATTCATATTTTGTAATTTCCCTCCACAGTATTTATGTTTTTCATTGTTTAGATATATTTCTTAAATTTCTAACTTAAACCATAGGTCACGAGTCTAAAATCTCCAGCTTCTGATCCACCAGACTATATAGTATATCACAGTGCTTTTCATGGGAATAATTATTCATTCAATAATACTTATTGGGGCAGCCAGGTGGCACACCTGACCTAGGAAGATTCACATTCTCAAGTTCAAATCTGGCCTTAGCTATATGATCCTGGGTACATCACTTAAGCTTCTTTACCTCAGTTTCCTCATTTGTAAAGTGAGCTAGTGGCAAACCACTCTAGTATATCTGCCAAGAAAATTCCAAATGGGGTCATGGAGAATTGGACCTAACTGAACAATGCGTCAGGCACCTTGCTCAGCTCTTTCTAAAAATATCATTTCATTTGATTCTCACAATGCCTCTGTGATGTAGGTGCTATTATGGTTCCCATTTTATAGTTGAAGAAACTGAGGCAAAAGGACTCAAATGACTTGCCCAGAGTCACACAACTAGTAAATGCCTAAGGCTGGATTTGAACTCAGGGTTTCCAGACTGTGGGGGAGACTCCGGGTCTGTCACTGTATCCAGTACACTCCAAAATGCCTCAGCTACAGGTTGCATGCAACAAGAATTTCCCCTGGACCGTTGCCGGCCGAGCAGATTTACATCTGCTGGAAGGACAAAGTTGGACTGAGGAGACTGAACAATAAATCCTTTGCCGCTTCATTCGGGCCGGGGTGGGGATCGGTCAGAGCGGTGGTTATGGTGATGGATGGCTGTGTGCAGGAACCCTCCCGAGCAGCCCCTCACCTCATCTGCCTGCTTGCCAGTGCACTAAGAACAGAATACACGCTTCTCTCCCTCCTCTGCATTCTCACGTCTCCCTGTGTCATGCAGGAGGAAAATGAGGCCCTTTTCCTGGTTTCAAGAGGGAAACTGGTCCAGCCCAAAGTGCTGAGTCTTAAAGTCAGGATGCTGTGATTAAGCAGCGGGGAGACTTCAAAGCCGGGTCAGAGGTCTGTGAAATCCATCAAGCTGGGCCTCTTGCTAGCGTCCACACATAAGGAGGACAGGCTAGGAGGGGATCCTGCAGAGTGGGGCGGAGGGAGGGAGGAAGCAGAATCACAAGGCAGACTTACAGCTAGAAGGGAAGCTTTCTTTTACTGATGAGGAAACGGACCCAGAGAGGCTACAGGTCTTGTTCAAGGTGACAGAGACAGTAAATGGCAAAGCCAGGATTGGAACCCATGTCCTCTGACTCCTGATCTGAGACTCTTTCCAGGGAAATAGTGAAAATGGCTAGGGGAGAAAAGTAAGGAACATCTAAGGAGAGGAATTTCTGAAAGGATGAGGGAGTGATTAGGGTTCTTTCTAAGGAGACACCTGGGGACAATGATCAGCTTGTTGTTGTTCAGTCCTGTCCGAGTCTTTGTGATCCCATTTGGGGTTTTCCTGGCAAAGATATTGGAGTGGTTCTCCATCTCCTTCTCCAGCTCATTTTACAGATGAGAAACCTGAGGCAAACAGGGTTAAGTGACTTGCCCAGGGCCACACAGCTAGTAAGTGTCTGACCTTGGATTTTCAACTCAGGAAGATGAGATTTCCTGACATCAGACTCTGTCGTCTATTCACGGTGCTACCTTAATGAGCACCTTAGAATCACAGAAAGAAAACAAACAAACAAAAAGAGACCCAGAAAAATAGATCAGAAAATGCCCAGGCCCGAACACATACTGCCAAGTGATCTTGGTTCCAGAAACTGTTGGTTAAAAAGGGCTTGTATTTGCTCTTCCATTGTTGAAAAAGTCAAGTTAAAAAAAAGTCATTTTAGTCGGAATTTCTTTTAATTATTTAGAGAAATTCTTTTAATTATATTTGGAGTCATCTTTTTTGAGGGTTGGAATGGGGGAGAAAAATATTCTCCCCAAGCAGGACCCTTCTGAACACATTTTAATTGACTATTTGATCTCTCAGAAGGAGCTGTAAATGACTGACCAACTTATGAGAACAGCCCCTTCCTTTCTCTCCATTCCTTGTATGCTTTCGCACACCACCCCACGAAAGAAAACTCTCCAAGTATACAGCCTCAAATAAAAACCCTTCACCCTTCTTGCTAAGGTAGCTGCTGCATCAGGCTAAAGGAATACCCTACTGTTAGAAAGGGCTTAGCAGGGGGGCTGATGAAACATTCCCTTGTGGCCTTTCATTCTCCTGCTTGTGAGGAGTCTATAAGATAGAAGTCCATATATATTTTGTATATCATATAATATATATAATCTTATAATTATATAAGTCTACAAGATAAAATTTATATTTTATTATATTTTATGTTATACAATATTATCATATATTATATAAAATTATCTTATAATATATTACATATGTTATATAAGTCTATAAGATAACACTTGTACCTGCTGCCTATGATGCCTTTTATTTTTTCGAGGCAAATAGAGGTGAGTGACTTGCCCAGGTTCACACAAGTAGTAAATATAAAGTATCTGAGTATTTGAGTTAGTTATTCATACTTTATTTAACATGTTGGATGTGAAAAAAATTTGTTAAGCCATTTCTATATGGAAAGCACTATGGATATATATGCATATTCACAAGCAAAACTAATTCCTGTCCTAGAAGCACTTGTATTTTAATGGAGGAGACAACACATGTTGGGTATTAGTGGGGGATGGGAGGACTTCAGAAAGTTACTTGGAAGGTGAATGGGACCACAGGAGAATAGTTGGACACACCCCATCCAGGAACAGTGGCAGAATTGTTTTGATCATGGTTTATGGTTCCAAAATTGGAAAAAAAAGGAGAAAGAAAAGGTAAGCTCCCTGAGGGGAGTAAGTTGTTGAGGAAGCTATGGAGAAGATGGAGGTGTTAGAAGAAGAGGCAAGGTGGTAAAATGAGGCATGAGTGGGATTTTCCTGAAACAGTGTCTCGAAGAAAAGACTCTTTGGGATAGATTGATGTTTCTGTTCCTATCTAGAAACTTGTCCCAATCTCCTCCCAGTCAAGACAATGTATAGTGGAAAGAATACATCAAAAGGAGGCCCATGTTATCAAGGTGCTTTCTGGGATATTTTCAATTACAAGGAGCATATTTTGCATCACTTAAATTCTTATCAACCATGATTTAAATTCTTCCTAAACATTGAATAACTTCCCCCTATTGCTCTTGGTTAACATCATCATCTATTTAGAAAATACATTCTTAAAACCTTTGGGAGATCTTTCAGGCAAATGGTGATGGTATAAATGAATTCCCTCAATCCCCTTTTAATTAAAGAGAATCCAGAAGTGCATTGTGCCCTGTAGTGAAACACATTTCTTTCAGCTCCAATTCTCTCCTTTTCCAGAGGGATATAAAAAGCCAGCTAAAATCACTTGACTGCATCTGGAGTAAGATTTGAAGGATACTCATGGGGGAAGTGGAATTTCTGCCTTGACCATCAGAGATAAGAGAATCACTAAACACAGAAGAGAAAATGGCACAGGTGCCACCAGTTGAGGGTGCTATGCTTCTCCTTCTTATTATAAAATGGAGGCACCCCTCTACCCCCATCCACATGTTAACTGCACTGATGAAAGGTTGCTGGGTCCCAAGACCTGGTTCACCTCTGGGGCAAGAGGCAGATGGAGTGAGCTGTGCTTGACTTTGGAGAATTGGCAGCTTCAGGGCTAGCTCTTGACACTCCACCAGGCCACACTTCTCCTTGAACCTAGGTTCCCCAGTTCCTTTGGAAGTACACTTTTTGATGCTTTATGAATTACAATGCTATTCAATTCTTACTTCTAACCCAGCTATGAGGCTTAGCTTTCTTTTCAACATTTGACATTTTTGGTACATGAATACAGGAAGAGTAGAAGAATAATTTTGGATATTTTCAGCGTATGGAGATTCCCAGTGTGGGAACTCCCCTCACTAACACAAACCAAAATGTTTCTATGATTTAGTTGAGAAATTGACAGAAGCAAATAGAGTTTAAGGGATTTGCCCAGGTTAATTCTTATATGAAATGCTAATTTGGAGAGACAGAGACAGATCCATAGAATCACAGAATAATGGAGGTGGAAGGGACCTCAGAGGCCAGCTAGTGCAAACCAGAAATGAACAATAAATAATCGATTTTAGTCTGATTTCAATGCTGAGACTGATAACTGAACAAAATATTATGTACCTTAGAAAACTGATACCTGTGAGACTTCATTTTTAAAGCACATATGGGATTTGGTTCCGCCACTTCAGAGTATTCTTTGGGTGACCCAAAGGTCATAGTAGTTCTCTAGGTAAGTCACCCCTAGAGGGCAATAAAGCACAGGCATGGTAATGCACTGATCTATAGTAATTTAGCCTTTAGCTTTCTGGGAGGAGTGGTTGGAAATGAGAAGACAGAACAACAGTGTAAAATGTGCTTAGAAACTGCATCCTGAGTGTCCATTGGGAAGAGAGTGAATCCTAGAGTTTCCCTTCCCTCCGTGCCTTCCCCTCTCCTTCCCTCCTGGTCTTTTCTTCCCCTCCCCTCTTTTTTCTCCTTATCTCCCCTCTACCCCTGTGCTTAGGAAAATGATCTGTACAAACTGTCTTCCAACTGGGTGACACAGTGGATTGAGCACTAGACTTGAACTCAGGAAGACCCGAGTTCCAATCTGCCCTCAGACACTTACTAGTAGATCCTGGGCAAAGTACTTAGCTGCTGTCTGCCTCGAATTCCTCATCATAAAATAGAGATGGGGCAGCTACGTGGCACAGTGAACAGAGCCCCCACCCTGGAGTCAGGAGAACCTGGGTTCAAATCCGGCCTCAGACACTTGACACTTACTAGCTGTGTGACCTTGGGCAAGTCACTTAACCCCAATTACCTTGCCTTTCCTCCTCCTCCAAAAAAAAATAAAATAAAATTGGGATAATAATAGCATCTGTATCCTACGGGTCTTGTGAGGATAAAATGAGAAAATCTTTGTGAAGCACTTTGGCCTTTATATCAATATTAGCTACTATTATTACTAACAATTTGAGAGATTTCAGCCAGTCACTGAAGTAGTTGGAATAAGCATTTTTCTGAGTGAAGAATTTAAAAACGAGGAGACTTGATCAGTCTCTCCCATTCATTTCAGTTCCTTCATCTGGCCACAAATACGTCTCTGAAAGAATGATTATGCGGTAACTCCAGCACCAAGCATAAAATAAAGGAGGAAACCATAGGACTGACATGTCGGGAAGATTTATTAAACCATGTTCTTTAGAGCCGTCTGGAGATGGGAGTGGAGGTATTGTGGACCTCTACATGTATTAGGCTGACGCTGTGGCAGTTCTCCAGACGGAGGCGGTTGTGGCAGCCCTCAAAACGTCTTCTCACCTTTCCTTTTTAGTGTAGAAAAAGTTCTGTTTCTGATGTGTATTAGAGATTCCCTTTGGAAAGGGAAGGGAATATACATCTATACACAGCGCCTACCGTGCATCAGGCGCTGTTCTAAAGATCTTATGCCAATATTGTCTCATTTGAGTCTCATAACAACTCCGAGAGGAAGGTGCTATTATTATCCCTACTTGACAGTTGGGGAAACTGAGGCAAGCTGATTTTTATTTTTTAAGTGACTTGCCCAGGAACACAGTAAGTATCTCAGGTGGATTTGAACTCGGATCTTCCTGTCTCCAGGCTCAGCTCTCTGTCCAGAATACCGCCTGGTTACTTTTTGGAAAGTTTCAGGATGGTGATTGGTAAGAAAGCGCGTTATGATCTGCTGCCTCCTCTTTATATCTGCACTTTTGAATTGCCTAGCAAAGTAATTAGTTAAGCAAATAGGAGTAGGAAGGGAAATGTCTCCCAATTTGCTAATATAGCCCGTGGCTTGAGCTCATTTGCATAAGACTCTTCTCATTGGTGGACATTGATTACTCTGTACTCCATACCCATGTGAGGGGTAGAGTTGGTGAGAGTTTGAGAGGGGGAGATTTCTCTTCAGGCCTCTAGCTTTTCAGGGAGAGGTTCCCAGAGGGAGAAAAAACTTTAGGAAGAAGCCGACATGTAGAGGTACTTCTTTCTTTCCCTCCAGGGATCTCTCCTGAAAAGAACCTGAGATACAATTTTTGAAGTCGGATGCCAAGAAAAGAAGGATCTCTTTTGTCCTCAACAATCACCAATTTTGCCTCTCACATGGGCATGGAACATGGAGTATTAAATCCATTTTACAGAAGAGAAAATTTAGGCTTCAAGAAGTTAGAGGAATTGTGTAAGGCTACCCCTCTAGTAAGTGAAAGAGATCAGCGGAACCTAGAGATCACAGATTGTTAGGGCTGGAAGTGACATTGCAGATAATCTAGTCCAACCTCCTCATTTAACAGATGAAGAAACTGAGACCAAGAGACTTTGACATGCCCAAGATCCCATATACTGCATATAGCTAAGTGAAAGCACTGGTACTTTCTCATTTGTCTCTTCCTCGATTAGAGTGACTCATGGCAAATCACTCAACCTTTGCCTGCCTCAGGTTCTATGTCTGTAAAATAGGGATAATAATATCATCTACCTCTCAGGGTGGTTGTAAGGATAAAATTGAATATTTGTAAAGTGCCTTGCAAAGTTTAAAGTGTTATTTAAATGCTATTATTTTTGTGAAGTCATTATGTTATTCTCACTGAGTCTGTCCCTGCACCAGGCATTGATTTTTGCTGTGTCTTTTCTTTGTTAGATAAGACATCTCTGCTAATCCCCTTTGGGCATTTATGTCTCTACGGGTTTGTGCTATATGGTCTGTCTCCATTTGCTCTCCATCAGTCTCTCTGCTAACCACTTCTGGGCTTGAGTTTTCCAGGGTCACCTGACAACCTGCCTAGCTTCAGTGTTTTAAGATCCAGTGACTAAAAAGCATCTTCCTAACAAGGGGCAGAACACCATCTTTTAGTTATACTCAAGGTAATGTACTTAGAAACCTAGTCAAGAGCACCTAGGGAGAAAATGGTTAGGTAGAATACCTTTAGGCTGAGATTAAGTTGATTCTTTTAATTACCTACATCTGAATCTGAATCACAATCAATTCTTTCAGGTACCCCAATTTAGGGTTATAAATTCCTCCACTCTCATTCACCTCCTTTCAGGAAACCTGTGCCCCTCACCCCAAACCCATTTCTTGGAATTCTGTCAAAGTAACCCCATAAAGTTCTATGGAGGCAAGGTTTTGAATCATTCACTTCCAAGATGTTCTCCACGTTGGCATGCCAATGATTATAGATAAGAACAAAGCTAAAATGAGAAAGGCAACATCATCATCTTCCACTTTCCAAGCATACATTTCTGCTTTTATTAAGTATATCTGTTGGCAGAAACTCACTGTCGTCCTCCACCCCAAACCATCCCTAGTTTTTGTATTGTATTCCAGCCAGAGCTAAATTTCACTGAAATTTTTATGTATAAATGTGTGTATAAATAAAAAAATTTATATAGACAGTACAATTTATATACATATACAAGTATATATAGATTCACATATTTATAACAATTCATCTGTCCTGAACCCCTTCCACTGTTATATACCAGCAATGAAAACAAATTGCAGGCATAATTCTTATCCCAGTGTCATTTTTCCTTAGTTTTTCTGGCCAGACAAAAAGTGTTTTTTCCAGATTCCTCCTCATCTATCTAACAAAGTAGGGAGTAAATCTAACAGAGGTTTCAAATATAATCCTCCTTCTTTCCAAGCGTTGCCTTAGGTTGGTTTTAGCAAACTGTTCTGAATCTTATTTACCCTTGAATTCTTCTTCCAATTGGTATTTGAATGATATTTTCTAAAACAATTTTTAAAATGCAAATGTTCTCCTTAGCTGTCTACATTTCCATGAAATGCCCTGAGTATAAGGAAATTGGCAATATTCCCATTGTGTATTAAATGCGTATGTTTAACTTAGACTTTTTTTCTTTTCCTGAAGTGTCTCTCACAATGAATAGATGAAATTGACTGGCATTCATGTAAATTCCCTCATGCTGGGTGGCAACCATAATTATTTGTTTTTATTGTGGGTCTCTTACCCAAGAAGCAAGAGCCATACCATTGTGCTCTTAGGTGAAAGGACATTTAAAATAGCTGCTCATGAGCTTCCCATCTCTTTGAAATTATTTCAGGACAGAAGGCTGGGCAATGTACCTTGGTAGTTGTTATACCAGCAGCTTTTGGACTTACTGAATACACCTCCTGCTTGCCACAAGTCAAAAGTGAGGTTCTTTTCCTTGGTACTCTGATCAGAGGTTACTCTTCAGCAAATGTGGCACCAGAGTCTTCCATTTCTGTTTAGCTCAAGAAGAAACTTTTTTCTTTAATAATAGTGCATTCCTGCATCATCATTCTAGCATAGGCTATAATGCTGCCTTCTCTGTGCTACAATAATAAATGATTTCTTACAGAACATTGGTCTGGGTGAATTAGCTCATTTAGTCTTTAAAGTTCATAATTATAAAGCTAAGATTGTAGGTGTTATGCTGTATGGATTAGTGTCATAAGACCACAGACCATGACTGGTAATTATCGTGGGGTGAATAGAGCTCTGGCTTTAGGGGGATGATATCTGTGTGGATGCGGAGGGGAGGGGGATATTCTTCCCCAAAGGTGGACTTCTATGCATCTTCCCAATAGCATCTGCAATACCTTCCTGTGCCTGGCGTTATGGTCCTCTATAGGGCACTTAAGAGACTTTCTGAGGATGGCTTGAACCCTCCTAACTGGATTGTATCCATGATGGGTCTACGTTCTCTGACACTACATCTCTCCCACCCCTTTTTCCACTATTCGGACTGTCATCTGTGTTGCTGGGTCTATTTCTCCACTCTCCACCTGTAAAACTGAATTTGCCCTAGGCAAAATTTAGGCTTAATTACAACTAATTCTTCAGTGGAAGAAAAACAAAACATCTCATTTGGAATCAGGAGATCTGGGTTCAAATTTCTACCTCTATTTTACTACCTTTGTGATTTGGGGCAATCTTCTTTGGGTTTCAGTTTCATTTTCTTTAAAATAAGGAGGTTGCTTTTCTTCCCAATCAATGTAAATAGAGAGAAAAATAAACTAATTGAAACTCAGTGGTATGAAATGATAATGACTGAGTTTGGCTTCAAAAGAGATCTATACAAACCTATCTTTTCTCCTCTCTTCGTCCCTCCCCTTTAAAAATTCTGGGAAGAAAATGCAGAAAGACACACATGAAATAAAATTCCCACTAATGCATTCAATGACTACGATGAAGAATGGGCATGTGCATTCATAGGAAGTGGCAGGGAAGTAAATGAGTGAAGAAAACTCATTTGCTTAGAGTAACTCACAACTCTGGTCTGCAGGCTTCGATGTTATTGATCTATTCAGGAAATCCGATACTAAACAAAACTGCTTCTCAGCTCACTGTTTGACAATTGATCCTTTTCTCTCAAACTGGGAAAATCCTCTTCTCTACTTAAATATAGCCTTTACAAACTCAACAATCACCTTTGAAAAGGCAGTTAGAAAGTGTCAGCTTTTAATATATGTATAACAGTTCTCTGCTGTGAGAACTGAGTTTATCTAATTGGTTATCTCTGAGATATACAGACCATCCCAACTAGCCATTCACTCATTCAGATGCTGGTTTACCATAAAAGAACTGAACTCCCAGCAATGCAATTTAAATTTTGTCCTCAAGCTAGTTCACCAGGATACCAAAAGCTCTAGAAAGCTCCTTCTGTTTTTTCTTCTCAAGTCAGAAGTGGCAGCAGAGACTGGAGCTCTTGATTGAATCAATTCTTTCTCCAATTGATTAGGAATGACCCAGCAGATAGCCTTCTCTCAGCTTGCTGCTTCTAACTGCCATAATTCGGAGTCACTTTTAGCTCCCTTGCAGTCTTTATTTCTTCTCTTGAGTTCCTCTTTTCGTGGTTGATACGACATACTTTTTCCTCTTCTATTATCCCTATTGTGTAATAGTCCAAGGGGATTGAGTTAAAGATCCTTAATGGAGCCTTAAGCGGTAAATAACTACCATATTATGTGATAAATACGTTTTCCCTGTAGTGTAAATCAGTAAGCACATGCATGTTTGAAACTTTATGTTTTTCCTGCAGTGATCCTGATCATTGTGCACAATGATTTTGGTGTTCATGGAGTGAGCATGTTAAACTGTAATGGGTTTTTCACTAATGCAAAGTGTCCTTATAGTTTTCCAACCTGTCATCAAATTGCTTCCAAACCATTACAAGGGTTTAACTTGCGCCAACTCAAGTTCACAGCTAATGATCAGATGCGTTGCGTTCTGTATCCTGCATTTGAGTACCTCCTTAGTTCCCCTTGGTTATCTTGTAATCACACTTCTTATTCGGTTATTTGAGTTGTGTTTAACTCTTCATCACCCTATTTAGGATTTTCTTGGCAAAGATACTGGAGTAATTTGCCATTTCCTTCTTCAGCTCATTGTACAGATGAGGAAACTGAGGAAAACAGGGTTAAGTGACTTTGTTTAAGAGTCACATAGGTATTAAATGTCTGAGGCCAGATTTGAACTCATGAAGATAAATCTTTCTATCTCCAGGCCTGGCACTCCACCCACTGTGCTACCTAGCTGCCCTAATATTACCTCATTAGCTGTGTATTCACATGACCATGCTGCTAGAATTATTTGTATTCTTCTAACACAAATGTTAGGCCGTCGAAAGTCATGGTTGCTGGGCACGTGCATTACAAGTCATCTTGAAACCATCATTGACTGTCACATATGTTCGGCAGAAACAACCACTAGTTCATCTCTCACTGCAGAATAAAGACCGTTTTTCAATTTAAACTTATCCTCTACTTATCTTATTATTCTTATATCTAGTGGATTTCCAACAAACTTGTTGGCAATACTGGCCCATCATTCAGTAGAATTTTTATGAGAGTACAACTGGAGTGCAAGAGGTGGAAGAGAAGAAAATCAAGTCTGAAGAGATGATTTCCTTATAAAAGTTGGTTTATATATAATTGCTTTTTTAAATGGAGGGATATATGGAAATAAACTTGAAGTACATTTATCATTTAATATAATACTTGCTATAAGCCAGGAGAAAAGAGAATATCTTATATAGCTATTCATTTTTGTCAGTTGATTAGGCAGTTAAATAATGAATTTCCATTTCTCAGATGAAATCTTATAAAATTTCCTTTTGTAACATATTTGTATGAGTGATTGTTTTATTCTTGTTATAAATGAAAATACTTAAATAAACTCTATGAGGAGTCATAAATAAGACTATATATTTTTCTGGGGGTTAGCCATGTATTGCAAAATTTGTTCAAGTTAAAAATCTGAAATTGAGACAAAATTTTTATATTATAATATTATGTTAAATGTCTTCCAAGTTATAGTTTATTTTTATTTAAAATGTTATTTATATTCAACATGATTTGTAAAATAAAGAAATTTAATATGAAATCTTACAGATAGCATCAATCATATGTCTTGCTAGATTTACTACTTTTAATTCTTAGAGAACATCCCACACAAAATATTCATAATTATTTTATGAATAGAGCTGTATGATTTAGAGCTTTAGTGATTATGCATAGAACAAAATTTTGCTTTTTATAATTGTGATATATAATATAAATTTTAATTTGGAAATTTTGGGACAAATCTTATTTTGTAATTTGTAAGCACTTAATGAATAAAACTAAAAGAATATTATGACTAACATATTAAACTTCCTTGAGAACTCATAAAACATTTTTGTTGATGTTAAAAGGGGTTCATGGAACAGAATATATTGAGAACAAGTGGCTTAAATTAAAGCTTCCCTATTTTTAGTGACTCACATTTTACTTGTTACAATTTCCCATATTTTCCCTATCAACAGATATTCCTTTTAAAATCATATCTTAGTCTTCAAATATTTATTTTTCTCTTTTTTTAGTTTTACCTATTTTAGTTATAAAATGTTTATATGCAAATTAGCTGAGGTACCCATCATGCCTTGCAGGTCTGAAGTAGTCTATTTAGTAGTCTAAATAGTCTAAATAGACAGTAGTCTATTTAGCTCCAAGGTGCCTTTGAAATTGTGTCTCTATCCACTCACATTTCTCTAACTGCTAATGAATAAAATACAGTTCTCTGCCTCATCACAGAATTAAACTGTCCCCTTGTCTCCACTTGGTTGACAGACACTCAAGTCCTTACATCAATGCTCCAGATCCTTCTCTCTCTAAAAAATGATGAAAAGCTTATACAGTTATCTTAGTAATACATACATTAAAACAAAATTCTTTTTCTATTTAATTAGTGCTCTAGATAAAACATGAATGATCATAGCTGCTTTTGGGCTCTGCGTTTCATCATTTGTGAACAGGTAGTTGGAAAAGAGCCATAATGAGTGACCTTGGTAGCCAGGTAAGGGATGTACTGGTAAATGTTTAACAACCAGCTTTCCCCAAACCAAGTACATATGACACATTTAAGTTTATTATTATTATCACTTTCTCTACCCATTTCTTAAGAGCAGATAATCGACAAACTGATAAATCAAGCCCTTATCTATATTGTTTGCTGATTTCCAAGGTGGAAATGCTCACACTGAAAGTTTCACAATTGACTCTCCTAAACCAGGATTAACTGGCTCCTGGCATACCCTTGTAATCATGGACAAATCTGGATACTGACTAGGGGTTTAGGAGCACTTTAAGAGCGAAAGATGTTGATTTATTAATAAGTGTCCCAAAGTGGGTAAAGTTGGGTCTGAGGATTTTGCCCTTATTTGAAAACAAATTGATGACCTTTTCTGTCTGATAGGAAACTTCCTCCTTCATGCATTCAGACAGATCTTGGCATACCTTACAAAGTACTTACTCTTTATAAGGGGAGCAGCTAGGGAATTAAGAGTAGGTTATAGCCAATGAAAGAAGAAAGGGAGCCATATTCATATTCCAAGGTTGGAGGCCAGAGAATGAAGTGAAGTATACCATTGTTTTGCTTTCAATGTCAACCAAACAAACTCCTATACTAACAATACAAAAGATACATAAATATCAGCTGTTATTAAACCTTTGACTGAAACAGATCAGACTTTATAATTAGAAAACTGGTAGTATTTGTTGTTGTTTGTCCTTCATTCTCAAAGAGGATCAGGATACCAGGGAGGTGATGCCATGATACGCAAATGAATTTGATTTAAGTGAAGGAGGGCTGTGCAAAGTCACCAGCCTTGTTTTCTCCTCTGGAGCCTTCTGGGTCCAGTGGCCAGATCAAGGACCAGGATGACTGGAGATGGAGATGGCTATGGATGCAGTAAGAGACCTTGGTCTTTTTAAGCTAAGAAGGTCTTTAACAGGTCTCAGTTTGACTGAGGTTATTCCCATTCAGTGATTAAGGCTAGGTAAGAAATCTTTTCCTAGACAGAAAGAAAGAAAGACATAAAGAAAGAAAGAAAGAAAGACAGAAAGAAAGACAGAAAGAAAGAAGGAAATCAGGGAGGGGAAGAACCTCAGGTTTCTGGCCAAAACAAAAACAATTGCTATTTACATTCACTCTGAGCTAATCAGGGCTCAAACAATTACCAAGTGGGCCTTGGCCTGGGACCTATTGTTGCCTAATCAATGAGAGCTACAGTGATTTGGGATTAAAGTGTGGTCCTTAAGGGGGGGGGGGGAGGGTTTCAGGATTATTTCCCTAGGCAATATAGCATTTTAGGTTGGTAGAGAGCATCAGTGACCAGCTAGTCCAAAAAACTTGATCTACTGAACTAGGATAATAAAATATTTCTAAAATTCTATACTTTGGCTTATGTTGGTTAATGACATTTTGTGTTTTAAAAGGGCTGATTATTTATGCCCCCCTGTTTTGGGGAACGTTTTCATACTTCTAGCTTTTCAGTAACTATTCTTTTGTAAAAGCTACTTGATGTTAGACAATTTGGGTTGATCAATGATGTAAGAGATATTAGCTCTTAGGCAATTGATTTTGAGGAGAACTCATCAGAGTAGGGTCTTGGATTGAAGTAATTAGCGGAAAAAAAACCCCTGTAATCCCTAGAATTCCTAGAACCCTGAAAAGGAGAAATAGTCATGTACTGAGGTCTTGACTTGCCAGGATGAGTATCAGTTAGTTCTTTCACTGGCTAAGACTTTACAAGGTTACATAAATAAGAAATCATTTTAGTTCATTGTATTTCTTCTGAGGACACTAATGGGTTCCTGTCTTTATGTTGGATACTGAAAAGAGTTTCCCCATTAGTTGTTAGAGCATTTATCCATTTTTCTAAGACTATGAAAGAATTTGCACTAAGCATGAAAATAATCTGAAAATTTTCACTGGAGACAATCCAAGGTAGATGGGAATGAGTTTAAGACTAGAAGGCTTAAGGAAATCATTTCAATTTTAATTGAATGTTCAGTGAAAATTTTCAGATTGTCTTCATCCTTCATAGCAGCTCATAACAAACAATGAGCCACATAGGAGAAACTGGGTAAGAGATTTCATCCAAAAACTGATCAAAAAAGAAGGTGGGGTGGATAATGATAAGAATTATAGACAAGCTGTGTTGTGTGCCTCATTGGTATCCTCATAATATCCAATGGATTGAGCACCGGCAAATCATTTAACCCTGTTTGCCTCAGTTTCCTCATCTGTAAAATGATCTGGAGAAGAAAATGGCAAACCATTCCAGTATCTTTGCAAGAAAATCCCATGGAGTTGCAAAGAGTTGGACATGATTGCAACGACTGAATAGCAACAGGAATAATAACGCTTTTGCACTTCCTACTCCACAGATTTGTTGTGAGGCTCAGATGAGATTTCAGTGTGAACCACTTTGTAATCATGAAGTGCTATGCAAATGTGAGCTTTTATGATTATGGTAAGCATTCTAAAGCCAGGAAAATATTAGCTCTATCCTTTTGATTCAAAAGCGTGATTCCCTTTACCCATCGCCGGAGGAAGTAGGTTGAATTGAACTCACATGATTTATCCCTGTTTTTTTGTTTGACAAATAGTTCTAATCTCACAGTTATTCTTTAAAATAGACTCATCACCAGCTACTTGCACTAGTTGTCTATATTTATTCTAAACTCAATTTAGCTGTGGCATCTGTGCAAAATGGAATGGAAGTTATTTATTGCCCCACTCTCCAGAGGGAATGCTTGATATCTGACATTTATATCCCCTTGAATATAAAAGCCAGATAGAAAGAAAATCAAACTTCATGCTTTGGGGCCTACGCAGATTGCTTACAGCAGTGAGCCAAAAGAAAAAAAAAGTCCTTTCTTCCCTGGAATCATAAATATGCTTCCAAGATTATGTCTATACATGCCCACATATTTTCCTCTTTTATGCCATTGGTCTCAACAATATGCTGCATTGGGTGCCAAACTCTACTGTACATTACTACATATACATAAAATACATATTCTTTTTTTTAAAGTTGCAATTAAGGGTTAATAGAAACAATTTTCCATTCCTTATTCAAATGACTACAAATCAATGATCTGCTCCTGTTGTATATTTTGATAGTGAATTTCTATTTTCCAGACTATGATATGTACTTTGATAGATGGCCCATAGAGTTGGTTCCTCACTGTCTATGTCTTGGGCTGACATGGTAAATGGATAATGAATGGGACCCAGAAATGAACAGAAAGAAATAAAGCTGATTGCTTTTGGACAATTGCAATGATCTTTTAATAACCCCAAGCTCCCCCTTGAAACAAGTCTGTCTTTTTAATACCAGTATCCCTCCCAAGCTGTTGTACAGCCTTGAGTCATGAATATCACTGATTCTGAAGAATTCAAGTTGAAGATCACCCAAAAAGCATTAGTGAGGCTCATGATGAGTTTAAACAGACTGCAGCTCATAAGAAACAAGGAACCACATGGGAGAAACTGTGTAAGAGATGCCATCCAAGATATGTTTGATCAAAAAAAGAAGATGGGATGGAAGATGGTGAGAATTATAGACAGGGTGTGTACCTCATTGGTATCCTCATAATGCTCAATGGATAGCATACTGTGCCTGGAGTCAGGAAGACTCCTCTTCCTGAGGTACAATCTGGCCTCAGACACTTACTAGCTGTGTGACTCGGGACAAGTCACTTAACCCTGTTTACCTCAGTTTCCTTATTTGTAAAATGAACTGGAGAAGGGAATGGCAAGCCAGTCCATTATATTTGCCAAAAAAACCCCAAATGGTATCATGAAGAGTCAGACACATACAAATGAACAACAAAAAAGGAGTATAACACATAATATGAGCTTAAAACAGAAAAGTCCTGAGAACAGAATGAGTCTATACTCTCTTCTTTGTGTCAACCCTTTAAAGACATTTTACAATAAGCATCATGTTTCCTTTAGCCTTCTGTACTGTTAATGGGATTTAAACTCTTCCCTCCCCCCCCATTAATAGGACTCATATGGAGCCCATTAAGGGAAGCTAGCTTAGGGCAGGATTGCTTGTAGGAAGGATTTCATACCTTTTGCTAATTTCTAATTAGGTACTGAGTCAGGAGGGTTGTGATGCTTTCTGGCTCTGAGAAGTGTGTATATACTCTGAGCTGTTATTTTGCTTTGGGGGCTCACTTATGAGAAGGATCTTGTGATTCCCTAGTTGAGCTTCGATTCTGATATAAAGATCCAGGTATCTATGTAAAGTGTATGGTTGATTTCAGCAGTCAGAACCCTGTCTATTGGTCTTTATTTCTCTGCTTGCGTTTTCTCTGAAGTTCAGGGTGCTGACTTTTCCCCTGGACTAATGAATGTAATTTTAAAAGACTGCTGACAGTAAAGCGGATCTAAGAACCTGTACTAGCAGCCATTCTAAGTATGCCAGTGTGGTTGCTGCTACACCTTCCCTTCTCCAGAGCAAATCTTTGAAGTTTCTTCAGCAATTCCCATGACATTGCCTCCCCTTTCCCCTAGAGTCCTTATCGTTGTCATTGTCCTTCTCTGGAGACTCTCCAGCTTTTTCAATATCCTCTAATGTGGTGGCCAGAACTGAACACAACATTCACTAGATAGACACAGAATGTAATGAATTTGAGACTTGTCATCAGGACAGACTAGAAATATTCAGATTTCTCTCTGATTGTCTCTCCTTGAACTATCCCCAAAACCTGCCTTCATTTCAAGAACACTAGATGAATGGAGGCCAGGAGGAAGAAACTAAGGGAGCAGATCCAAAAAAGACAATCTGTCAGTTCAGAAATAAAAGAAAACTGGAGAAAGTGAGAAATGAGGAAAAGAAGCAAGAGGTTTGTCTAAAATAGGAATCCATCCATTCCTATTAATGTCTTCTCATACAATTTGACATGACTTGTTGGGGCCTAGGATGTAGTAGTAATAGATATGCTGTCTATTTTGCTGAGAATACACTTGTGGTTCTGTGTAAAGCAAAGCAAAGAATGCCACGGAGTTCTTTAGGATTTCACTTTCTGATGAGGTCTTTCTCTTGGGGTGGGGTAGGAGGAGTATTCTTGTTGGTAGCGAGCATCTCATAATAGTGGGCATCCTACTGCAATTTAGAAGCTATGAGAAGTGCACAGATTACATTTACCCATGGGCTTTCTACTTTTAGCAATGCAGTTAAATTTAGTCTTTGTGCTATTCCTACCGCCTACACTACAATGACAGTTCTCTTGAATCCTGGTTGCTGATTTCCTCTGAAAGCATAAAGTAGTCAGGATGATAGTGGAGACAAAGCAGCTTCTCAATGATTTGGTTTTCTTTTACTTGGGTCTACTTGTTTTGGAGAACTTGAACCATCTGTGGAGAGAATAGGGTTTTGCCCTAATGTGCCAAATTTTGAGGGCCCTGATCACTTGCAGCCCTTAGAAACCACAGAACTTAGCATGAAGTTGGCAAGAAAAGTTAGTAAAAATGGGAAGCTATTTTTAGAAGCTCTACCCCATGATCTCCTCTACTCTTCATCACTTTAGGGTCCCTTTAATGACACTTCCCTGGGTATGTTTTGAGATCCTTGTCCTGGGTGAAAAAATTCCCAATGATAGCTCTGCTGATTTGGGAATAATTGGTGCTCTGTTCAGACTTTTACTGAGTGATACAATAGCTAAGGTTTTGGTCCACGTTTATTTAGCTCATGCACTTAAGATGTAGACATTTCTATATGTTTATTGGTGTTTAATTTGGTGACATAGCCTATAAGGGCCACCAGTAGGGATGCATTTAGAAATTTGAAATGGTTTGAAAGTATTCCATCATAAGGCCTCTGTGAAAATAGTTTCTTATGTTAAATGGCATTTAACTCTGAATGAGATGGTGAAGGGTAGGAACAGATTTCTCATTCCAGTGTGTTCTGCTCATCTTTCATTGGCTCTATTAAACGTAGCATTTAAACACTGTAAGTGACTCTAGATAATTTATTAGAAAACTAAATGGTAGTGTCTTTAGACATAGACAGTAGATGAGGAAAGGTTACATTTGCATAAATCCATGCCTTAAAATCTGAATTATAACCGGGTTTGTCTTCTCTGCGTGTGTCTAACGTAATACAAAACTCTCCTTGTTTAATTTTAACCCTGCCTTTCCATAGAGCTAATCGAAGCCTTGTCAGTGAAGATCATGGTGTATTCTTAACTAAACTCTCTGGATATATAATGTTCTCCTTTGCCTTCTCTTAGGTGCCAAGTTTTTGGAAGGATGCTGATAAGCCAAAGAGCATCAGGGAAAGGGGATCAGAATGTCGACCCTGAAAACCATTCCCTGTGAGAATGCATGTTGAAAGCACTAGGAATGTTTAGTCTGGAAAAGAGAAGATTTTGGAATATGTGTGTCTCACAGGAGGATGGAGTCATAGAACACCAGAATTGGAAGGGACCTTGGAGGCCATCTAGTTCCATATTGAGATCTGAATAAGAATTCACTCTCTACAACCAATTTGACGAGTATCCAGCCTGTGTTTCAAGTCTTCCATTAAGAGGAAACTGATTGCTCTCTGAGGTGTCCCATCCCACTTGTGAACTCATCAAAACATTAAGAATACTTTCCTTCTGTTGGACCAACATTGGCTTGTCTTTCACTTTTAACTACTGCTTCTACTTCTGACCTCTTGGACCTGAAGACGTCTATTCATTCTGCTCCTTAACAGCCCTTCATATACTTGAACACAACTGTTGTGTCTCTCTCTTCTTTGGGATTATTATACTCAGTTCCTTAATCTTTAAAATTTTTTTAAAATTTATTTCTAATTTATGGAATAAAACAAGCATTTTCATAATTATAGGCTTAACATTATATATCAATGCAATTAATTAAACACACTTTGCAGTTACTTAGAGCTAAATAAGAGAAGTATATATTAAATAAATATTCCTATTAAATAGTCCTATGATCCGACTATTAGTTTAGCTTTATAGAATATTGTTGCTGTCTTTTGTCCTTTGTTCTCAAAGAGGACCATGGCATCATCAGAGAGGTGATACCAAGACAGATAAGTGAAATGGATTTAAGTGAGGGAGGGCTGTGCAAAGTCACCAGCCTCACTTTTTCTTCCAGAGCCATCTGAGACTAGTAATGCTTTTGCAAAGGAGGAAATTTTCAAAAGTTCTAGACCAAAGGTTATTTTTAAATTATCAAAATGATTTATTGATGCCCTTTTATTTTCATATTTGTCACTGACTCCAAACCTACTAACAATAAAACTTTTTTTAAATGTAAAAACCATTCTTAGCTCCTGTAGTCGGTAAAACAAAAGAAAACAAAACCAAACCAAACCAGGGAGTAGGTCAGATTTGTTTCCCTGCCATAGTAAACCCCTGTGTCTAGTTCATCACTTCTCTATTAGGGAAAGAAAGATATGCTTCACCAGTCTTTTGAAGTTGTGATCAGTTACCACTTTAGTCAAAATTCTCAGGTCTTTCAGAATTTTTCACCTTCACATCATTATGACAATCCTAAGATTTCATTAGCATTTTCAATTTCTGTATGATGCCAATGACTAACTCATATTGAGGTTGTAATGCAGTTTTTAAACACAAATTGCTGTCTGACCATACCTTCCCATTTTGTACTCATAAAGGTGATTTTTTAAAGTTCATGTAAAGATATTACATTTGTCCTTATTAAATTCCATATTACTAGGAACACCCCAATCTTTTAGTCTATGAAAAAAAGACTGTCATATGAAAGAGACTCACCATGAAGAGAACTCTTGTTGGCCTCAAGGGGCTGAAACACTGCACCCACTCCTTTTCCCTAGGAAGTCCCTCTCCTCTGAACTCTCACACATGATCTAGCCCAGGTTCAATCCTGGGGGAGCCTGGACTCTAATAAGGGGGTAGTCCCCCCTTTCACTTACTCACTTATGCATTACCCCAATACCCTGAAGACAAATGATTTAATGTTTAGTCTGTAGTTATGTCTAGGGTCTCCCCAGAGGAATAGAAAGTTACTCAATATGCAATGTAAATATGGTATGTGTTGGGTATTTGTTTTCTATACCCATAAAACATTCTAAAAGGCTAAAAGCACACATTAATAGAAAGATCTGATAGCTAGCATTTATAAAGCTCAGGGTTTGCAAAGGGCTCACAACAATTCTATGGGGCAGATATTATTATTATCCTTGTTATATGGATAAGGAAACTGAGGCAGACAAGTTAAAGTGACTTTCTCAACGTCACACAGTAAGTATATGAGGCTGGATTTGAACTCAGGTCTTTCCAGCTCCTGATCTAGTGCTCTATCCATTGTGCCACTTAGCTGCCTTTTGTAGGGCTCACTTATTTAGTTATTAATCTGCAATCATTCTCTCAGGGCATGTCTGGCTATACAGCTCCTCTTCAGAGTTTTAGGGGTACTCCTGTTGCATTGAAATGTCTCTCCTGTAATGCTATCAGCTCAAGCTCCCTTTGTCCCATTGTTAACTGCCAGGGATTAGATCCATTTAATGAAATGATATCAATTAACTTAAAAAAATTTTTTTTGAGAGGCAATCGGAATTAAGTGACTTGCCCAGAATTAACTGTTACAAAAGAATATTCAATGTGAAGACATAACAAGAGCAGACCTACAAATGTTTCACCATGTTACCTGAGGGTACTCTCTCCCTTAGACTAATCTTCAGTTCCTGGGGAGTGTAGGCTCAGACTTTTAACTCAGTTTCTACATAACACTTATTTGACCAAGTTCATTTCCAAACATAGCCATGGCCATGGATGAGTGAGTTAGCATCTCTGTTACTGCTGGACAGGTTATTTAGGACTTCCTCTATCAGCCTTTGGTTTTTTGTAAGTCCCAGCATGGGTTCCAGATCCCAGACTTTAGGATGGCTCACTCTCCTAACCTTTGGAAGTTCACAGGGTCATAGCCATGTCTAGGCTCCTCCACTTAAAAAACAAGGAGAGTCCAAGACCCTTCTGGGCAGAAGTCCTTAGCAGTTTGTCCCTATCTAAGTGAGAATTGACTCCTGTTATGCTTAAATAGAATTCAGGAACTTACCTTGTAACTACTGTTATAATCTCTCTTGAGACTGATTTAAACCACATTAGAATATAAAGTAGTTTGAAGATCTGCTGTTAGACACATTACATTTCATCTTCATTCTGCTCTGATTCCTTCCATAGAACTCACATTTTCTGCTAAGTCAGAAGAGGGTTCAAGCTAATCCTCTGCTTATGGTCATCTTTTCCAAGATTGATGGTGTAGTTGCCATGAACTCTATCCTGGTCCATTAGCTCCACCCAACAATACCTTCAGATTCCTTCAACTCAAGATCAACTCTTCTAAACCTATACAGCTCTGTCTCTGACGATTCTCTTACGTCAGGATAGAACAAACACAAATGTGGCATCAGTAAACTCAGGCTCAGACTTGCCTAGACAGGACATGTCCTTTAGATGACATAGTCCCCAGGCTACAAGAGAGGCATTGGAGAGAAAAGACCAGGAAAGCCATTTCTCCACTGCTCCTCTCAAAAAAGTGACTTGAGATAGTCCTGAAATGATCAAAAGTCCAAAGAGAATGGGCAACTGAGACTGGAGTCACTACCTTTAAAATATCCGTTGAGTTATCAATTCTTTCTACTCAGTTGCCAATAGACTTTGAGACACATGTAGCAGAAGCTGTTAGGAAGTTGACCATCTCCAATCACTGAGAATCACACATGTGGTCAGCTATATGCAGGAAGGCAATTTTGTGTTTGCTTGTTCGGCTCATCACAGGGGAATTAGATTTGTTCTAGTTGGCCCTGGAAGATAGAAGTAGGAAAAATAGGTAGGATTCATGAAGAGATGACTTTTTTATTTTTAAAGTTTTTAAAGAAAAAAACTCCCTAATTATTAAAGCTTGACCACATAGAGAATTGCCATGCTCAAGAAGTAGTAAGTCCCCACTCAAGTGAAGTATTGAAGCAAATGTTCACTGAGTGATCACTTGTAAAGGATGTTTTAGCTCAGGGATGGATCAGACAAGGGTACTCCCAAGTTTCTTTCCAATCTGATCATCTGTGATTTTTGCACTGTTTCCATTCAATCCATACTTGCCTTTAGGGAACACTTTCTTTTTTCTTTTTCTTTTTTTTTCATTGACTTGTTTATTTTCTTTTAGTTTACAAGATTCAGTTCCACAATCACTTGAATATCAAATTTTCTCCCCTCCCTCCCCCACTCCCCATGGTGGCATGCAATCATGTATAAGATCTGCAAATACTTTCACATTGTACAATAGTCTGGTTGTATAGAAGGCTTGTAGCCAATGGAATGAACAATGCGGAAAAAAAGAAACAAAACCAAACATGGAAAAGAACGATAGCATGTATTACTTCAGTCTCCATTAACTCTGGTCTTTCTCGATCTTTCTCTGAATGTAGACATCTCCTTCCATTCTGAGAATTGTAGAGCTGTCTTTTAACTGTG
>CM053596.1:107490855-107508810 GCA_028646575.1 Pseudocheirus occidentalis
AATATTAATAAGTTGTTTTTTACATGCAACTGGGGTATAGAAATCCATCTTGTCATACTAGAAAGTTTGGAGGGTGAGATGGGGAAGGATATAAGAGAGAACAGATTGGGGGAGGGTGTGTGCAGTAGGATCACTATCTTGGGGTGGGGATAGGAGAAAGATGGGGAGAAAATTTGTAACTGAAAATCTTGTGGAAATGAATGTTGAAAACTAAAAATAAATTAATTAATTAAAAAAAAGAAATAAGGTATATGAAACACTTTGTCAACCTTGAAGTTGTCCTTATGATACTCCTCATCAGGGAGAGATCAGGGTTGGAAAAATATGTTACTTTGCTAGTATTCTGGTGAAAGCATAGAAAAATGAACAAAATTCTAATCATAGCATTTTGGAGCTGGACAGGACTTTGGCCAATACCTAATCCAACTACTTCCTTCTGCAGATATGAAAACTAAAGCCCAGAGCAGAAAAGTGATTGACCCCACAGTTAATTGGTGGCAGAACTTGATAGAACCCAGGCCTTCTGCCTTTAAGTCTTTCCATTACTCCCAAGTGATCAACCAGAAAAAATAATTTAGTAAACTGTCCTTTGGAAGACTTGCAGACAAAATATGGAATAAATTACATGAAATTTTAGGTCAGTTAAAAAAAAGGAGATAGACCCTCTCACCATGCAAAGATGTGAGGGCTATTTGCCTTAACAGTTAAGTGTCACCCCCATATCAAATCTAAGAACTTGAATGATTAAAAAGGTTTGAGAGACATAGTTTCTGGGAAATTTAATAATTTTATTAATAAAGTAGACAGGTTACTATAAAAAGGATGACTATTTGATCATCTCTCAGACCAAAGGCAATCATGGAGGCAGGCTTACAGTTTATATGCCCTTTGAAAACTAGGTGTTTAATGAGGGGTTGTAATCAACTCTGATTGGAGAACACAATGGAAGGTGAGCTATATTAAAATAAGAGGCTGAGAGTGACATCATGTCATCCTTGCAAAGAGAAACCATCTCTGTATTAGACTACTCTCAGCCTTGGGCTATCTAGATAAAAGGTTCTGTCTCCACCTAAGCTGGAGTAGAACACAATGGGCTTCCTCATCTTAGATTAAATTCCTTGTAGGGTTGGGTGGGGTCTGATCAAGATTGAAGAAAGTTATTTCAATCTTATTATCAATAAGTCTTTCTGGAGACTGAACTTTTAAAAATCAGGAATTTGGAAGAGGGGAAGAGCTCTGAATCTCCCCAAGATCTTGATTAATAAGAATGATTTCTCTCAGAACTCATGGTACATAGGCAGGTGGTGCAATGGATAGAGCCCTGGACCTGGAGCCAAAAAGACAAGCTCACATCTAGCCTCAGACACTGTCTGGGTGACCCTGAGCAAATCACTTAACCTTGCCGGTTCTCACTTTCTTATCTGTAAAATGGGGATAAATTTAATAGCACTTATTTTTCAGGGTTGTTGTGAGGACCACATGAGATAGTCTGTGCAAAAGTGCTTTATAAACCTTAAGGTATTCCATGAACACTATTACTACCTGCAGTCACTAATCATGTCAAGACTCTCACCTCTTGGAGACAGGGTAGAAGAGATAGGATAAGGATTCTAGTCTCAGGTTTGTCATCAATCAGCTGTATGACCCTAGATGAGTCAGTTTGCCTCTTACTATGTGTCTTTTATGTGTAAAATGAAAGGGTTGATCTAAATCAGAGGTATCAAAATCAAGGCCTGCTATCCAAGTAGCCCACAAAACTCCCGAGTCAATTGAACCAGAGTAAAATGTAATTCTGAAATGTTTACCAAAATAAATAAAATACAATATGTCATAGATAATGTTAAGGCGTGGTTTTTTAAGACAAATATGCAGTCTACAGGGATCTATTTCTATTTGAGTTTGATCCCAATGACCTTTGAGGTCCTTTCCAGATTAATTGCCCAACGTCACACAGGTAGTAGGTGTCTGTATTAGGATTTGAATTCATATCTTCCTGACTCCAAGTCTAGTTCTATTCACCAGAACACATAGCTAGGCAATCACTCAGATAGCAAAAATGGAGAGGAGGGCCATTTTTTGTATATTTTTAATAAATGCACAATTTTAATGCTTAGAAAGTCCTGATCCCCCAAAAGTCCTGATCCCCCAAACACACAAGTATTTATTTCTAAGAAGTCATCTTCACACATCCCCATAAGGACTTAAAGCCTCAGGAGAGCAAAAATAAGGGCCCTATATTTTCTAAACTTACCTGAGGAACACACATACTTTGTTTGTCCCAGCTCTAGGTCTCAGTGGTGATGGAGAAGAGGCAGGGAGTGAGGAGAGCTACCAAAAATGGCCATGAAGAAAGCAGAATTAACGTTCTCCAAGCCAGATTAACTGTGTGATTCTGTGCTCAGTTGCTAGAGACAGGCTAGGTGATGAGGTTAAAAGGAAAAATGGTATGTGAAAAAAATTTGATAAAATTAATGTCATATAAAAGGAAGAGAAAGTCTACTGCGAAGCAGATCTTGAAAAATCAAACAAATATCTCTATGAACTTAAGCAGGATATTAAGTCTACAACCCTTCATCAAAACATTCCTTTGCAGATAAAACACCCAGCCAAAGGGGCTGACCAATAGCTCACATTAGCAATTCTATACTCCCTGGGAAAGAAAGGATTTTGAGAAATGCTTCAGCAGAAAGGATGTGAAGTTCAAAGCCAACAGTAAGAAAACAATTAGAAACAGATATCTTCTACTCAAGGACTTGGCAAAAAAAAAAAAAAGAAATGGGAAGGCTTATAAAAGTACAGTATTCCTAAAAATTAAAAATAAGCATAACTTCTAAGGGAATGTTTTGGGTAAATTCATTTTTTTCTGGGAAAAAAGGAGAATAAAATATTTTAATGCACATAGTGTGCAAGCATACAAAAGCCTCACACATGTATCATATTTACATGTGTATATTTGGAGTCAAAGAAGTAACTTTTGCAAACATCTTTAAACAGGGAATGACTGTTAGCAAATTAATTGTAGTGGCTTGCTTTTGTAGTTATATTGTGAAAGCATAAGCACTTGGGAATTTAAATAAGATCTTATGCAATTGTTCTAAATTATCTTCCTGTGAAATATTAAGTGAGGCTAAGTACTGTTTGAAAATAGAAACTTATGAAATATTACCAGTTTCTAGAGCTTCAGTGCCAAAGAAATCTAGCACCTATTGGTCAATGGTCTTGTGATAAGTCTCATTTTGACTTGGGAGAGCAAAAGACAACGTTAAGCGGTCTCCTCCAAGATGGTATTTCCCAAGCATATGTTAAGATCATACACGATTCCCTGATAGCTATAATCTCAGAAATAACATCATTCCATGATGTTCTGATGATCAGCATCAAGTAAGACATAAATAAGGCAGATGTTTACTAGGCTTATTTACTTTGCCCATGGACAATGTCAGGCAAAGCACAAGTTAGAAGGATTTGCTCCTACTATACTTCCCTAACTAGAGTATGAGTTCTTTGAGAGCAGACTCTTACTTGCTTTTTTTAATGTCCCCAGCCCTTAGCACAGTGCTTGGCTCATAGGAAGCATTTAATAAGTTTTTTTTTTCATTCATTCCACCATTTTCTCTGGTTCCCCTTCCCATTTTCTAAGATCTATAATGAAAAACAAATCTTTAGTTCAGACAGATGGCTAGACTTGACAATAGAAATATTAGCAACACTTTAATATGTGCTGATATTGTTTTCTTCTCCAGATATAGTGTAGGGAGGGAGGGAAGGAGAAAAGAAGGGGAAAAAAAGAAAATTACATGATAACTTTATTATATATTTAAAAGGAATAGCAAGTTGTACATAATAGATGTGCAATTTCATGTGTAATCATCTTTTTAAAAAAATTACACTGTTATGGAAATGCCTGTTTTATTCCATAAATTAAAAATAAAATAAGATATAAAAATATGGGTTCTTTAATTGTATACCCATATTTCTGTATATGCAATAAGAGATTAGACTAAGTGACATTGAAAAACTAGTAAACATTCAGAGAAATAATTTTCCTCTATCTGTGACCTCTAAGAAAATTGATAACTTCAAAATTCTATGCTACTATATAAAATACATCAGTGTGGTAAAGGGCCTTGAGATAATGTTAAATGAAGGAGCTGAGGAATTGAGGTTATTAAGATGGGATTTTTTTTTTTTAAGGATTTAAAAATGACTTGATTGCTATCTTTAAGTATTCAAAGGCTTACTGTATATGGAAGAGAGAGTGGACTTTGCTTGGCCCCAGAGAGCAAAAGCAAGAGTAGTGGGTAGATACTGAAGAGAGATAAGTTTTAGTTTAATGTAAGGATGATTAAAAAACACAAACAAACCACAAAACTTTTCCCAAAGTGTAATAGTCTATCATGGTCATTAGTGGCTTCCCTTTCATTGAAGGTCTTTAAGCAAAGGCTGAAAATCTACTTACTGGGATGCTGTATAGTTTACAAGCAGGCAGATAGATACAGACAGACATACAAATAGGTAGATGAATAGATGGAAAAATGCAGACAGATAGACAGGCAGACAGGAACATTGATAGATACAGATAGACAGAGATAATGCATTTATCTTTTTAAAATTTCCATATTAGCCACGTTGCAAAAGAAAACACAAACTAAACAATAGAAATAAAAATTTAAAAGGTATGCCTAAATCTGCATTCAGAGATTATCGGTTCTCTCTCTGGAGGTAGATGGCATTTTTCATCATTGGTTCTTTGGAATTGCCTTGCATAATTTTCTTGATCAGAGTAATTAAATCTTTCACAGTTGATCCTTACAATATTGCTGTTACTGTGTACAATGTTCTCCTGGTTCTGCTCACTTCACTTTGCATCACTTCTTGTAATTCTATCCAGGTTTTTCTGAAAGCATCCTTCTCATCATTTTTTTTATAGTACAATAATAATGCTTCACAATTATATACCATAACCTGTTCAATCATTCCCCAATTGATGGATATCCCCTCATTTTCCAATTCTTTGCTACCACAAAAAGAGCTCCATATTTTTTGTACAAATAGTTCTTTTTTCCTTTTTCTTTAATATATTTGGGATATAGATCAAGTAGTGTTATTGTTGGACCAAAGGATATAGACAGTTTTGTAGCATTTGGGCCTGGTTCCAAATTTCTCTACAGAATGGTCAGACTAGTTTACAACTACATCAACAATGCATTAGTGTCTCAATTTTTCCACATCCCTTCCAGCAGTTGTCATTTTCTTTTTCTGTTCTGTAGCCAATCTAATAGGTGTGAAGTGGTATCTCAGAGTTGTTTTAATTTGCATTTCTCTGTTCAGCATTTAGAGCATTTTTAAAAATGTGACTTGATAGTTTTGATTTCTTCTTTTGAAAACTACTTCTTCATACCCTTTGACAATTTATCAACTAGGGAACGGCTCTTATTTTTATACATTTGACTCAGTTCCCTATATGTTTTAGAAATTAAGCCTTTATCAGAAAAATTTGCTATAAAATTTTTAGCTTCCTGTTTTTCTTCTGATTTTGACTGCATTAGTTTTATTTGTGCAAAATCTTTTTAATTTCATATAATAAAAATGATCTATTTTTCCTGTGATCTCTATCTTTTGCTTAGTCACAGATTATCTCCTTATTCATATATCTGACAGGCACATTTTCCCATTTGTGGGAAATGTTCCTCTTATTTACTTATGATGTCACCCTTGATGTGTTATTCATTTATCTATTATGACCCTATGAAAAAGCATTTATCAAACACAATAGAGAAGTGGCACTTGTCTAAGTACAAGCAAGGCAGTCCCTTTCTTCAGGGACCTTACATTCTAATGGGAGAGGATAAAATGTAGAGAGATGACAGAAGGCAGGAGAGGGGGGTGCAGGGGTAGACCTACAAGTGGGTGTGGTGGGGAGATAGATTATCAGAAAGTGGTGTGGTGTCTGAACTCCAACCAGTTTAAAGCAAAAGCTGATTTATCAAGATTGAGTAACCCAGGGCCGGAGTCCAAGGGTCTGGTAAGATGTGGTTGAGGATAATGACCCAAGAGAATTGTCTCATATGGTAAGGTTATGATTAGGAACCGAGACTCTTAGGTGCAGATGAAACTAAGTGGTTTCTAAGGTTCTGTGAATTCTGTGACCTCTAAAGACATTGACAACTTCAAAATTCTATGGTGCTCTATCAAATACATAGACAGAAACTGGCAACTCTTAATGATGCTAGCTAGCCTCAGGGATCCATGCTAGGGAATCTTGTAGTAACTGTTATAATGTTATGCTTCAGGATTTCCTGAAATAAGCCATCTCTTTTCCCATCTCTAAGTCTCGTAACACCTCCCTAACCTTACCATCAGCCTCAGAGTGCTTTTAACTGCCCCTCTGACTCACTGAAGCTTAGTTCTTTTTATAGACTTTACAAAACTTTCAGAGTCCTCATCCTAACTTCTCCTCAAAATAAAGAGTCAGGATTCCAAGAAGAAGGCTAGCTACATTTCACCCTCAGCATTCTAGGGGTATGCCTAAGAGGAAATAAAGTTCTTCCCTAATTTCACCAATTAGAGTTAGTATCTCCCATATACATTGATTGACCTGTAATTAGCAGATTAACCAGTTAATTTCATTTAGCTTTTACAAAGGTGTATTTGTTGAAAAGCTATTGCAAGTACAGAAGTTACAAAGCACTTCTCCCTAACACAGGAGACATTTGCCACCTATGCATACTTCTTCAGTCTCTTGCGACAGGGGGCTTAAATTTTAAATAGTTACCACAAAGAATTTATTCCACCAAATTCACTTCTGACTGCAGCATAGCAAACAGTCAGGTTTGTAGTTCACAAGGACAGAGGTTCACCCTGAGGTGGGGAGATCCCAAGCCCTTTCTCCCTATTCACAGGCATACAGTATGTTTCCCTTCTATCATCACCAAGAAAGAGAATACTCATGACTTTCTTGTGGGCCTGTGAAAGGGGACCTGGACCTCTCTTCATAGAAGTTTGTGTTCCCCACCCAAATGCAGCCAAGTAAGAAAGAGCATTCTTTTGAATGCACACTAAAGTTTGGACTCAATAGTTAACCAAAAGACCTTTTCTCTACCATATGGTGAAGTGGACAGCAGACAGACACAGAACACTTGTTCATACTCCAAAATCCACATCAGGTGGAGCATACTGTGTGTGATAACAAGGACTGGTCTCTCTTTAGCTAATACAGTTATATCTTTGAAACCACAGGTGAAACTAAGATTTTTTTTTTACTTGGAGCAAAAAGAGTTGAAGAGATTTTCCAATAGCCCCACTACAGTATTAAACTGGAGTGAATACTTTGAGGTTGGATGTTGCGAGGGATGGGGTGGGAGTGGGATGGCGAAAATATAAAATGTGAGAAATCCACAGTCTTAGACCATCTTTGAGGACAAGGTAAAGATTTCTCCAGGAAAGCAAAAATGTTTCCATATTCTAAGAGATTTTCCCCCCCAAAGAGGTCCAGATCCTTCAGGAACAGAGGAACCCGAACTCTTCTGAATTAAGTCTGTGTTTCTCTCAGTGTTACCACAGCAACATACAATCTCTGTAGCTAGAAGGGATCTCAGAGGCTATCTCTTCCAGCCCCCTCATTTTACAGATGAGGAAACTTAGGCCAAAGGTGTTTAAGTGGCTTGCATGTAGGTAGTCACTGTCAGAGATGGGAGCAGCAGCAGCAGCCAGATTTCTTTAGGGAAGGAGAAATGCTTTTCTCTGCTAGCACTGCAGCATTCAGTACTCTGAGAATGAGACACTCATTTGACCTAAGAAAGGGGCTTTAATTGATTGTCATTGTTGATCAGTTGCTTTCAGTTGTGTCTGACTCTTCCTGACCCCATTTGGGGTTTTCTTGGAAGAGGTACTATAGAGGCTGCCACTGAAGAAAACAGAGTTGTGACTTCCTCAGGGTCACATGGCTAATAAGTGTCTGAGGTTGGACTTGAACTCAGAAAGCGAAATCGTCCTAACTCCAAACCAGGCACTTTGTCTACTGTACCACTTTGCTGTAGAGGGGGCCTTGTCTACCCACAAGCAACTTCTCTAGTCCAAGAGGTGGTTGCACTGGAGAAGGTGCATCCCATTCCCCATCACTGACATCGGTGCCCCTAATCCCTCACTTTAGTCCAGAACTCTCTCTTCCATCACTGCCACAGGAACATGACCAGAGGCACAAGGTATAGAGATTATGGCTTTTGGATAACCAAGGGGAAAAATCATCTTCTGACACCAGGAAGGATGCTAACCCTCCCATTCCCTTGCCATAAAGCCCCTGGCTTCTCCTCCCTAGCTCTGCTAGTAAAGGCACCATTTTAATCCAAAGTGGCATCATCAGATTTGCTGAGTTATTTTCAGTCCTACTAGTAGTGTCTTTAGAAGGGATGGTTTTCTATGAAGGAATTTTTCTATATAAGTAGAAGTTTTTGAAACCTCTTTTCCTACTTTTTTTTTCTGGGGTGGGGAAGGAAAAATGCAAATGTTTTTCTTGGAATTCCTCAGTTAGGATAATTAGCAATTCAAGAACAGAGAGGCTTGTTTACAAGCAGCTCTCGGCACCCCTGGAGCACATCATGCCTAACTTCCACTGACCCAGGGAAATGTGTAAATATACCACTCTTTTTAGTTTTTCAGGAATAACTTTCAACCAGTCTGAATCCAGGACACTTTATCCTGAAAATGTGTTTTCCTTTATTCTTTTGAAGAGCACATTAAAAAAAAAGTGTGCACACACATAGTGACAGCCATTATCCTGATTATTTTCACCTTCATAATCAACAGCACGTTCACAGAGCTAGGCACTACCCGAAGAAAATAATAATAGCCAATATTTTCACCCTTTATACGTGTCATCTCTTTTGATCCTCATAACACCTATATGCAAATTCTATGATGCCCATTTTTCAGATGAGAAAACAGATTCAGACCAGTTAACACAACCTGTAAGTGTCTGAAGCAGATTCCAACACACGCATCTGTTCTCCAAGTCCAGCACATACAGCTAGCACAGGAATTCCTTTCCTAACACTGATAGCACTGTGATGGATACATATACAAGGCTATCATCTCTGGAAACACCATACCAGCACAGTATTTAGTTAGCTAAGTAGCTGTTGTTCATGAAGCAAAGGTTTAACTGGGGTTCTGTCTTGAATTTGTAGGTTGTACATGTGTAGTTATGCAAAACATTTCCATAGTGGATATATTGTGAAAGACTGACTATATTTCCCTCCATCCTATCCTGCCCCTGACTTGTTCTATTTTCTACTTTGACCCTGTCCCTTTTCAAAAGTGTGTGTTTCTAACCACCCTTCTGCATAATCTGCCCTCCCATCTATCATCCCCGCTCTTATGCCCTAGCCCCCTACTTTCCTGTAGGGTAAGATACCCAATTTAGGGTATATGTTGTTTCCTCCTTAAGCCAATTTTAATGAGAGTAAGGTTGACCCATTTCCTTTTGCCTTCCTGTCCTTCTCCTCCACTGTAACAGTTTTCTCTTGCCTCTTTTGTATGGAATAATTTACCCTATTCTGTCTCTCCCTCTCCCCTCTCTCAACTCTTAATTTAATTTAATTTTTAGGTATCATCCCTTCCTATTCAACTGATCCTATGCCCTCTGTCTAGGTATACATGTACACATAGATATACACACTCACACATGTATTTATACACACATATACCCTCCAAAATATACATGTATGTATATATACATATATCTACATGCATACATACATACATATAACACATTTATATTCCCTCCAACTATCCTCATACTGAGAAAAGTTTCATAAGTTTCAATGATTGCTTTTCCATGTAGGAATGTAAATAGTTCAACTTTAATAAGTTCCTTACAATTTCTTTTCCCAGTTTACCTTCTTATGCTTCTCTTGCTTCTTGTATTTGAAAGTCTAATTTTTTATTCACCTCTGGTCTTTTCATCAAGAATGCTTAGATCCTCTCAATGAAATTCCATTTTTCCCCTTGAAGTGTTATACTAAGATTTGCTGGGTAAGTGATTCTTGGTTTTAATCCTACCTCCTTTGACCTCTGGAATATTGTATTCCAACTAACCTCCTGATTACTTAGTGTAGAAGCTGTTAAATCTTGTGTTATCCTGATTGTGTTTCCATAATACTTGAATTGTTTTTTCCTGACAGCTTGCAATATTGTTTCTTTGACCTGGTAACTCTGAAATTTGGCTACAATATTCCTAGGAGTTTTCCATTTGGAATCTCTTATAGGAGGTGATTGGTGGATTCTTACAATTTCTATTTTACCATCTGGTTCTAGAATATCAGGGTAGTTTTCCTTGATAATTTCTTGAAAAATGATGTCTAGGCTCTTTTTTTTGATCATGGCTTTCAGGTAGTCTGGTAATTTTAAAATTATCTCTCTTGGATCTATTTTCCAGATCAGTAGTTTGTCCAATGAGATATTTCACATTGTCTTCTATTTTTTCCCATTCTTTTGGTTTTGTTTTATAATTTCCTGATTTCTCATAAAGTCATTAGCTTCCATTTGCTCCATTCTAATTTTTAAGAATTTATTTTCTTCAGTGAGCTTTTGGATCTCCTTTTCCATTGGACCAATTCTGCTTTTTAAGGCATTCTTCTCTTCATTGGCTTTTTGGATCTCTTTTGCCATTTAGGTTAGTCTATTTTTTTGGTCTCCATTAGTAAGCTGTTGACTTGTTTCTCATGATTTTCTTCTATCACTCTCATTTTTCTTCCTAATTTTTCCTTTACTTATTTTACTTGATTTTCAAAATCCTTTTTGAGCTCTTCCGTGGCCTGAATCCAATTCATATTTTTCTTGGAGGCTTTTGATATAGACGCTTTGACTTTGTCTTCTTCTTGTGGTTGTATGTTTTGATCTTCCTTGCCACCAAGGAAGTAAATGCCTTGTCACTAAGAAAGTAAGATTCTGTAGTCTGACTTTTCCTCATTGTTTGCTCATTTTCCTCAGTCAATTACTTGACTTCTGAGCTCTTTGTTAAGTGGAGGGTACTCTGCCCCAAACTTCAGGGGTTTTGTGCAGTTGTTTTCAGAGATATTTCTAGGGACCTATAAATGTTCAGTTCTTCCAAGGTGGTATGATCAAAGAAGGCTTTTCCTGGTCCATATTCTGGTCTGTGAGCAACCACATGCACTCTTTTCTGCCTTGGAATTGTGAGGATTCCTTCTTTACTGCCATCACAAGCTCTGCCATGCTAGCACTCCTTCTTGCCGCAGGACCACCACCTATGACTGAGACCCAGATCCAATCATGGGAAAAGCAAGAGAATCCTGTTTCAGAGTCACTAAAGAGATCCCTGCAATCCCACTCTTGTCAGTCACTTGATTTCTCCACCATCTGTAGACTGAGAGCTCTAGAAGCAGTTGCTGCCCTGGGACTGGGTCTGGAGTTGGACCACTTCCTCTCTCATCCAGGTGAGAGACTTTTCCCACTGACCTTTGAAGCTGTCCCTGTTGTTTGTGGGTTGAGAAGTCTGGAAAATGTTGCAGCTTCCAGTGATTCAGTCCCCCAAGGCCTGCTCTAGCACCATCTGTGCCAGCATGGCCCATGCTGGACTGTGTTCCTCTCTCAGTCTGTTTCAGTATACCTTTCCTGTTGACCTTCCAGATTGCCTTGGGCTGGAAATCTGTTTTTGTCTGTCATTTTTGTGGCTTCTGCTGCTCTAGAATTTTTCTAGAGTTATTTTTGACAGGTATTTTGAGGGGCTGGGGGTAGGAGAGCTCAAGCAAGTCCCTGCTTTTACTCCACCATTTTGGCTCTATCCAATTGAGTGATTTTTCTTCTTTTTTTTTTCTTTTTTTTGGGGGGGGGGAGGGCAGGACAGTTGGGCTTAAGTGACTTGCCCAAGGTCACATGGCTAGTAAGTGTTAAGTGTCTGAGGTTGGATTTGAACTCAGATCCTCCTGACTCCAAGGCTGGTGCTCTATTCACTGCACCGCCTAGCTGCCCCAACACTGAGTGATTTTTAATACCAGAATGTTTGTACTTGAGTAAAAGAAAGAGAAGCTAGAGGTGTCTCATGTGGACAGAAGAAAGATTGTCTGGTTTTCAATTTAAGGATCATAGGTTTAAAGCTAAAAGAGACGTCAGTGGATCACCCAAAGGGAAGCAGTGGATCACCCAAAGGGAAGGGGGGAAACTGAGGCCTCAAGGCCACATGTGGCCCTCTAGGCCCTCAAGTACAGCTCTTTGACTGAATCCAAACTTTCACTTATGGAATTTGTTTTACGAAATTTAGATTTGGTCAAAGGGCTGTACCTGAGGACCCAGAGGATGTTTGTTCTGTGAAGTTTTGATTCAAAGAGTCACACTTGAGGACCTAGAGGGCCACATGAGGCCTTGAGGCCACTAGTTCCCCACCCCTGCAGCCAATCCCCTCATTTTACAGATGAAGAAAAGGAGGCTTCTAGAAGGTAAATAGTTTGTCCAAGGTCATACATTAGAGCCAGCATTTGAACACAGGGCTTCTGCCTCCAGACCCAACCCTCTTTCCTATTCCATCCCCCAATCCCTGCCCCTGGGAATTTGATCATATCAAGTGAAAGGGGGTATATGTGAGTATATGTAGTTAATCTTGTGTAGGGGAATGGGAAGGGGACAGGAGGTGGACTAGTATATGTCTGGTGGAAGGGGAGGGGAGGGGCAGGGAGAGAAGGAAGACAAGTCAAAATCAGCTAATTCTCAGATTTCATGCCTGGGGATAGGACCATCTTACTTGTCTTATGGTTCATTTGCTCTTTCTCCTTTTCCCATGTCAGTTGTTCTACCTTTGCCATTAATAGCTGTATGTGATATCCAGGGTCTCAGGGAAAACACAGAACAATTTTTGTTTCCTCAGCACAGAGGGAATGCCAGTGACTTGAATTTCCATATAATCCTTTTTATTAGTACTGACTTCAAATAGCAAGGACCATTGGCAGATGCAAAGACTTTAATTCTACACGTGATCTGATATTGGGAGCCTGCAGACTACATATAGAACTGTGTTATTCTATGAAAATGGTCTAGGCGTGTGGGAAATAACAAGGAGGAGGGTTTTAGAAAAAACATGGCAAGACCTTTATGAACTGATGCAAAGTGAAGTGACAAGAACCAGAAGATCATTGTGCACAGAAACAACAATATTGTCATGAGGATCAAATTAGTGCACACAAACCAGTCTCCTTGCTGTAGCTTCTGCTAATTGCTAGCTTGTTTCTCCCCTCACATGCTACCTGAGAAGTCTGGATAGACTCAAGTCTGAACAAAATAGCCACTTTCATCAGTAGCATTGCAAAGAACATCCCACTGCCTAGAAGAGACAAAGATGGTGATAAACCATTGAGGGCTCCTTGTCCTGACTTGAAGAAGGTCTGATGAATTTCATCAGGAAAAATAACTAAGCTTTGATTTGGAGCAGTATGCAGTTACATGAAAAGTATGGTGGGCATGTAACTTAGTGGGGCATCAACAATATAGTGCTAGGTTTGTAGTTAGTGAGCCCTGGGTTCAAATGCTGTCTCAAGTATTTCCTAGCTTGTGGGAACCTGGACAAGTCACTTAACCCCGTTAGACAAAGTTTTTTCATATCCAAAAGTAAGGGCCAATAGCACCCTACTTAGAGGAATAAAATGAGATAATGCACATAAAACATGTTGTAAATCTTCCATATGAGCTATTAATAAGGGAACAGTATGGTGTAATGCAAAGATCACTAACTTGGGAAGCAAGAGAACTGGGCTTTGCTACTGGACGGATTGTGAGCCTGAAAAAATCATTTCAGCTGGCTGGTCTTCAGCTTCCTTGGGCAAAAATTAGGGGTTTGGACTAAATATTTTCTAAAATCTTTCTGGCTCTGATATACTACAGTTCCATGAGGTTTATTGTGGTTCACTAGAATCTTCAGAAGTAACCCTTTCTCCTGAGGCATTGGGATTTTAAGTTGCATATGGAACTACTTGGCTTTATTCAGCTAAGTAGATTTTTTTTTTTGAGTCCCAAAGATAGAACTTACCTAGCAATATGTGATAGATGGAGATGAGGAAAGGAAAGGGGAGGGCTATGGGTAATTGGGACTAGAGTTCCAATTGTCATTTTAAAAAGAGAAATAAAAAGCAATCAGTGATGTGTGCACCAATGAAACGAGCTCCACAGCTGGCTTGGTCCCTGGTAGAGCTACAAATGGTACATATAAGCCTGACTGTGGTGAATATGAACCTGGTGCTTGGTTCCAAATCCCTATTTCAGTGGTTCCCAACAGTTTTTGTTCTGCGAACACCTTTCAACCAAAAAAAAAAAAGTGTTGTGAACTCCCAGAATAATTTAATATACCACTCATAATATAGTTTTTTTTAGATTTACTCATTAAGTGCTTATAATAACTACAAAGATAATTTGTTCCCAAAAGTTCTGAAGTAAAATTTCTGCTAATTATAATTATGAAATACAAAATTTTATTCTACCTACAATTATGAAAACTTTAAGTATAAAATTATAAATCTAATTATAAAATAATTTTACGTGGAACCTTCTATAAGGATTAAAAGTAATCCAGTAAGAACTCATATGCTTACCATTATTAGTAAGACTTCATAATAAATTTCCTTATTTTATAAATTTTATTGAATAGAAATCATATTTAGTGAAATTATTTGAAACTTGGAAGATGTTTAATACTACATAATAATCACATATAAAAATTTAAATGTTGGGCTTTTTTTCATTTGGACAAAGGTTTGAAATATTTGTGTCAATATCAAATAAATAGAATCTTTAATGTGGTTCCAGATTGAGTTTCCCTCTGTATTTTCTTTTGAAACAAGAAAAAAAATGCTTGTTCACATATGTAATGAAAAATGAGAGGATAATTTTAGAAGTTCTCTCTCTAAGAAATGGGAAAATATTCCCCCTCCCCTAATTTTTAGACATCTAATTGCTGAAAATGAAGAGATGGTTGTAATATAAAATATTTACTTTTCTAATGGCTAATGATAACAAAAGATAAGGAAGGATAGAATGATTTATTAAGGGCATTGATGGAGGCCGTGCCTTCCCCTTCTCCTTTTCTTTTTTCTTTTGTTTAAGAAAGTGAGAAAATTAGACTTCAATTTTCACATCATTAAGTCTGTGCTGGGCACTATGCAAATTGCTTTTCAAAAATAATCTCTTTTGATACAACAAACTTTGGAAGCAGGTTCTTCTTTATCCCCTCTTTTTAGCTGAGGAAACTAAGCCAGAGATTAAGGGATTTGCTCAGGGTTGATAGCAAGTCTTCTTGACTCTAGGGCCAGTGTTGGAGCTTGTGACACCAAACCATCTGGTAACTGTTATCAAAATTCAGTTGTACATATTGCTTCATTTTATACAATGATTATATCTAAACTAACCTTTGTAAGGAAAGAATCTTTTCAGACATGACTTTCTTCTCTTCCATAACTGTCACACTGGTTATATTTTCACAGAAACTCAACTGAGTGTCTAGTGTTGTCAACCAGTTTATCTGAAAATGTACCACCTACAGGAATAGTAACATGTGGAAAATAAATTCAAGTTAGAAAACAGCCTTAATAGTGAATGAGAGGCAATAAAGGGTTTGTTTCTGTATAACATTTGTGATGATCCAAGATGGTTTCAAATGACATCTAATGCACATGCCTAATGATTGTGGATTTCAGACATCCTGATATTTATTCTACAAGAACACAAGTTTTTATAACATCTTGGTCATATGATTACAAAGATGGTGAGGCAAAGAGTGGAATGAAGGAACTCATCTGGTATAGTGTACAACAACAACAAAAAAGAAGATTTATGCATGCATCTTCTCATCCATTGGGAACTGATTTGTGTTCAAATGTTGAACTTGTGTGGTGGTTTGGAAATAATTTGGTAACAGGTTGAGAAACTGCAAGAATACATTGCAATTAGCCATAAGTGGTCAGAGTTTCATATAATCACTACATGAAGACCAAAATTGTTATGTACATGATCAAGATAGTGTTGATTCACTGAAGAAACAAACCTATAATGCTTCAAACTTGCACATGCTTTTTGTCCCAGAAAAAAAATATACTTGGGGACAGCTAGGTGGCACAGTGAATAGAGCACTGGCCCTGGAAACTGGAGGACCTGATTTCAAATCTGGCCTCAGTTACTTAACACTTACTAGCCATGTGACCTTGGGCAAGTCACTTAACCCCAATCACTCTACTTCCTGCCCTCCAAAAAGAGAAAAAGAGAAAGAGAGAGATAAAGAGGGGGGGGGAGGGAGAAAGGGAGAGGATGGTACCTAGATTGAACAACCTGGCTAACTGGAAGGATGATGGTACTTTCAAAAATAATATGGAAATGTAGAAGGGAGGAATGTTTGGGGAGGAAGATAAGGAGTTCAATTTTTGACATATTGATATTTTAAAATTAATCAATTTATTTTTAGTTTACAACATTCAGTTCCACAAGCTTTGGAATTCCAAATTTTCTCTCTCCCCTTTCCCTCTCCCCAAGAAGGCATGCAATCTGATAGAGGTTCTACATATACATTCACACTAAACATATTTTCACATTAGTCATGTTGCAAAGAAGAATTAGAACTAATGGAATGAACTACAAGAAAGAAGAAACAAAAGAAAAAAGAAAGAGCAAATAGTATGTTTTGATCTGCATTCAGACTCTGTAATTCTTTCTCTGTATATGGATAACATTTTCCATCATGAGTCTTTTGGAGTTGTCTTAGAACCTTGCATTGCTGAGAAGAGCCAAGTCTATCAAAGTTAGTCATTGCACAATATAGCTGTAACTGTGTACAGCTTGTTTAATCATTCCCCAATTGATGGGCAACCCCTCATTTTCCAATTCTTTGTCACCATAAAAAGAGCTGTAATAAATGTTTTTTGTACATGTGGGTCTTTTTCCATTTGTATGATTTCTTTGGGATACAGTACTAGAAGTATTATTGCTACGTCAAAGGGTACGCACATTTTTATAGCCCTTTGGGTATAGTTCCAAGTTGATCTCAAAAATGGTTGCATCAGTTCACAACTCCACCAACAATGCAAGATTAGTGTTCCAATTTTCCTACATCTTCAGCATTTACAATTTTCCTGTTTTGTCATGTTAGCCAATCTGACAGGTGCAATGTAGTGCCTAAGAGTTGTTTTGATTTGCATTTCTCTAACCAATAGTGATTTAGAGCATTTTTCATATGACTACTGATATCTTTAATTTCTTCCTCTGAAAAGTGCCTGTTCATATCCTTTGACCATTCATCAATTGGGGAATTACTTGTATTCTTATAAATTTGACTCAATTCTCTATGTATTTTAGAAATGTGGCCTTTATCAGAGACACTGGTTGTAAAAATTCTTCCCCAATTTTCTGCTTCCTTCCTGATTTTGGTTGCATTGGCTTTGTTTGTACAAAACCCTTTCAATTTAATGTAATGAAAATGATCCATTTTGCATTTCATAATGTTCTCTATCTCTTGGTTGGTCACAAATTCTTCCATTCTCCATAAATCTGACAGGTAAGCTATTCCTTGCTCTCCCACATTGCTTACACTATCAACCTTTATATCTATATTGTGAACCCATTTAGACTTTATTTTGGTATATGGTGTAACAGCAATCAGTTTAGCAGATACTTAGCACTTAGTAACTTAGGGCTAAGTATGGAAGGTGTGAGCTCTGTATGGAAGGTGTAAGCCCTGTCTAGAAGGTGTGAGCCCTGTCCACTGCTGATAAGGCATGAACTCCCCTGTTGGTGAAAGAAGGGGATTGGCTGAGACAGGAGGCAAGTGTGTGTATAAAGAAGAATTCTAGAGACAGAGAGACAGAATTAGAACTTTCCTGTTGGAGGAAGCAGGATTGTCTCAGCATCTGGGAGCTGAAGAAGTGATTTGGAGCTTGAGAGAGAGAGAGAGAGAGAGAGAGAGAGAGAGAG
>CM053596.1:107509310-107530688 GCA_028646575.1 Pseudocheirus occidentalis
CCATTTCCTTTTCCAGCTCATTTTACACATGAGGAAACTGAGGCAAACAGGGTTAACTGACTTGTCCAGGGTCACACAGCTACTAAGTGTCTGGGGCCAGACTCAGGAAAACAAGTCTTCCTGACTCCAGGCCTGGGACTCCATCCACTTTACCATCTAGTTGCCACATGTACATATACATATACCATTAAAGCTTTAGGCTGCACTAAGGCTTTTGGGACATCCTGTCTATGTGTATATATGTATGTAAATACATAAATATACATGTGCATATATTGTGTATATATATACACACACATGTATGTATTATATATATTTATATGTACACACATATACATATATATATTGAGTGTAAGGTACCTTTGATGCTAGCTGGGATCAGGAAAAAAAAAAGGTTTTTTCCAAGTGCCTATTTTAGAACCACAGCCATCTGGGTCTTGTTGTTATAGGAGATTTAAGATGACAGTAAAGGTTTTCAGAGCTCCTACCTGCTGCTCAGTCCAGGCAGCCCATAGCTTCAAACCTCACTTCTCTTTCCCTACAGTTCATGACTTAACTTACCTCCCTGAATTATGAATATTTTAAAATTCAAGGATAAGAGTTTGTGTCTTACCCAATAGGCAATGGAGAGCCAAGGAATATCTTTAAATAGAAGAATGATGAGGCCTGGCTTGTACTTTGCAAAAACTATGGGCACCCATATGAAGGATTATTGGTGATGGGAGCGACCAGAAGCAGGAAAACCAGCTAAGAGGGTATTATTATAGAATGGTAAGAGACAAGAAGGACCAGAACTGAGCTGGTTGCAACAGGAATGGAAAGTAAGAGACACGTGTAAGAGATATTGTAAAGAAAGAACTGATAAGACTCGGCACTGATTGGTTACAGCTAGGTGGACACCTGGAAGGATGGTAGTGCCATAAACAAACATAGAGACTTAGAATGAAGGAAGATGATGACTTTCATTTTGGACATGCAGTATTTGAGATACTGGTGGAACTTCCAGGTTGTTTTCATGGCAACCTGGGGGAACCCAACAGAACTAACTGAAATGGCTCACTGTCAGGGAGCTATGGGCTTTGATTAGTGATGGCAAGAAGACTATGATAACAGCTAACATTAACATCATACTTTAACATGTAGGAAGCATTTCACATATACTCTGTCACCTGAGTTTCACAACCATTCTGTTTCTTTACTTTACAGATGAGAAAATGGAGGCTCAGAGGGTAAATGACTTGCTCATGTTCATAGGCTATTAAGTGTCAGAGACAGGATTTAAACTCAGGTCTTCTCGACTTAAAGCAGGGATTTTGTCCATTCTGCCCCAACCAAACATTTAGGCAGCCAGGTGGCTCAGTGAATAGAGCTCTTGACCAGGAGTCACTTAATGTGTCTCTGTCTTAGTTTCCTCATCTGTAAAATGGGAATGATAGCACTTGCCTCCCAGCATTGTGAAGACAAAATGGGAAAATACATATAAAGTTCTTTACAAATACTTGCCATTAATATCATCATTTAAGGAAAAAAATTAGACTAAAAGATCCACTTGTATTAATTTATAGTAAATCTCCTTACCAGCCAGGTGTTGTTGACTCTTATTGCATAAAGAACCATGGAAGGGCCAGGCAAAGGTTAGATCCATTTCTCTACTGGGACTGTTGGATATTATGAAAATTCCTTTCACTTCAATTACAAGATGGGAAAAAATCAACAGCTTGTTGATGGGTCTGCTTACCTCTCTCATTTCACCCGCCACTCAGCCACTAAAATGATTTTCCTAAAGCATAAATCTGAGTATATAAACCTCCTCACCCCACCCCCAATTTCCAGTGCCACCTTGCTGTCTCCAGGAGCAAACACAAAATTATTTATTTGGCATTTGAAGGTCCTTCATGACCTAGCCCTCTCTTACCTTTCCAGACTTCTTACACCTTGATCCCCCACACGCATTCTTCTGTCCAATGACACTGGCCTCCTGGCTGTTCCACAAACAAGCCACTCCTGTCTTGACCCTGGGCATTCTCTCTGGTTGTCCCTCATGCCTGGACTGTTCTTCCTCTCTCACTCTGACTACTCATCTCTGGCTTCCTTTAAATCCCAACTAAAATCCCACCATCTACAGCAGTGGTTTTCAACCTTCCTAATGACACGACCCTTTAACACTTGTATGTATCTGCACGTGGATGGACCCACCTGGAGACAGATAGAGGAGTGGTGTCTTGGTTCCTAAGATCATTGGAAATATGTGTTTTCTGATGGCCTTAGGCAACCCCTGTGAAAAGGTCATCCAACCCCCAAAGGGGGTCGTGACCCACAGGTTTTGAACCGCTGTTCTACAGGCAACCTTCCCCAACTCTTACGAATTCTAGTGCCTTCTTCCCTGTTAATTATTTCTTATTAATCCTGTATTTATTCCCTTGAGGGAAGGGAGCATCTTTCACCTCTTTTCAAATCCTGAGCACTTATCACAGTGCTTGGAACATTGTAGGGGCTAAATAACTTTATTGATTGGCTGATAACTCTGCGGGGCATTAGTACTGGCATTATTGTTTCCATTTTATCCATAAGACTTTGGCTTAGAGAGTTCGTGTGACTTGCTGCTGGTCTGGTAGTTAGTGTCAGTAGAAGGATTTGACCCCAAAGTTTCCAAACTCCAAATTCTATCCCCTGGGCCAGGCCACATCCCAAGGAAGAAACCTTGATGGTTATAGATTTAGAGCCGATGGGATCTTATCTACCCCTCATTTTACAGATGAAGAAACTGAGTTTCAGAGAGAGAAGTAACTTTTCCAAGGTCACATTGGAAAATAGAAAAGCTCAATTCTAGTGCTCTTTCCATGTCAGCATATTTACTGAACCTTGACTACGTGCAAACTACTATGTTGGATGCTGAGAAAGAAGTAAAGGAAAATGAGACATGATTTTCACTGTAACTCCACAAGGCATTTGTCATCTTGGAGGGGAATAACATATTATGTTCACAAATCTCTGTGATATAGAATAGAATACAGTGTGTGAATAAATAAGATAAAAATTCTTGTGATCCATTAATCAATAAACATTTATTAAGACCCTACTATGTGCTAGGCCCTATGGTAAGAGCTAGAGATACAAAAAGAGGCGAAAGACACTCCCCGTCCACAAAGAGTGGACACAACACGGTTAGACAGAGAGACAACTAGGAGGCGATAATTTTTGTTTGCAAAGTAGAACAAACCATTCTGAGGGCAAGTTTACTTAATTGCAGGAAGACAGAAAGCCTAAGAAACCAACCTAAGGCCCTTGTGTCGAGGCCATCACCGGTCACCTTGACTTTTTTCCTGCCACTGGACATTAATGGTTGGAGGAGAGAGTGAGGCCAATGACTTTGCGCAGCTCTGCCTCACTTAAGTCTAATTCATGCACAAGTCAAGACATCACACCCTTTGATGTCATTGGTCCTCTTCAAAAATGAAGGATGAACAAAACCTTTCCAGGAAATCAGGAAAGGCTGCTAAACTGGACATGGGAGAGCAAGGCATAAGGGAGAGGCACCATCCCTGCTGACCATCTAGTAATTTCCCATTTTAACTTTGAACTAATTGTTCTTCCTAACTCAACATAAAGCTCTTTTGTTCTGTGCTATAGGACTGCCAATGCTATTAGTGCCCTCAGAATGGAAACCTCGTTGCCTCACCTCACCCTTTTTTATAGCTCTGAGGCTGGAGCATCTGCAGATCTGGTCTGACAGAGAGTATCAGGGAAGGGTTCATGGAGAAGGTTGGTCTAAGAAGAGCTGGTAGAATTTCATTAAATGTAGAGAGAAAAAGTGCATTCTTGGCACTGAGACCAATTTAAGCAATGGTGAAGAGGCAACCAGGCGGGATAGAATTGGTGCAGGAATAACAGAAATGGGAGGGTAAATCCCATCTTCTGTCATTGACTGTCAATCAGCAGCAGACAAGACTATTCCTTATTATTTTAATACAAGAAGAAGGCCCCTGGCAGGGTTCTGAGGATGTGAAGTATTTGCTGTTGGTTCCTAAAAGCCAGAGCAATAGCAGACTGTTGAATCCTCAGAGTGCTGCTCAGCCTCTCCCTCACTGACTCAAAAATAAATAGAGGAGCAGGGACTTAAAACTGCACCCCAGGCTCAGCCGGCAATGAATTGGCTGCAAGCTGTAGAGGGTACAGTCTCTTTCCTCCATAGATTAGCACACATATTCTACTCATATATATATTTTTATTTGCCCCATAATGAAGCTCTAATAATATAAAATTTTAATGTATGGCAGAAACCCTAAGAAAGAGTATACACATATGGCTTGAATCCAAAAAATTCTCTAATGGGAGACACAACGGGAGACACATTGATGCACAAACCTTTCCTTCTTCCCCCAGCATGGTGCTCTGGAGCAATAATATGGGCCAAAGTTGGCCAGTAGAGGGAAAATGAAGAGAAACAAAAGGCTGAGATAATCCACCTATTGGATAACCACCTCCTGGGCAAATGAGAATTGGGTCTGCCTATCCAAAGTGGTAATTGGTCAGACAGCAGGTGTGCTGGTTGGTAGGTGTGCTGTTACATTTGGCTGCCTAGGATGAGAAAATGGGAGCAAAACACATTAGAGTGATTCAATGCAAACCAAGCCTTCCAAGGCTCCTAGCTGGAGTTTTTAATCTCTGTTACATCAAAATCAGATCTGATAAGGCTTGCATAACTCATAAAGGGACATCAAACCAAGTGGTTCCTATATTTAAATTTGAAAAAAAAAATATGGATGCAGATGTTTCGATGCAGAGTAAACTTCCCTCTTTCCCTTTTCTCCCATCCTTGGCAGCTGTTGTGAACATAAACCAAGTGTTTTTGTAACTGTGTTTCATAAAAGTAAGTCCCTGGAAAGTGGATGTGGGGAGGGGGATGGAGGAGGTTATGAAGTGAACGAGTCGTCTGATGGATTCCAGACTCCACACTGAGCAGCAGGTGGCTCTCTAGAACCTGCCTAAGAACATGCTCAGCCAGACTGCCCTAGGATGGTCTGGCTCCTTGTCGTTCTTTGCAGATTCAGGGCAAACTTGAATGGGGAAAGATGGAGTGGAATTGGAAGAGTCTCTGGACCTCTGAATTCCAGGGTCCTGAAACTGCTGATGCACCCCCAATAGAACAGAAGAAGTCTCAGAAGGTGTTGTCCAGCAGACAGTTGTCAATGATGTAGTGACCCAGGGTCACTGGGGCCAGCCCTTTGTCATTCTTTATGCCTAAAACCCCAGGCACCCTGCAATGCAGCTCAGCTCACAACTTCTCTACCAAAATCTATGACACTGAGGATTGCAAAAGGTCACCTGGGAAGTACTAGATGACTCCAGAGGTACACTGCTTTGCCATAAGAAGTGTTACTTGACTGCCTTGTGCTCCCTCTTGTCAAAAACAATCAACTGTACAGATAGGACAAAATATTAAGGCACAGATTAGGAATAATAGCCCAGAGATTCAAAGGTTTCCTGTGGTAATTGCTTCTATCTATGCCTTAAAGCAGGAGAGAAATAGATGCCCTTGTTAGGGATGGGGAAAGTTATTTCTACATTTTGGCTCCCATAGCTCAATTGCCCTCCCTCCATGACTATACTAATAGAAGTAAAAGCATCTGAGGCAGGACTTAAGGGATGACAGCATTTCCAGGGAGCTGGATGTCTGCTGAGAAGGCCACGAGGTGAGCAATAAAATGTAACGAGAGCCTGAATGCACCATGCAGCTTTATGGAGCAATATTCCAGGCAATTAGATGGGTCAAACTGATGAAAATGACTCATGAAATTTGTGCTGCAGAATAAGGCTTTGGAAAATAATCTGGCAGCTCAATCAAGACACCAAGCATATAGAAGAAAAGACAGACTCTTACCACTGGGAACTTTATTTACGATATTGTTTTGACGCACAGGGGAAGAGTTGCTGGACAATTTAGTCTATGCTACATTTTGGAAGGGGAGTAGTGTTTATTTTAAATTTTGTTTTTGGATATATTTTAAAAGGAGAATTCATTATTTTAAGTTTTTATTGCCTCATCTCTTGAATGTTTTGAAAAACTATAAAATTTCAGTTTATATTCTCTGTCCTTGGGGAATATAGTTCAGTATAGTCATGTCCAGAGAAATAGCATGCTATGGTGAGGAGAGCACTGAATTTGGAGTTAAAAACACCTGGACTAGAACCCACTCACACTATAGCTAGCAGTGCGCCCCTGGGCAAGTTGCTTAATTTGTTTACAGTAAACTCAATAAACTTTTCTAGGTCCAAATTTGCAATGTATGTCTACTCTGATTAGATTTATTGGGAACAAAATTCATAAAACTGGAAGTAAGAAGATCTGTGTTCTATGGGAGATTGTCCTATCAGAGATGAAAGAACTAAGAGATTTGCTGAAGGAACTGTTTGTTAGTGAATGTACTTTGTAGTCTGTATGTAGCACCCGTAGTGGGGACACAGAAAGTTATTGGGAAGACCCAAATGTATGTAGACTAATGAACTTGGAACAGGAGAATTAAAGTGGACTGATATACCAGGTCCTAAGTGCCCTGAATTGTTTGTTAGGCAGCAACTACTGGATTTCAGTCTTAGATTCATGAAGTTTTACTGTGGGATGTCATTGCAAAACAAAAATAAGGGGGGAAAAGGCGGCTAGGTAGCACGGTGAATAGAGCACCAGCCCTAGAGTCAGGAGGACCTGAGTTCAAATCCAGCCTCAGACACTTAACACTTACTAGCCATGTGACCTTGGGCAAGTCACTTAACCCCAATTGTCCTTCCAGAAAGAAAGAAAGAAAGAAAGAAAGAAAGAAAGAAAGAAAGAAAGAAAGAAAGAAAGGAAGGAAGGAAGGAAGGAAGGAAGGAAGGAAGAAAGAAAGAAAGAAAGAAAGAAAGAAAGAAAGAAAGAAAGAAAGAAAGAAAGAAAGAAAGAAAGAAAGAAAGAAAGAAAGAAAGAAAGAAAGACGGGCAAAACACTGTGCTTGCCCAAAAGGATTCTGCCAGTTTGAGCATATATCCACCAAGGATTCTCAAGTACACTGGCTATATTTCAGTGGCTCATGGAGAAGGTGTCTGGAGATTTGTAGTACTTAGAAGTACTATAAATATATATATAAGTGTGCTTGAATGATCTCCTCATTTGGCAGTGACCTAGGCTGGTCACTGAATCTCTTTTTAACATCTGTTTGCTAATCTATCAGATGAGAATGATAGATTTTGTTCAATTGGCCTAAGTTATTTGGGGAATCATACAAGACACTAGATATTTGAAGATAGTTTGGAAACTTAGAAGGCCTGAGTAAATATAAAGTGTCATTATAGTGTTATTTAAAATCTAGGACAAAGTCTAGCTGTCTTAATTACTTCAATTCGATAACCAGAAGGCCCCAATATCATAGTGTTAGCAAAGCAAAATCAGTCAGCCACTTAATTGTGGGGTTGGAAAGACAACAGCAACCCTGAGAAATATTCCAATCTCTTTCTCATACTGGAGCTACCTAAAACCAATACATAAATACAAGAAGTAATAGGAAATTGTTGCTGATGTTTCAGACTAGCCCTCATGAATGAGGATTCTACATGTAAACATCTATATAATGTCAGAAAGAGAAAGGAGACAACTAGGTTATTGTAGCTGAACAGTCTAGTTGAAATATTCCTTGCTGTCTATAGCTCTATTATTTTTGTACTGTGAGAATTCCTTGGGGTAGGATGGAAATGTTTTATGTGGGGGCAGAATGGATGTGTCTTACATGCCAGGCCATGCTGTCAAGCTGCCCAGGGTCTGAGGTACAAAGGATGCCTGAGGGATTGCCATTGATATATCTGTATCACACAATTTCAAAGGCTCTGTCTTTGACTTTGTCTTCGGAATTGTTCCCTTTTTCTTCTGTGTCAGAAATTTGAAAACTCTTCCAGTTAGAGGTCAAAGGATCCTGACATGAGGTACAGTTAAGGGCTGCAAAAATCAGTGGCCACTCATTCACTCATTTGTCTGTGCCTTCCCTCAAAGAGACTTAGGTAGACTTTGCATTGGTTAGCATACATCTTGGTATTCACAGACCTCCAAGTACCCGTGGGTAGATTTCAGTGGTTGTTGGAAGGGGAAAAGAATTGTATATTTATTTCTACTAATCTCTAATTGAAAATTGGCATTCCCTTTGATTATTTAAAAACTTTATTCTGAGAAACATTCTGTAGGCTTCACCAGATTGCCAAAAGGGTCAATGTCACAATAAAAGGTTAAGAGCCCCTGACACAGAGAAAAAGAATTTGTTATTGGGCCCAATAAAATGTTTTTTCTTTACTTGTTTATTCAGATGTAGGAAGAAAGGATATATTATGGAAAAGGAGTTTTCTCATTAGTCAAAGGAAGATAAACATTCATCTTATCGACCACAATCTAGCTAGTTTTTTTAAATTTTCACTAAAGCTTTTCAAAACAGTTTCTCTAGAAAGTTCTAGGCTTTGATTGAATGAATGAAAACACATTTATTATATGCTTTTTGTGTGAAAGCTTGTCTTGTTCAGTTATTTAAATAATGCCTGACTCTTTGTGACCCCATTTGGGATTTTCTTGGCAAAGATATTGGAGTGATTTGCCATTTCCTTCTCTAATTCATTTTATAGATGAGGAAACTGGAGCAAACAGGGTTAAGTGACTTACTTAGGGTCACACAGCTAGTAAATGTCTGAGATTGGATTTGAACTCAGGTCTATCCTGTCTCCAGACCCAGCACTCTATATACTGTACCCCCTATTTGTCCCAGTAACTATATACAAAGCATCATTCTAAGGGCTTGGAAATAACAAATAAAAAAGCAAGACAGTTCTTACTCTCAAGGAGATCACATTCTAATAGAGAGGGAAAACACACAAATTAGGTTTTAGCTGCAAATCAGATGTAAAGGCCTCATTATTCTAAGGGTTGAGTGACAAAGACAATAACAACAAATCTTTAATATCACTTCAACTGATAAAAAAAAATCATCTTTTTTTTTCTGATGGTAAGCCCTTTGATAGTGCCAAGGTCTTTGGCAGAGAGAACCTTGGTGGTTGAACTCAAAGTGGGGTTAGTGGTCTGAGAGGCACTGCCATCCCTTGGGCTCTTTGGTTCAAGATCCTACAATACCTTCACTGGGAATGGAAGTGGTAGTGATGATTTTACTTGCTTAACACGTGCCTTCATCTGTTTCTCCCTATGGTGAATAAAAAACCCTAATTAAAAACCCCTTCTGGGTAATTAATAACAAATATATTAATTAGACTAGGTGGTAATCAATAAATTGATGGTCAGTGTTTTCTCTTAGTAACTAAAGAACCTCCAGTGGAGACCCTGAGAGCATTAGATACCTTCTTGAAAGGGAATGTCCCTGACAAATGAAAATCAACCCTAACTGGTAGACATTTAATGAGAAGGTGGGCTGGAAGTTTTCAGCCCCTCCTGCTAAAAACCTGGCTTCATCATAAGACTCAGCAGTCCCCCATAATCTAGACAGAGGAATCCATCTCCATCCAAACCTCTCTGGTTGGGCTTCTCCTTCATGAGCTGGGTCACCTTTAACTCTCTTGAAGGGGTAAAAGGACAGGGACTCCTTTCCCCAGGGTATGGACTCTCCCAGATCAGATTCTATTTATATTCTAAACCAAAGTTCTGTGTCCTAGTTGGGTGGAACTTCACCCAAGATTAAAGATCTTGTCCCTTGAGGGTTAGGAGCAATCTTATCAGCCACAGCCTTCAGAGAATAGCTTTAACAAAAGCTGGGCCTTAAGAAAATAGCAGAAAAGCCTGCATCCCAACATTATAATTGGTTATTAATGTAATAGTATTGTAATAATCTCATCTCTTGCTGCTTGGTTTCTTTTTTTAAAAATTGATTTGTTTATTTACTTTTAGTTTACAAGATTCACTTCCAGAGTTCCTTGAGTTTCAGATTTTCTCCCCTCTTTCTCTCTCTCTCCCCTCCCCCACCCCCACCATGGCAGCATGCAGTCAAGTATAGAATCTGCAAATACTTTCACATTGGACATTAGTCTGGTTGTATAGAAGGGTTGTAACCAACAGAGTGAACAATGGGAAAGAAGAAACAACACCAAACATGGAAAAGGAGAGCATGTAGTTTGCTTCAGTCCCCATTTAAACTGCTTTTTCTAGAGCTTTCTCTGAACATAGGCATCTTCCATCCTGAGACTTTTAGAGATATCATGATTGTGCTGAGAAGAGTACAGTTTATCAAAGTTGGACCTCTGCTAAGGTTTCTTAATCACCGCAGACAAAGTAAGAAAGGAGCTGGAATGATGCTTTACTATCCATATGAGCAGTAGTGCTCCCTGGGGACATAAAGGGGATGAGTCAGAGCTCAGAAATCCTTTGTCTGACTAAGGGGCCCCTTAGTGGTCTGGGGTCATGGGCTTTTTGGGAGGCCACTTATGCATGGAAGCTTTACTCCAACTTGATGAGATGCTTGTCTGGTCCAGTATTACTCAGAGCTTTGTCAATTGCTTGAACAACAACAATAATTAAAACAACAGTTAGCTTTTATAAAGCACTTGAAGGTTCTCTAATTTGTTGTTTGTAACTACCCAGCAAGGTAGCTAACCCTGTACTGTTGTGATACTATTTTTTTTACAAATGAGGATACTGTGTTCCCATGAGATTAAGGGGCTTTCCCACAGCTCATGCCTGTTTGAGGCAGAATTCAAACTCAGTTCTTCCAGACCCTAAGTTCACCTAGCTATCCAATCTCAATGGGTAGCAGACTGACCACCCTACCTAGCTCCCTTTCATCTGGCATTTGCACTGCCTTGGCTACCCAAAATGCTGTTCTGAGGCTCCCCCTGCTCTTCCTCTAATTCATGGCCCTGTTTTAAATTCCCTGTCTCCATCCTGTCTTTCTTGTATGACAGAGAAAGTAATGTAGGACATGCTTCCCTTCCATGCAGATCTGCCTCCTTCTTTAATTTCTTCTGACTACTTAGACCTTAACATCCACCTGGAATGTGATATTAAAAGGGCTAAAAAAAAAAATTTGTTCTCACCAATCCATTCTGAATTCTGGCATTCTCTATACTCATTTCTGCCTTTCTCGCCTCTTCTCAATCCTCTGCAATCTGGCACAATTCCATCAGAACTATTCCCTCTGAGGTAGTGATCTCCTGAGGGGTAAATCCAATGGCTGTTTTTCAGCCTCTACAACTTATTGATCCTTCTTCAGTCACTGTCACTATTGACCACTCTTCCTTCCTAGACACTTTCTCCTTTCTGAGTTTTTGTGATGCTATTATCTTCAGGCTTTTTCTTCCCTGACCTGACTTCAGTCTCAGACTCTACCATCCATGTCCCAACCTCTTTGAAAGAGTATATAGTCCAGGACTGTGTTCTGATGAAGAGGTTACCCAAAGAAGGTCAGGGTTGCCTGAGACCCCAAACATGTTGGGTCCTGCAGAAAGAATTCCACTCAAGTATTCTCGGCCAAAGAAAGACGGAGTTTATTGAAAGTTCAAGTTCGCCATATGGGGTAGACTCTTAAGGAACCAGTCTATGCTAGGTTGTTCTATGGTGCTTTCACAGAGCAAATCTGTGCAAAGCTATTCTATGGCGCTCTCATACCACATGGAAGGGAGATAAAGTCTTATATACAGAGGAATCTAGGGGTGGTCTGGAGGAGGAGTTTGGGGAGGGTCTTCAGGATGGTCAATGAGGTCAATGCAAGGGTGAATTCATATTCTGATAGGCTCAAGGGTGGGAAGCAGATGGACAATGGAGGGCCAGGCTAGTAAGAGGTTTGGGCCCAACCACAATAAAATACTTATGGCTTCTGCAAATGCCTCATCAAGTGGAAAGATTCAATCAGACTTCAAGGGGTTTCCCAGAGCGTATACCTCAAAGATTCAGGGAGAGCTCAAGGAGAGGGGGGGTCCCAGAGCCTACACCTCATCACGGGGAGTTCTTCATTTCTCTACATTCTTTTTCAATGATCTCATTGTTCTCCCATAGATTCAATTGTCACCTTTATGCAGATGACTTCCAAGTCCATATACCTAGCCTTAATATCTCTCCTGAGCTCCAAATCCCCGATCATCAGCCACATCAAACTCAGTGTGTCCAAAAAGGAACTCATTATCTCCATAAAATGTACCCCTTATGCCAACTTCCCTTTTGCTTTCAAGGTACTACTGTCCTTCCAGACACCCAGGTCTACAACGCTGGAGTCAGCCTTGACTCTTCACTCTTCCTCATCCTACATATCCAAATCCAGTAAATTCTGCCTTCCTATTGTTTCTCTTATCCTTCCCATTCTTTCCACATTCATGATCACCATTCTACTTGAGGCCCTTTTCACCTCTTGATTGGACTTTTGCAAGAACTGCCGAATTATTACCTGCTATATTTGCAAAGCACAGGGTTGACTGTGCTGCTCAAGAAGTTTCAGTGACTCCTTCTTACTGGCAGGATAAAAAATAATAATAGCTGGGGGGCAGCTAGGTGGTATAGTGGATAGAGCACCAGCTCTGGAGTCAGGAGGACCTAAGTTCAAATCTGGCCTCAGACACTTAACACTTACTAGCTGTGTGACCTTGGGCAAGTCACAACCCCAGTTGCCTTGCTTCAAAAAATAAAAATAAAAAGAGAGACTCCCATTCTAATGGGGGAGACAGCACAAAAACAACTATGTACAGACATGATGGAGTAGAAGGAGGGTAATGACAGTGGGAGGGGACACCTTGAACCTTCCCTTGTCTGTGTGTGGTAAGGACAGTGTTAACCAGAAGCTCTACTGTCCTGTGCTCATTCAGCCCACAGCCACTACACTGTTCTCTTGGATGTTGAGGGAGTGACCATAGAATAACATGACTATTTATACAAAGAATCATATCCTAAGTTTACATGTTAATACTTTCAGCCTTTCCCAACTGTCACCTTGGGACTCTGCAATGACTCCAGGACTGGTGCTTAAAAAATGTGTGTCCCTCCTCCTCTTTGGGGCTTTTCCTCAGAGCCTGAAGCACATTCTTTTGGTTTTCCTCCATGGTGACAAATCTGTGTCCTTTGAGGAGGGATATGATTTTTGGAAATGTCAAAGAGTCCGTCGGAGCCAAGTCTTGTGAATAAGGTAGATGATACCATTTTGGGTAAAAAACACAAGATGTGACTGTAAAATGAGACTAGTCATCTTGTGCAGCTTATAAACTGGCTCCAAAGGCAATTCCCAAAGACAAGTATTCTGGGCAAAGGCAGTAACACTGGAAAGCATGACCTGACCCAGGTGAAGAATTTAAAGGAAACCATCTAGTCAGATGTCTAAGTTATACGGTATTCATAAGAAAAGAAATCACTTTACCTTGTGGCCCTGCATAAGTTATGGAGCAGTTTTCAGTTAGAGATGAAGCTAGGTCAAGGTAACCAGTGCTTTCCATCTGGACCTGAAACGAAAAGGATACTGACCGAACTTACATACCTTCAGCTGGTAGAAATACTTGAACATAACAATTAGCTAGCAAAAATAATTAGTTAAGGGGGCAGCTAGGTGGTGTAGTAGAATAGAGAACTGACCCTGGAGTCAGCAGGACCTGAGTTCAAATTTGACCTCAGACACTTAACCTTTACTACCTGTGTGACCTTGGACAAGTCACTTAACCCTGATTGCTCTGCCTTTCCCCCCCACCCCCCGCAGGAAAAAAAAAAGAATAATTAGTTGAATTAGGGAGCTATCAGTTTGTGCTTTTTCCTCTTCTTTCCTTCCCATCAATGTCCTGGGCTCATGAGTCTTTTGCTTAGGTTTCTTTTCCTGTACTGTCTTCCTCTCTCTAAGCTATTTGTGCCAGGTGGTGGTATACTGCTTGCTTCAGACTCCAGAATTTCTAGTTTTAGCTCTTTTGTGAATGGTTTGTTCAAAAAGACACATAGAGGCTATTGATCTCAAAGAAAGTTTAGAAGGAAGTGGGGTAACCTGAAACAAGATAAATGTCCATCAACTGGGAAACAGCTAATCAAATCATAGTATATGAATGTAGTGGAATATTATTGCAAAAGAAGAAACAGCAAATGTGAAGAATGCAGGAGGACTCTCTAGTTCTTGGGTCTTAGGAAGAAAAGAAAATGCAGAATAAAATAAACTTTTATGTAGTGCTCAACATGTCCTAAGGCACTGTGCTAGGCTCCAAGTATACAAAAACCAAGGGAAAAAAAAGCAGTTGCTACCTTCAAATGGCTTACACTCTATTAGAAGAGGTAAGGTAAGGGTGGGATGTTGGTGGTGTGTCTGTTTGTCTATCCATCTTTCAGCAGCTAGGTGTCTCAGTGGATGGAGTGCTAGTCCTGGAGTCAGAAAGATTCATCTTTGAGGTCAAATTTGACCTCAGATAGCTGTGTGACCCTGGGCAAGTCACTTAACCCTGTTTGCCTCATTTTCCTCATTTGTAAAATGAACTAGAGTAGGAAATGGCAAACCACTCCTATATCTTTGCCAAGAAAACCCCAAATGGGACCATGAAGAGTTGGACATGAAGGATACGACTGAACAACAACAAAATGCATGTGTGCATGTATTATATGTTTATGTATACATATACACATGTGCATACAAACACACATACACATGTGCATATTTCTACATGCTTTATCTACTATGCTACCCAGCTACTAGGCAGTGCAAGTGGTGAGAGCACTGGGTCTGGAGTCAGGAAGACCAGAGTTCAGATGCAGCCTCAGGCACTTTTGATCTGAATGACCCTGGGCAAAGCACATAATCTCTCTGTGCCTCAGTTTCCTCACCTGTAAGATAAAGATAAAAATAGCACCTACCTCACAGAGTTGTTGTGAGGGTCAAAGGAGATATTTGTAAAGCTCTTAGCACAAAGCCTCCTGTAAGGTAGATTCTTCTTAATACATGCTTTCCCTTCCCTTTTCCTCTAAGGACAGGTTCTTCAAACACTAAGACATTGTGGCTTCTGGGTATGGGAATGTTTGGGCTCAGATAGACCTTCCTAGACTTTTATCAGAAGAGTGAGTGTTTGCCAGTCAGATCCTATCACCAGCCATTATGCAAAGGTGCCAGAATGGTTCACCCATTCCCCACCGCCTCTAATCCCGCAGTACTATATATACATTAGACTTTCCTCTCAGTATTTTCCTACCTATCACTTTCAACACAATTTCTTCTAGAATTGGAAAGGTTTAAATATTAGCCAAAAGGAGAGGAGAGGAGAAAGTGTGACTCAAATATTCTTTTCAAGATATTTGCTAGACCTAATATTTTTTTTTTTGCAAGTGCCTGGTAATTTATGAATTCACACCATTTCTTTACAATGCCTCTTCTTCCCTTTTTGGACAGTGGTTGTTGTCCAAAGACTCCAAAGTCCCTTTGAAGAGAAATTGAGACTAAGATAGAAATTACTTTCTGATGTCTATTCTTTCCCCCCTCCCCTAAACACTCACCCTACCCCACCCTATGGTAGAAAGAATATATGGAAACTTCCCCAGTGAATATATCCACATTTTTCAATTAGATACATAATTGACACACCCCTTGATGGACTTTTGACAGAGGTGTGCTTAGTGAAAGCAAGGGTAGGTGTGCAAACAAAGAGGTTGTTAAATGTAATGGGATAGAGAAGATGCAAATTCATTGGTTTGGGATAGTGGAAGAGTAACAGTCATAGCTGTTCAAACATAAAGGATGGGTTCTTATCAGCTGATACTTTCTTATTCCCATAAAGGAAATAGCCTCTAAGTATCTGTGAGAAATCCATCTTGATTCTAGAGACCTGCTCTGTACTCTTGGTTTTGTTTTATTGGAATAGGTACTTGGCATTAAGTAAAATACCATTGTGATCCATAGTTGCTTTTTTTTCACATTATTATTTGTCCAAGGGAATTTCTTTCCCAGAGTGTTAGAATATCGTTCCCTTCTGTTCACTTGAGAGGGCATTTCAAGTCTGCCCATTTGAACTTCAAATGGTATTCAGGTATTGTGTGTTCTAGAGATAATCCCTTAAAAGGCAACAGGTTTGTCAGTCTCTTTCTGTGGTCAGTAAGAGGAATCTGACTTGAGGAGGCATTCGAAGAAGCTACCATTAATGGGGAGAAGAAAAAGATTCTCACAATAGCTAACATTTTGTTTGGTGCTTTATACTTGATGCTGAAACTTCCAGATGTCAAGGTCCAACCATCTCTTACTGAAAGTACACCATGTCTGACATAGAATAGAAATGGCTAGTCATTCAAAAGGGATTTGGCTTGCTATTGACTTCATGATGTAGTTTATCACTAGCAAAATCTTCTGCATCCTCTGTGCCCCAAACTTCAGGCAAAGCCAGTTAGGAACACTAAACTCCCAAAGCTATACTTCTCCACTTAAAAAAAAAAAGTCTTATCCTGGCTTATATCTCTTCTTCTTCTCCTCAAGAAACAGCTTTACAACAGCCAATAAAATGAGCCAGTCTAAGAGACATTAGTGAGTTTTGCTTGTTTGTGAGAAAGAGACTGATCCAATCCTTGGTGATGTTGTTATAGGTAATACTTACCACCTCCATAACTCAACTACCTTAGTTCAACCATAGTTCAACCATACAATCCAACGTTTATCTAACTTCTAAGTATCTACATTATCTGCCACACTACTGGTCTACTCTCATTTCTCATGACCTCTCAGTTTAGTAAATAAAGGACAGATTGTGGCAAACTCCTTAGAATCTTCTATTTGGAAGGAACCTGAGAGTCCATCTAGTTCAATTCACATTGAGAGAAGAATACACTCTATAATGTTCTCAACAAATGGTCATCCAGACTTTTCTCTAGAAAAGGGGAACTCACAACTTTCTGTGGTGGCACATTCCACTTTTTACCAGTGGAATTTTTAGGAAGCTTTTCCTTGCCAACTGCTACCTATTATTCTTCTTTCTTCCCTCTGGGAAAAAAGAACAAATCTAATCCCTCACCACATGACTATAGAGATCTAAATATTGGAAAACATATCGCATGTATCCCTCCAGATCTTCTCCAGGCTTTACATTCTCAATTCCTTTTTTAAGGCTTTGGTTTTTTGGACCTCTTTTGCTGTTTGGGTTAGTCTACTTTAAAATTTTATTTTCTTCAGTATTTTTTTGTTATTTAAAAATTTTTTTAGGTTATTTTTTTTCAGTATTTTTGGGGGACTCCTTTAGCAAGCTGTTGACTCATTTTTCATGACTTTCTTGCATCATTTTCATTTGTCTTCATTATTTTTCTTCTACTTCTCTAACTTTATTTTCAAAATCATTTTTGAGCTCTTCCATGGTCTTCAACCAATTCTTTTTCTTGGAGGCTTTGGACGTAGGAGCTTTGACTTTGTTGTCTTCTTGTTATATGTTTTGATCTTTCTTGTCACCAAAGTAAGATTCTGTAGGCTGATATTTTTCCTGCTGTTTGAGCATTTTCCCAGTCAATTACTTGACTTTTTAGCTCTTTGTTTAGGTAGGACTCTGCTTCCAGTGTGGAGAATGCACTGTCACAAGCTTTAGGGTGTTTGTGCAGCTGTTTCCAGAGATACTTCTAGGGACCTATAAATTTTCAGTTCTTCCGAGGTGGTATGATCAAAGGAGGGGTGTTTCCTTCCCTCCTGGTCTGTGCTCTGGTCTGTGGGTGACCACAAGCACTATTTTTTGCCTTGAAACTCTGAGGATTCCCTCTCCATTGGCACCAGGAGCTCCTCCATGCCAGGACTCCTCCTCACCCTGGGACTATGACCCAGATTGAAGCAAGGACAAAGCAAGAGAATCCTTCCTCAGAACCAACAAAGAGATCATCACAATCCCACTCCAATCAGTTGCTCTATCCCCCTACCATCTGTGGGACAAGAACTCCATAAGCAGCCACTGCCACTGTTGCCCTGGAGCTGGGGCCAGAATGGGCTCCTCTCTCACCTAGGTCCCATAGACTTTTCCTACTGACTTTCTAAGGTGTCTGTGGCCTTTGTGGGTTGAGAAGCCTGGAAACCACTACAGCTTCCAGTGATTCAGTGACCTGAGGCCTGCTTCAGGTTTTCTAGGGCCCTACCTGTGCTGCATGGCCTACATTGGACTGCAATCTTCTCTCTGATTGGCCCAATAGACCTTTCCTGTTGACCTTCAAGGTTGTCTTGGGCTGGAAATTTGCTTCACTGTCATTTTGTGGGTTCTGCTACTCTAGCATTTGTTAAGTCATTTTTTACAGATATTTGGAGGGGTTTGAGGAAGAGCTCAAGCAAATCCTTACTTTTACTCCACCATCTTGGCTCAACCCTCCATTCTCAATTCCTTAAGTTAATCCTATTTCTTATATTTGAAGCCTTTTGCCTTCATTTATTTGGAATTTTTTTATTTTATTGATGTCTTTCACAAAGAGTGGTACTTAAACAGAATACAAATATTCTATATGTGGTCTAACCAGAAAAGGAAACAGTGGGACTGAAATCTTCCTCACCCCAGATCCTTCACTTCTCACACCATATTTGATCAGATGACTTTCAGTGTTGGTCCATAAATTCATCAGTTTACAGATCCTTGAAGGCAGGGACCAAGTCTCTTAATTCTCTTGTTCCACAGGCTCCCTAACATCTAGAGGCAGAGTAATAATGATAGCTGGGGAGAAAAATGGTTGTCTTGATTGCTCAACTGGCTTTAGAATGCCAGTAAGAAGAAAGCTGCTTTCCTAATAGTAATAAATCTTGCCATGATTTTCTATAAGCACCTACTTCTTGCTTAGGGCAGTGAGTCTTGGGGATCTTGCCAGAGGCCTTTCCAAGGAGATCACACCCTTCTAGAGAAGCCCATTCCTGCGTTCCCTTTTGTTTGTCTTTATTTTTCATTTTCAAGTTGAAGCTGTGTGCTCTTGGCAGCAGAGGACTCCTTAGGATGACTAACACATTACAGGCTCCTCAGTATTCTAGGATTACGGGTAATGTTACTGGCAACCCACACTGGGGAAAAGGTAACCTCTGGAATTCTTAGTTACCAGTTTGTTGTGTCAACATTCTTGGCTGGAGCTGGCACATCTGTATATCTGATGGCCTCCTCCTCTACTCTATTCCCCACTAGCTGCCTGCCATAGGACTTTTTCAATTTTAAGCTATTTATTTTTAGGGAAACCTCAGAGAGTAAATGAATAAAGAAGAAGGGATAAAGTGAAATAACTTGCAGGATGATTGCAGATAGCAAATTTGCTTGTTTCTCACTTTGATCAATCTGCCTTGGGCAACTCCCAATCAGACTTCCTGGTGTACAGCTGTATTCTGATGGTAGGCAGTGTATGTAGGCATCAAATGCCCATAGTCCCTTTCCTCCTATAATGGTTTTTATTGTTCTTTATGCAGAACTGGGGATTTTTCTTAAAAGCCACTTTACCTAGCCAAAACAAAAACAGAAGCACAACCCCAAAATAAAAACACTTTTCTTAAGAAACACTCACTACCATTGTTTTCATCTTTAAAAGGGCTACTTCCTGCAAGGAAGTCAAAAATCCCTTACAACTCATATGGATACTTAGCATCATTAGTGTTTGTACATTAACAGAACCTATTTCTTAGACCTCAGTTACAGTAAGTGCTTAGGGCCATACATCTTCAAGCCTTATTTGTCAAGCTATATTAGTTCAATTAGTTATTTGCAGCATGAATATATGGGCATTTCTCATGCCCTCTGGATATGTACTGATGATACTGAAATCAGTAAAAAGAAAAAAAAAAACATTAAAAACAATCAAAGGAAATGAAGCCCTGGGCAGTGGTGTTTGAAACTTAAGGGAATGAAGAGGCAAAGGAAAATTGCAAAATGAATTTGAGGGTCTTTCACAGAATGGTGTGTCCTTGTCAACAGATTTGATTATATTAAACTATAGCTACATTTTGGATGGACAACATCCAAATTGGGAATGGCAAAGATGTGAAGTCACTCTCTCACCGCATAATACCTTTTTTCCCCATCTTCCTCATGGTTACTTTTGCCATAATTTTGTCTTTTGAATGGCCAAAGTCATCTGTTTCAGTGCCCCCCACCCATGTCTGTCCCTATCCTCTTAGTCTAGAGTGCTCTTGCTTCAACATAACCAGTCCCCTACCCTGCAAAATGTTCCTACTTCCTCAGTGAGAATAATCTCTGAAGTGTCAAGAAGAAAGTAATGTGATTAACACTTGCAAAGGCTTCAAAAGATATCAGATTTACACTAAAGTATGCAATCTTTTGGACATTTTAAAATAAGACTTGTTAAGTAAGCCAAGGGAGTTTCTAATTGGTAGAATTTCAACTAGTGAGTCAAAATAAAGAATTTCCAACAGATAAAAGTTAGGGTAGGGTTTTGGGAGCAGTAGTGGTAGTGGAGCAAGAAACCTTATCCTTTACATTTTTTCCCTGTAGGCAATTACTTATTCTACATATGGATAAGGTCACTAAGGTCTAAGTAAATTGTGTGAATTCTTTTTTAATGATTTTTGGGGGAGCATTCTACTTAATAGATGGCATCCTATCTTAATTTTCTGTTCATATTTAGATATTTACAAGTAAGGACAAGGTCATCCATAGAAGGGTGATTTTTTAACTTGAGAACTCTCAAAATTTGCCCCTGGATGTTCTAGACCAGTGGTTTCCTCACTCACAAAGTGAGTTGCACAGGACAAACAGATGAGTTCAAAATCCAAAATGAGTTGAAATTTTCACTAGAGATCCCATTCCATTGTCTTCCCCCTCAAACCTACCTCTCCTCCAAAGTTCCTAGTTTCTGTCAAGGGCACCACTATCCTCCCAGTCATCCATGTTCGTAAGTTTAGCTTCAGCCTCCAATCACTTGCCATCTCTACCTCCTCAGCAACCCTCAATTCTGTTCCCTTTCCTTCACTAGCACACTCTGGGTCATATGTCCTCATCACCTCTTGTCTAGACATTTGTGGTAGTCTCCAAATTGGACCCCTTGCCTCAAGTCTCTCCTTATTGCAATATTCATCCTTCACACAACTGCCAACATTATTTTCCTAAAGCACAGTTCTGACCTTATCAGCCTCCTACTCAATAAACTCTAATCACTCCCTACCAGCTGTAGGACAAAATATGAAGTGCTCTGTTTGGTCTTTTAAATCATTCATGACCTGACTCCCTCTTCCCTTTCCAGCCTTATAATACTTAATGTCCCTTTATGCATTCTGTCATTCAGACAAACTGACCTTCTTTCTATTCCTTACACTCACACAAAAACTCAACTAAAATATCTAAATATGAATAGAAAATTAAGATAGGATACCATCTATTAAGCAGAATGATAAAAAAGGAATTTATTAAAGTTTTATTTTACATAAAATCAAAATCTTAATTCATATAATTTAAGTCTTTTAAATTCTTAATTCACATAAATAATAAATTCTCAATTCA
>CM053596.1:107531188-107579287 GCA_028646575.1 Pseudocheirus occidentalis
TTGTGAGAGGCTAATTGTATGTCCCTCCTTCCTATCCTGCACGCCCCCCCGAAAGATTTTTTTAAGAGGTTAAAAAATTCTCTTTCTAAGCTTTTAACTATGTAGATATCAGTCTTTATAGGATACTACACTCATTTTCAATGACAAAAGTTTATTTTTAAGTGGTTTACAATAGTGATGGCTTCATAGTACCTTTAGCTAACATCTCAAGGCATATAATATATGTTTATGGTAAGGTTCATCATTTACAATAGTAGATACAATCCATATTTCATTTTCCTTGAGAATTTTAATTTTGGGGGCTGAATTTTTTGTCAGATTGAATGAGTATCCTTGTTTTAACCTTATAATATGACTAACAAAGAGATCATATTAGAAGTAGGAGAAATGTCAACTCTGACATTTTCTCATTCACTTGTTCTTGCATTGGCCGAATCCTTTTCAATGGAGGAATATTTTTTTCTAGGTATCTTTCTAAATCACTTGTCTGTTTTCTGAGGGTTAGTTTAGTTAAAGGCAGTTAAGTGGTATAGTGGATAAAGTGCTGGGCCTGGAGTTGTGAGGATTAAGGGAGATAATAATTATAAAGGACTTAATACAGTACCGCGCACCCAGGGGTAGGGAACCTTCGGCCTCAAGGCCACATGTGGCCCTCTAGGTCCTCAAGTGCAGGGACTTTCCCCCTCCACCACCTGCAGGGCTTTGATGAATGCTTGTTTCATTTCATCCTAAGATAATATTAGCATTTTTGATGGATCACATCACATTATTGACCCATATCAAGCTTGCCATCCACTAAAACTCCTAGATCCTTTTTTCATCCTAACAGTTGTCTAACTATATCTCCTCTATACTTTATTGAGTAGCTGATTTTTTAAAAAAAGCTCATGTTCTTTATATTTATTCCAATTATAATTAATCCCTGTAGATGTACTCCTCTAGTCTAGCTTGCAATATACTTTTTGTATGCTGTTTTTTGTCATATAATATATTAGCTTTCCCTTCCAGTTTCGCGTAATCTATGAACCTCATCCAAGTCATTGATAAAATTTTTGAAAAGATCATAGCCAAGAACAGAGCCTTACTTCACCCTAGTAGAGGCCTCCCTCCAGATTTACATCTCTCTATTAATCATTGGCCTCTTGGGGCTGGTATTCAGTCACTTCCCTGTGGTTTATTCCCTATTTAAATTTCTTCTCATTGAGGTCATAGGTCTTTCCTCCTAGTCCAAAAGATCTAGTGTGGCTTTGACAAATGCCTTGCCGAAATCCACGTAAACAATGGCTATGGCATTTCTCTGATCCGATAATCTGCCCAGTCTGGAAAAAAAAAATAAGCTCAGTCTGACATAACCTGTTCTAGCTGAACCCCTGTTGACTCAGTGATCACATTCTGCTAACAGTGGTTGAGCTTCCAGGAATAATGGAACTGAATCTGATCCTTAGACACTTACTTGCTGTGTGGCCCTGGGCAAGTCATTTAATCTTCCTGTGCCTCAGTTTCCTTGGCTATAAAATGGGGATAATGACAGAACCTATTTCACAGGGTTGTTGGGAGAATCAGATGAGATAACATGTGTAAAGGGCTTTGTAAACCTTGAATGCTGTTGATATTATATTTCTGCTGAGTTCTGTCCTGTTCTATCCAGACTCTATCTGGAATACTATGCCCTGTTCTAGGCCTACCATTTTAGGAAGGATATTTAAAAGCTTCAGAATGTCCAGAGAAGTGCAAGCAAAATGGTGACAAGCCTCAAGACCATGCCATATGAAAATCTTTTCAGGGAACTGTAACTATTTAATCTGAAGAAGAGAAGACTCAGAGGTTTCTTCAATGGCCATCTTCAAAGACTTGAAAGATGGTGATAGGGAATAGGGGTTAGATGTTGTCTTTATCTCTAGAAGACAGAATTGTTGGTAACAAGAAGAAGTTAGAAATATTTTTTAATAGATAATTTTCTTAATAGGTAGAGCTATCCAAGGGTGGAATGGACTGCCCCAGAAGGTAATGGGTTCCTTCTCATTGGTTGTCTTTGAGCAAAGCCTCAAAGGATCATTTGGGAATGTAGAAGACACTCTCATATGAATCAGACCATGAGGTTGTTCAGTCCCTTTCCATCTCTGCTGTACCTACTAGACCATTCAACCTTCAAATGTTCAGGTTCTAGACAAAACAGGTCAAGAACGTCAATAATTCTGAGATTTATGATTTTTACCATGTGGGAACTCCCATCACTGATGCAGATTAGAATTTTTCTACAGTTTATAGTGCTAGGGAGTTGCCTGAGGCTTCCATAAATGAAATTCAATGACTTTAGAATTGTGTCAAAATGCATTTAAAAAATTTCTCCAAGAATCACAGTCAGGCTAATTGATCTATAGTTTAAAGAATAAACATTCCTCCCTTTTTGGACAATGTAGAAATATACGCTCTTCTCCTGTCCTACAGCATCTCTTTTATTTCCTAAAGGAAAGTGAGAGGTCCACTTCTACTGCATTTAATGACAGATAACCCAGACATCTTGACCGAATCAATCAATTAAAAAAAAAAGTAAACAAGGTATTCATTATACTATGTTATAGAAATAGGTTTTTTATTGCATAAATTAAAAAATAAGATAAACAAAAATTTAAAAAGTAAACCAGGTTTGAAAAATCCATAATCAATATGAAAGAATCATAAGGGAATTAGGTCATTGCATAAAGCATTTGAGGACATACAGGATATCTCATGAATAGCTAAAGAGAAAAAAAAAGTCACATTCAATGGGTCTACAGATACCACTTCAAAATAGTCTGGGGGTTTGACTATTTTAGTAGTGGTCAATTTAGAGTAGGTTGAATCTAGTGGCAAGAGATTTTGAGAGGAAACTGCCTTTGGGGAAGCAGAGAGAGTTTTCTCTCAGTATTTTTTTCCCTTTCCTGAAACTCAAGGAGATTGTTAAGTTTGAGAGATTCATCAGAACTGAGTTTTCCAGCCACTGGAGAATGGCTGCTAGAGTTTTAATGGACAAGGAGGGATAGAGAATGTGCCTGTTGGCAAGTATAGAAAGACAGTCACTCAAAGATGGTGACAACTTCTGAAAGGGAGAGCCTTCATGTTGAAAGTAGTGCATACTGTGAACTCTAGAAAGACACCAATCTGTGGAACCTAGCAAAGAGCTAAACCTAAGGGGAACTTTATGAGGACTCAACATGGGAAAAAAATTATCCTTGGTCACATGTGTTCTCTACATGTGTACCCTATTGCCTTCATACTTTAAGGTAGAACCATTCTCCACAGTGATCTTGTGTAGTAAAGTCAAGAATGTATCCTTGATTTGGGGGAACTATTTTTCTAACAACTAAACTTGCTATACTTATTTAGTAATATCCTTTCCTAAGAGCTAATTGAGGCTACCAGCTGAAAATTAAGGTTGTAGGTGGGGGCTTCCAAGTGACAGCGCTAGAAACCACAATCCCTCAGGGTTAATCTGAGAACTCTGAGAGAAGGTGTAGTTACATTCTCTCTGGAGACCATGCCCAGCCATGGAAATGGGAATTGAGGTATTTTCCCACAGAGGGGAACTACATACAGTTTTTCTAAATAAACTGGTATAATCCTCCCCGGTAGGGTGATGTAAATTCATTGTGAACAACTCACTCTTAGTAATGACTCACTTTTCTTGAGTTTCAATTCCCTATTAATCGTTATTGTTTTGACCTTTTCAATCTAAAGATTATTCTACTTCATTGAGAAAATAGAAATAAAATAGGGGTTGCATAGTCCTGTATTCTCCTGGTCACTTTTAATTGTTATTTCATCTTCCCTGAAGGGCAGTCTCATCATTTTTTTGATTGTTCTCATAGAGATTTTTTAAAAATTAAGATTCATTTTGTTTATTCTTTAGATTAATTATAAGTAGCTCAGGTAATTCTGGGCTTTCAAATTTCTGGCATTATTAATAGACAGTTATACTACTTTTTCTATTCTTTCTCAGTTACCTGTCTGTCCTTATATCTTCTATACATAGTCATGAGGCCATCACCAGTTGTATTGACCTTTGTCTTGCCACTGGACTGTGATGTCTCTGTAGGGGAGAGTAAGGCTGATGACTTTGCACAACTCTGCCTCACTTCTATCCAATTTACATATAAGTCAAAATGCCACCCTCATGATGTCTTTGGTCCTCATGAGCAACAATAACAACACAGTGATAAATATGTATGTTATGTGTCTGTGTGTGTTTGTATGTACATAGATAGGGACTGGATTTGTGATAGTTTCATTAATATAAGGAACTTCTAGGTGAGGAAATTCCCTCTGAGCATTAAGTGATAAATTTTTTGGTTAAGGTTCATGTAGTCAATATGTATGGGGGGAAAGTCTTGAAGTTAGGTCTTCCTGTTTGTAAAACCTTCTCTTTCCCTCTCTCCTTCCCCCCATACATATGTATGTATATATAAGTGTATACACATACATATATGTGTGTATACACACATACAAACACACACACACAAAGTCATCCCTTCCACACTAGAGGTTAAGGGCATGGTGCCCCCACAATCTGGAAAATCTACATAAAAATTTTTGGTCCTCCTTATATACCAGAAGAAGTCTGAATTTTTTATGGGGTGTTTGCAATACCTTATTGTAAAATTTGGGTTGATATTATATAACTCTTCACATATTTTATGTATTTCTGAGTTTCTAAACTTTTTCTATGTTGTCTGTTGGCCTACACATATCGTCTGTGGCCTCTGCAAAACCATCCCAAATTTCCCATTTAATTTCATGTGCAAACCCACAATATATTTGAAACCACAATGGGGAAAGTCATGATGTGAAAGGGAAAATTGTATATATATATACAGATACACATATATACACGTGTGTGTGTGTGTCTATGCCTGTATGTTAAACCTGAATTGGTCAACAAGTTCCCTATGTAGCTACATTGATCACTTTAGACCAGTTCCCCCCTTTCTTCCTCAACGGGTTCATTTTTATTTTGGCCTCAGAATTTCATTTTTGAGAATTTTCAGTCTTTCTTGAGCTGCCTAATCTTGTTCAATTCTAGATCACATTACCTTAACTGTCATTTGTCTTAATTCACTGAAATCTGTTCCCCTCATGTAGAGAATATGTCAAATTTGCCTGTTTTTTTTTTTTTTTTGGTTTCTTTTTTGTGATATTGTCTAAGCCGGCATGGTCATTACCTCACAAGATTCCTGCTATTTCTATTCCTGTGGATCATTCCCCCTCCATACTTAGAATCAAGTCCAGCATTGCAGTCCCTCTCAATGCTTCCTTCACCTACAGATCATGTAACACAAGACTGGAAAAGGAAGCTCAGTCCCAGGAGAACATGTGTTTGGTAAACTCTTGGATGGTGCGGGAAGAGTACATCTTATTCAAAGGGAAAAGTTTGGATATTTTAAAAATGTTAGTGTGGTCTTTTTTAGGTATGTATATATATGTATACACACATATGTATTCATATACACATACACATGCACATGCACATACACATGCACACACATATACATATATAATATATTCCTGTGTAGAAGTCTATAGACGCACAGCGGACAGAATTTGAGTAAGAACCAATGGAGGGAGAAACAGAAGCCACATTGTTGTAAGAACATATTATGGACATCCTAAGGAAGTTAGGTGGTGCAGCAGATAAGTGTAGGCCCTGGTGTCAGAAAGACCTGAGTTCAAATCTAGCCTCAGAAACTTACTAGTTGTGTGACCCTGGGCAAGTCACTTAACCCTGTTTGCCTCAGTTTCCTTGTCTGGAAAAGGAAATGGAAAATTCCTCTAGTATCTTTCCCAAGAAAACTCCCCAAAAGGTCATGAAAAGTCAGGTGCTACTGAAAAACAATTGAACAATAACAAGAACATGGACGTCTTGGACAGAAGGAAATGCAGAAAGAATTTTAGAAGCAGTTCCTAAGCATGGTATGAATCACCAGATGTAGTACTGATAAAGGAATGATCATTTGCAAGGGTTTCTAAAGGCAGAACAGCCTAGGGATTCTCGGCTTCCCCTATAAGGAATAAAATGTATTCTTTCATTGCTGTTCAGAGACTCTGGATTTTTCCTTCATGTCTCAAGCACCTAAATCAGTGTTTGATACATAATGGATACTTCGTAAGTCCTTGATGCAGTCTGCCATTGAAGAAATCAAAACAATTTGTAGTCATGAAGAAATGATCCAATCATTACTGATTAGAGATGTGTGATTTAAAACAACCTTACCCAAGAGAGTAACATCAATATTGTTTTAAGAACAACTTTGAGCAACCAAGTAATTTTGACCATTATAAATACTCAAATTAATTACAAAGGATATATGAAGGAAGATGCTTTCCAGAGAAAGAACTGATAAATAGAAGCATGTATAGAATGATTTTACACATATACACACACACACACATACGCACATGTTTTTAATGGCAGTCATCTCTGGGCTGGGGAGGGAAGGGTATATGATATATGAAATGAAAGCTATATTTATATATTTAAAAGGAATAGCAAGTTGTACATAAGAGATTTGCAGTTTCATATATAATCATCTTTTTTCTATTCGAAAAAATAGTGCCTGCTGACAATTAATTAAATTTCGTGTAAACATATTTTTAAAAAGTAAACTGTATATAGCAAGTTCTTGGGTTCTTGTATATTCTTTTCAGTTATATATATAAAAATGTTTTGCTGATGACTTTTAAGTCTGTAACATTTTATAGATGAATAGATTGTAGGAGGTCATTTGACTTGCCAAGGCCACATATCTAGAAAATGTATAAAGCAGGATTTGAACTCAGGTCTTTCTGATTCCAGTCCATTTCACTATTTTGCACTTAGATGTTCTTTTATTGCAGTATATGCTTTTTGGCTTAGCATTTGTATTGAAGGAACTTCTCTTCCCCCTCCTCATTTCCATTCAAGTTAAAGCTCTTTTCATAAAAACCATGAGTCTCCAGGCAAACATTTTTTTCCTGGTGTTAAGTACTCAAGGCATCATCATTTCTGTATCAAAAGTCATGGTTTCAGAAGAACAAATCCCTCTGACACCATCTTCTGAATTATGCCAGAAAGTATTGGTTGCTTTTATGTCAAAACATGACTGTTGCTCTATCAGAACTCTATTCTGTGGGAGGAAAAGGTAGCCATAATGGGATATAGACAAAGATTATCTTCTCTTCCCTCTGTGGAAACTTTAAGTCTAAATGTTTAAGATCTTCCCCTTCCTCCTATCCATATTGGAATGTATAGTGCTGACGTTTTCACATTTCAACCAGGAGAAAATGTAATGTGTTGAGTGTATTGTGGAGTTTAAAAATGGGTTTAAATTTGACACCTGCCTTTCCACCATGGGGCTAATGGCCCCAGGATGGGATCCCTAAAGTATGCCAAATAATTGCATCTTCATTGGCTGCTTATCAAGAGTGTCTGGGTCTGCTTAAGAAGACTTTACATTCATCTCCCTTTCAGAGCCTTAACAGCTATTTCCTTTGCAATGGAAGACAAGCAAATTCTCTAAGTGTTACATAATTTCTCTTTTATGTGCATTCTTCTAGAATGTCTACCTCCCCTTTTTAAAATTCTATACTTCTTTTAAAAGTCTTACTCAAGTTTTCAGTGATTATACCCTAGTTCTGAAGAAGGGAATTATTGAATCCTGGACAAGATCTTAGTGTCATAGACTCAGAGATAGAAGGAACCTCAGGACTCATTTTCTCCTCTCTCCTCATGTTATTGGCTTCAGGAAACTGAAGACAAGGGAGGACAAGTGACTTGCCCAAGGTCACAGAGCTAATTAGTAGCAGAGCTGAAACTATAATCCAGATCTCCTAAATCCTAGTACAATGATTCTCCCACTCTTTGTTAATCAATAAACATTTATTAACCATATGTTATATGCTAAGCATCAGACGCACAAAGACAAAAATAGAGTTGTCTTCATGGAGCTTATATCCTAGCAGAGAAAAACTTTCATCCAGACCTCACTGCCCAATCCTTTCATCGTCTGAATTCTTCTACATTTATAGCCTGTATCACCCAATCCAGCACTTGGTGATTTGCTGTCTTGCTTTGTCTTCTAATTATTTCATACATTTGCAATCTTTAGGGGCAGCCCTTGGGGATCATGATGTTAGTGACTTGTCTTCAGTGTTTTTCCATCACTTATTTCTGTGACTTTGTCTTCTTTTCCAGCATCCCTCAGAAGCAGTTGGTGGTGTTATGGACAGAGTTTTGGACTTTGGAGTCAGGAAGAGCTGAGTTCAAATTCAGTATCAGATGCTAGGTTTTTTTTCCAACTATAAAAAACATTTATTTAGTAGTGTAAAGATAGGTCTAAGGGCTCTCCTACAACAAGATTTTTTGGGACCCTAGACAAGTCACTTAATTTCTGCTGCCTTGGTTTCTTAATCTGTAAAGTCAGGATAATAATACTAACAGCTTACTCCAAGTGATGTTTGGATCAAATGAGATCACGTTTGTAACAGTGCTTTGCAAACTTTAGAGTGCTGTATAAATACTATTATTATTGTTAGTTTCACTTTCCCAGGGGCACTCCCATGTCTCATACTGCTTCCCACTGTTGAACCCGCAGTGGCATCTTGGACCTTTCCCTTCACTTTCACCCAATTAAAATGCATTTACTTTATGTCTTATCACGTAGAGTCTTTCTGGGTGACTGGCTAGCTTACTTAATAGACTTAATACATTTAGAGTTTTTGTAGAGTCATAGAATCTATACATTGGGAGGGGCCTGAACATCTTATTGAATTCAATTCTCTGCCTCATGATATATCCTTAATAAATAGTCATTAAGCCTGTGCTTAAAAACAGTGTATATAGGAACATCCTTTTTTCTGAAGGCAACTGATTTGCTCTATTATTGAAAAAGCACCGCTTATTAGTTGAAATCTGTCTACTTTTAACTTCTATCCATGGATCTAGTTCCCTCATGTGTGGCTGCACACAGAGTAAGTATAATCTCTTCCAGGTGACATTCATATTTTAATGGAACGGAGTGAATAAAGAAGGAATTTGGAGACAGTCCAACAGGGCCAATAGTGAAGATATTTGGGGGGTAGCAGCTTTGTAACCACAACACATAACATGCTAGTTTAACATTTTGTCTCCCCAACTAAATGCTATACTCCTTCAGGGCAAAAAATTATATCCCAAACTTCTTTGACTCTTGCCATCCCCGCAAGACCTATGATGTTCCTATTCTGTCTTTCTTCTCAGGCCATGATAAGAAGTTGGAAGCAAACAAAACAACCTTGTAAATGTTCTCCGACAGTTACCAGAGGGGCTGCAAAACCAACCCAAAACCATAGATGACTTCTCTTGAAATGTCTGGCTCCTGGCTAGCTTTTGAAAAGAAGGGCTCAGCAACCCTGCCCTGCCTGTGGCTCTAAACAAATAGGTATAATGCACACCCCTTGGCTATCTCTCATGTTCCTCTCTCTTTTGCCAGGGATTAACATTTTTCTATAAGATTACACCTTCTATTCTGGGATCCATCTAATGAAAAACCTCAACGTGCTGACATCTTTTCCACCCAAGTGCCAGAAATCTTGCACACGCTCAAAGGAAGCCCCAGAAAATCACACAAACAGCTTAAATACCCTTCTTTTGGAATGCTTGTAAAAAATGAATGGCTTTTCTTTTTGCCTTTACAATAATCAGAAGAGACATTAACCCAAGGCCAATATACAGTTACTTAGGACATTATTAAACCCATCCCTTTGGAACTGCGTACTGAGTTGCATAAGCCTTACAAGTCGACATTCCATCTCGAAAATGGTTCATGCTTTTTCTTTGCCCAAATTCAGACATGGGCAGAGACAGAGATGCATCACTTCAAAGACTCACACTTTGTCTTTCTGGTATGGGCCATGAAGATGAGAGATGATAGGGTTTTCTGGGTAAATATTTATAGTGCTGCATTCAGATGGCAATTTAGCACTTATTCCTGACCTCTGCCACTCCCACCCCCCTCTCTTACAAAAATAGTAACGGTCTCAAAAAGTGCTGGGCCGATTCCATGAAGAACATATGTTTACTGATTAGGGAAAACAGAAGAGGCCTTCTAATGTGAAAATATGGAGTCCCTCCTGGGCTTGGGGTTTAAAAACAAATTACTGGGTTCTGTGCATGTGTGGTTTTTATCCATGAAGTAGATCATTGTCTTTCCAGTCTAGTATCTCCCCAGAGAAGGATTGGAGAGGGCATCTACCCCTTTCAAATATTACCTATTGTCTAATAGTAAAACCACAGATAGATCTCATATGCCATTTATACGCTGGGCAAGGTTAAATACAAAACAGATATGAGGCATGCTGCAGTGGTGAGGCAAGCTGATGACAGACCAGGAATGTGGAGATTAAGGTTGGACCGCCATTGGAGCTGCAGGCAGAAAGAATGTTAACTCTCAATATCCTGAACTTGTTCTACTTGCAGTGGTGTGTGCTGTGGACTCTCTATGTAACCCATGAGTGCTCTGATGTGCATGGGATCACACACGTGCGCGCTCACACACACACATCCCAATAGACTTTGAGGAGTGGCTATGATCTATTTTTGAGCCATGTGGTTGGAATCCACAACCCAAAGTGACAGAGGTGCGAAAAATGTACAGCCTCATCCCCAGAGATGGTTTTAAAATGACTGTTTTAGTGTTTAACATGATGAAAGCTCTGCTATGACTTGCCCCATTTCTGAATTTAGGATATTTCTGAGTCATAGAATTTAAAGTTATGACACAAATGGACAAACCTGCCAAACCTTCTCATTTTTGTTTTTATCTGCTTTATTCAACCAGGCAAGTTTAAAGTCTTCTTACCTACCCTACCCCTCCACCTCCATGCTACACAGACAGCACATGAACTCCATGGAGTTCGATTTAATTCAATTTATTTGTACTCAACAACCATTTGTTAAGTTCCTACTATATGCCAATCCTTAGGAAATGGGCTACCTCACCCTAAGTGAGTATTTGAAAAGGCCTAAACCTAAAAGGGCCAGGGTCTCCCATTGTATCCTGGGTCATCTCTAGTCATTCTGATGAATATCTGGTCACTGGATCCACATGGCTCTGGAGGAGAAAGTAGGGTTGATGACCTTGCATAGCGCTCCCTCACTCAAATCAAAGTCAACTGCAAGTCATGTCATCATTTTCCTGATGCCATGGTTCTCTTTGAAAACAAAAGGAACGCAACAATGAATTGAAATCCAAACAGTCCTAGACTTCAAGGAGCCTCCATTTTGGGGGGGTAGGAGTAGGGAGAGGGAAAAAGGGGAACAATATATAAACAGATAAATAAATATAAATCATACTTCAAATATATGCAAAATAATTTTGGTGGGAAGATGTGCCAACAATTTGGGAGATTTGATCTAATTTAAAGGTGACACTTGAATTGACCTTGAAGGAAGCTAGAGTTTCCAAGAGGCAAATGGAGGGAAAATGGAAGAGCTTCTACAAGGCAAGTGATGTAGACTGTACTAAGGCATGGAAAAGGAAGATCGAATGCTCTATATGAGGAATAGCTTAGCTAAAATTAGATTGCATCATCCTAGAAAGAGAAATCAAAGCCAAATTATAAAGAGAGTTATTAAATGCCAAATGGAGGTGTTTGTTTTTATCCTAGAGGCAATAGGGAAAGTGACAGGCTCAGACCTGCACTTTAGCTATAAGGATTTGGCAGCTCTGTGGATGATGGATTGCAGAGGGGAGAGACTGAAGGGAGGGAGACCAATGAGGAGGCTCTTGTCATAATCCAGGTGAGAGGTGATGAGGAAATGAAAGAAGGTGGTGGCTATTTGAGTGCAGAGAAGGGGAGATATGGAAGAGATGTTGAGGAGGTAGAATTGCCAAGACTTGGCAACTGACTGAATGTGAGGGGCAAAAGAGAGTGACCAGGATGACAACTCTGAGATTGTGAACTCAGCTGATTAGAAGGATGGGGATGTTATCAACAGAAACAGGGAAATTAGGAAGAAAAGTTTGTTAGGGACCAAGATGGTAGATATAATTTTGGGTTTCAGGTACCTATGCGACTTCTTAATGAAAATTTTTTGGGAGATAATGATATGGCCTTGTAGCCCAACAGGACAGGGACAGAACTGGGCCTGTGATTTCACTGGTATTAGGAATTCTCTCTACCAATGCAGGTGGGTCCCTTTTTTGCACTTCTAGGCTTAGAAAGATGGCTAGAGCTTTGAGCAAATGACTTGCCTGGGGTTACACTGTCAATATGTATCAGAAATAAGAAGTGAACCTTCTTGGTCCTGGCTCCAAGGCTGAATCTCTGTCTACCACATCATGCTGACTCTCTAGGGAGATAATAACAGCGATAAAAGAATGAGGAATATAATCCCACCATGGCTTAGTTGATATGATCATAGAATGTTATGCATATGATGATGTTTTTGTGTTTTAGTGGTCTAACACCCTGTGATCTCTTTAGGATGTGGAAACACTCTTCTCTGATGTAATTAAAATGAATTAACTCTTTGGACAAGCTAAGAGCTTGCCTCCCTACTCCTTTAAAAAGCTAAGTCCTAGGAACAGAGTTCAGTTTGAGAGAGTACAAGTTTCAGAGCACTTTGTAGAGGAGATCTTTGGGGGAGGGGAGAGAAAAAGGTTATTTCTTCCCTCTCCGCCTCCCATTTTGGCCATGTAGTATTGAAGGAGAGCTATTCAAGCAGTGGAAAACATTGCATCTAATGGAGAGCAGAGACACATACTCCAAACAGACACAGAAAAAGAAAGACAGTCACCCAAGGGAGAAAGCAGCATTGAATAGTGACCCTTCAAAGCAGAGAAGAGAGCCAGGTTTTGGATGGTAGCCAGTTATGGGAACCCTGCTGAGCAACCCACAATTCAGGGACACTGCACCTAATAAGAACAGTATAAGGGCTCTTTGAAAAGAAAAAAACAAAAAAACCTTCCAGGCCAAATAGTAATAGGAGCTGAATTGACTGCATGCTCAAGAATTCTGAAATCACCTTATCTAAACATACTCTTTTGGCTTTCCACATCTCCCTCTGCCTTCCCTTACCAAACCCTGCTCTGGATCCCTCAGTTGTCTCCTAGGCTGTCTCCCTTGCATTAAGGCATTCTCTTCTCTTTTCCCTGTGTTGGCCCGTTAGTGGACCAGTTCACCTCTACACTTACTCTTCTCTTGAGTGCTTGGACCTTCTTCTCATATCACTGGTTATACTATACCAAGCCTTGGCCTGGGTTCTCTACCACCACTCACCACTTAACTCCTACAATGTGCTACTGACGGAAAAGGGAGAAAATCAGGAAGCCATTTTGAGTGGGTTCCCTACAAATTTATGTTATACAATCTCAACTGGGTCCTCACTGCTGCTAGGCAATCCTACTATACCCCTTTTATCCATTCACTGTTCCACTCTCCACAGTGGAACCTTCCAAACCTTTTCAGTCCTCCTCAAACCTTCCATGTCTTCCTGTCCCCCACTCTCAACTGAGAATCTTGCCTCATATTTAACAGAAAAATATCAAAGCCATTCACTGTGAGCTCCCTCTTCTCCCCTCTTCCTCATCTCCTATCATTAAAATGCTTTCTGCTTCCAAATACCCCTTCACCCCTGTCTCATACAATGAGATGGCCTCACTCAATGCTAACCCCCTCTCCTTATAGCTAACTCAATTCCTCAACAAGACTGTCTACAATAAGCGCCTCTATTTACTCTCCTCTCAATCTCTGCTTAAACCCTTATGATCTGGTTTCTAATATTATCATTTCAGGGAAACTGCTCTCTCTGAAATTACTAATGATCTCTTAGTTGCCAAATTCAGTGTTTTTTTTTTTTCCTGAATCTTCATTCTCCTTGATGTCTCTGTTGGTCTTTGAAGCTATTTCTCACTCTCTCCTTCTTGACACCTCTCTTCCCTCTAGGTTTTCAGAACACCAGTCTCTCCTGGTTCTCCTCCTACTTGACTCCATTTCACCATGGATGTCCCTCCAGGTTCTGTCCTGGGCTTTATTCTCTTCTCCCTCTATACTACTTCCCTTGATGACCCCATCAGTTCCTGTGGATTTAATTACCATCTCTATGCTGATGATTTTTTTTTCAGGTATGGGACAGTTATTTATTTACTCTGCAATCAGTTAATAAAAAAAGTATTAATTAAGCTCCTACTGTATGCTACACCCTGTGCTAAGTACTAGAGATACAAATACAAAAAATTAAAAATCCATACTCAAAAGGAGTTTATGCTTTAATGTGTAAGGCAAGTGTAAGTTATGTGTGTATGTATATATGTATGTAAGTGCACGTTTACATATATACACATTTACACATATACATATCTACATATATATATAGAGAGAATATAAATATAAAATTAAAAATACAAATGTATTTTTGTCAGCAAAAATTTGTCAGCAAAAAAAAGAGAGCAAGGAGGAAGGGGCTGCAGCCCCCGGCTTCTGCAGCAGGACCCGCACCGAAGCGGAGCAGCGGGGGAGAGCGGCGGCCGGCATGGTGACGGCGGGCGACGGCGACGGGACCAACCGAGCCACAAACTGTCGACTGCTCAGGACACAGGCTGAGCCGCAAAAGATAATTCTTGAGCTGCATTTGAAAGGAAGAGGGGGACTCTGTGAGGCAGAGGTAAGAAGACCTACCTTCCAGGCACGTGGGGTTGCCAGCACGAAGGCTTGGAGAGAGGAGATGTAGATGGGGAGTGGTTTGGCTAGATCACCAAGTACACAAGGAGAAGTGATGTCTAATGAGGCTGGAAGGATATGTTAAGGCCAGGCTGTGTAGGGTGTGGACCTACTGCCTGGAGGCCACATGTGGCCCAGAGGCTGCAGGTTTCCCTCTGCTTGAGCCCTTTGCTTCCTTATCCTAACACTGGTGTTACCCAACCAAACTTCCGTTTGCCGTTATGCCTACCATATTTGTTCCTACATGCATGCTGCTGAACGAAGCTGGAGAAAATCCTAACCGTGCTGAGTCCACTACAAATCTGTATTACATAATTTAATTTACATAACTTTGATGAGGGGCCTCAATAGGCCCCTCATTGTAGCAAGGTAGTTTTTTAAATTTTTAAAAAAATTTTTGAACTTTTTTTTTTCACGATGAAATTACTTTATTTAATCTCAGCTGGATCTTTAGCATTTCACAGCTATCCTTTTAGCCCTCCCTCATTGATTCCATCATGCATCCTGTGGTATCTCTTCTAAATATTTTCTTCTTTCAAGCCTCTAAGAGCTTACAACCTGAACCCATCTCTCAGCAGATAACTTTGCTTTCTTTTTTTTAAACTTTTGTTTATTTTTAGTTTACATCATTCATTTCCATGAGATTTTGATTTACAAATTTTCTCCCCATCTTTCCCCTCCCCCTCCCCCCCAATCAAGGATCCCACTGTATACCGCCTCCCCCAATCAGCTCTCTCCTATATCCTCTGCCCTCACCCCTTCAACTTTCCAGTAAGGCAAGATGGATCTCCCTACCCCAGTGCCTGTATATTTCCTTCCTTCCTATTCCACCCCCTTCTTGTTCTGTTTTCTACTTTGTCCCTGTCCCTTTACAAAAGTTTGTGCTTCTAACAACCCTCCCCTCCATCCTTCCCCCTCTCATCCCCTTTCCCCCTACTCTCTATGCTGATGATTAAAAAAAAATATTTTTTTTTGCTGTTTTAGAGGGGGGAAGGTAGGGCAATTGGGGTTAAGTGACTTACCCAAGGTCACAGAGCTAGTTTTTTTTTTGTGTGTGTGTGTGTTCCATGTCTGAGGCTGGATTTGAACTCAGGTCCTCCTGACTCCAGGGCCAGTGCTCTATTCACTGTGCCACCTAGCCACCTCTATGTAGAGAATTCTTAAATCTACCTGTCATGCCCCACACTCTCTGCTGACCTCCAATTTAACAAGTCCAGCTGTCTTTCAGACATCTCAAATCAGATGTCTGGCAGGCGTCTTATATGCAGAATGTTCAAAACAGAACTCATTATTTTTATCCCCAAATCCTCACCCTCTCTTACCTTCACTGTTATTGCAGAGGGTAACACCATCCTCCCAGTCCCTAGGACTTACAGCCTAGGAGTCATGCTGGATTCTTTATTATCTCTCAATCACTCATATCCAAGCTGTTGCTATGACCCGTCACTTTCCTCTTTGCAGCATCTCTTGTACATGCCCGCTTCCCTCCTGTGTCATAGACACCACTGGGGTACAGGCCCTCATCACCTCACCCCCTGATTGGTGCCAATAGCCTGTTTGCAGTTCTACCTCCTTCAAGTCTCTCCCTCCTCCAACCCATTCTCCATTCAGTCACTAAAGTGATTCTCCTAAAGCACAGGTCTGATCATATCATCCTTCCTACTCAATAAACTTCAGTGGCTCCTTATTGCTTCTAGAAGCAAATGCAAAATGCTGTTAGTCACTCAAAGCCCTTAATAACCTAACCTCCTCCTACCTTTTCAGGCTTCTTTTGCTGTACTACCTGTCATGTATTCTTTAATACAGTGACACCGGCCTCATGTCTGTTCTGTGAACAAGACACTCCATCTCTGTTCCAGACACCATTTCCTCTGCCTGTCCCCCATGCCCGGAAGACGCTGCCTTCTCCTCTCTTGACTATTGACCTCCCTGGTTTCCTTTAAGTAGCAACTAAAATGCTACCATCTACAAGAAACCTTCCCCAATTCTTCTTAATTCTAGCGCTTTGCCTCTATTAATGATCTCCTATTTATCCTGTATATAGCTTGCTTTGTATATATTTGCACAGTCTCCCTCATTAGATTGTAAACTCTGTGAGGATAAGGATTATCTTTTGTTTCTTTTTGTATACCCAGTGTTTATCACAGTGTCTGACACATAGTAGAGACTTAATAAGTGTTTATTGATTAGTGGTTCAGAGAAGTAACTGAAGGAAGGGGTCACAGGGCCAGGGGAATCTCCAGATTGAGAAATGGAGCCAGGAAAGCAATAAATAAAATACTAGGACAGAAATCATGACAGAGATTAGGGCTCACAAATCAGGACTGACAAAACGAAAAATTGTGTAGTCAAATTAGAACATGCGATAGACAATTTCTTCTAAGTAACAGAGGCTCATTAAAAGAAAATGACAACTTTGGAACCCAAAACAATAGTAGAAGAAGATCTGGCAGAAGAGAACCAGAAAAAAGTTTTTTGAAAAGATACATGAATGTTACACAAAGTAATAGGATTGACCTTGAAGACAGAACAAATAGAGAAAATGCAAAGATCAGAGGCACCTCTTCCCACTCCCACCCCCAGAAAGCTGTGATAAACGTGAAGACCTGGATACCATATTGTAGGAAATAATAAAAGCTTTGAATGTAGATTATAATGTAGCGATTAATTAAATCCACAAATCACCAATAAGTTAACAAATATTTGTTAAATGACTATTATGTTCCAGGAAATGTGCTAAATTCTAGAGACAGAAGGAGCTCACTGTTTAATAAGGGAGACAGAAAACAAGCAAACAACTCTGTATAATTAAGCTGTATAGAGAATAAGCATTTACATATTGCCTACTAAATGTCAGGCACTGGGTTAATCACTTCTTTATTACAAATAATATTTCATTTGATCCTCACAACAATCCTGAGAGGTAGGTACTATTATTAACCCAATTTTACAATTGGAGAAATGGAGGAAGAAAGAAATTAAGTGACTTGCTCAGGGCCAGACAACTAGTAAGTATCTGAAATTGGGTTTGAACTAAGGTCTTCCTACCATCAGCTGCCTTGAGATAGATAGTATCTACAGGATACATTGGAAATAATTGAGGAGTGGGAGGGTAGAAGGGAAGGTTGGAGCCAAGATGGTGAAGTAGAAGACAGCAACCAAGTTGAACTCTCTCAACATTCTTCTTCAAATTACTTTAAAATAATACATAAAACCGAATTCTGGAGTGATAGAGTCAACAAAAGGTCAGGGTGAGACATTTTTCCATTCCAAGACAATTCAGGAGGTGTCAGGAGAAGTTTGTGACAACAGGGTTGTGGCCAGCATGAAATACGTGCTGGCAGCAGCACGGGCAATGGGCTTTGGAAGCATCTGCAACAAGCAGCTTTGAGATCTCTTAGTTCAGAGACATAAAGGATCAGAAAGAGATGATACGGGACCCTCTGATGACAAATGGGTGCAGGACTTGGCACTGTTCAGTGCCTCTACTGCTTATACATATATCTGGGTTGCAATTCCTGGTCAGAGTTCCAGGGCAGATAGGACTATTCACGGTCTGCCACAAAGGATCAGGGGACCTTGTCACAGTTTGGGGATTGAGAGGAGTGCTAGTTCTGGTGGCTGCAGGGGAGCAGAGGCTTTTCCTGGGTAAAGACTTAAGCACAGACAAAGAGAACAGTGACCACACCTCTTCCTGGATTACACTATCTTGGAAACACTGAATACTTTGCAAAATCTCTAAACTCTGAAAACAGAAACACAAAAAAAGCCTGAAGTTTAGGACAGTGCCTCCAAACCCCCTGGTGAGCAAAGCCAACTTTAATATAAAGCTAAAAGTAAGAATAAGTCCAGAAAATGAACAAACAACAAAAAAATAAGTTGACCACAAAATACTACTAGAGTGGCAGGGAAGGCCCAAGAAACAAACTCAGAAGAAAACAACAACATGAAAATAGCTACAAAGCAAAATCTCAAAGGGAAGAAAAATACTAATTTGACACAAGTCTATCATGAATTCCTGGAAAAGTTAAAGAAAGATATCAGAATTGTAGAGGAAAAATAGAGAAAAGAAATGAGAATGATGAAAGAAAATTATAAAAAGACAATGAACAGCTTGGTAAAAGTGGCACAAAAAATACTGAAGAAAATAACACTTAAAAACAAACAGCTAAAAAGTAAAAGAGGAACAAAATTAACTTAAGAATTCCTTAAAAATTAGAATTGGGTGAGTAGAAACTAATGACTCCATAAGACATCAAGAAACAATAAAACAAAGCCAGAAATGAAGAAAAAATAGAAGAAAATGTGAAAAACCTCTTTGAAAAAACAACTTACTAGGAAAATAGATCAAGAAGAGATAATTTAAGAATTATTGAACTATCTGAAAGTTATGATAAAAAAAAAGAGCCAAGACAGCATATTTCAAGAAATTATAAAGTAAAATGGACCCAATAGCTTAGCTGTAGAGGATAAAATAAAAATTGAAAAACTCCATTGATCACCTCCTGAAAGAGATCCCAAAATGAAAACTATTAGGAATATTAAAGTCAAATTCTAGAACTTCCATGTTAAAGAGAAAATGAGACAAAAAGCTGGAAAGAAACTATTTAGATACTGTGTAGTTACAGTCAAGATAACACAAGGTTTAGCAGTTTCATTGCTAAAGGAGCAGAAGGTTTGCAATATGATATTCCAAAGGGCAAAGGAGCTAGTATTATAGACAAGAACAACCTACCCAGCTAAGAAATGGAAAAAAACGGTCATTTAATGAAATAGAAGACTTTCAAATATTCCTGATGAAAAGATGATTACTGAAAAAAAAAATTGACATTCAAACACAAGATTTAAGAGAAGTATAAAAAGGTAAACATAAAAGAGTACACATAAGGGGCTTAATAAGAGAGAGAGAGAGAAAGACAGAGACAGAGAAGAAGGAGAAGGGGGGAGGGAAGTATGTGCAGAAGACAATAAGGTGGAAAGAAATGCCCAGTTAGTAATCATAATTGTGAATGTGAATGGCATAAGCTCACCCATAAAACAGAAGCAGATAGCACAATGGATTCAAAACTAGAATCCCGAGGCGGCTAGGTGGTACAATGAGTAGGGCACTGGCCCTGGAGTCAGGAGGACTTGAGTTCAAATCCAGCCTCAGACATTCAACACAAAACTAGCCACGTGACCATGGGCAAGTCACTTAACTCCAATTGCCCTACCTTCCCCTCTCCACAAAGCAAAAAAAACAAAAACAAAACTAGAATCCCATAATATGTTGTTAACAAGAGACACACTGGAAATAGAAAGATATACACAGAGTTACAATAAGGGGCTAGAGCAAACCTTATAATGCTTCAGTCAATGCAAAAAAGCCAGGGGTAGTGATCATGATCTTAGACAAAGTATTCAAAGAGATAACCAGGGAAATTACATTTTGCTAAAAGATATCACAGACAATAAAGCAACACAAAATTTTGTAACAAAATTTCTCTGATAAAGGCTTTGTTTTTCAAATATACAGGGAATGAATTCAAGTGAATAAAAACAAGAACTATCTTCCAATTGATAAAAGGCCAAAAGATATAAATAGGCAATTTTTAGGAGAAGAAATCAAAGCTATCTATGGTCATATAAAAAATGCTTTAATTCACTGTTGATCAGAGAAATGCAAATCAAAATAACTCTAATATACCACCTCATACCTATCAGAAATGACAGATGCTGGAGGGGATGTGAGAAAATAGGTACAGTAATGACGTGTTGGTAGAATTAAGAACTTGTCCAACTATTCTGGAGAACTACTTGGAATTATGTTCAAAGGGCATACCCTTTGACCAAGGATGTCAGCTGTAGCCCCTTATTTTGGTTATAAATAAATCATTAATATGGCTCATGTCTGACCCAAGGAATATAAGAATCTATCTTCATTGATGTTGGTGGTATAATAAAGGGCAGTGGTTCTCAACCTGTGAGTCATGACCCCTTTGGGGGCTGAATGACCCTTTCACAGGGGTCACAGGGGTTGCCTAAGACCATAGGGAAACACATATTCCTGATGGTCTTAGGAACTGAGATGCTGCTCTTCTATCCATCTCCAAGAGAGTTTGCCCACATGCAGATATGCCCACATATGAGTATTAAAGGGTCGCAGCATTAGGAAGGTTGAGAACCACTGATAAAGGGCATCCTTGAGGGGATCTCTCTCTACATACCTTTAAACCAGCAATACCACTACTAGTTATCCCAAAGAGATCAAAGAAAAAGGAAAAGGACCTATATTAAGAAAGTATTTATGGTTGCTCTTTTTGTAGTGGCGAAGAATTGGACATTGAATGGATGTCCATCATTTGGAAATTGGCTGAACAAGTTGTGGCATATGATCATGATGGAATACTACTGTGTTGTGTTGTGTTGTGTTGTTTTGTATTGTATTGAAATGATGAGGGGGATGATTTCAGGAAAAAAAATCAGGGAAGACCTATATGAACTGATAAAAAGTGAAATGAGCAGAATAAGGAGATTGCTGTACAGAAATTGTTACTGTTAAGTAATTTTTTAGTTGTGTTTGACTTTTCATGACCCCATTTGCAGTTTTCTTGGCAAAGGTACTAGAGTGGTTTGCCATTTCCTTCTCCAGTTCATTTTATAGATGAGGAAACTGAGGCAAACAGGGTTAAATGACTTGCCCAGGATCACACAACTAGAAAGTGTCTGAGGCCAGATTTGAACTAATGAAGATAAGTCTTCCTGACTCCAGGCCTGGAGCTCTATCCACTGTGCCCCTAGATACCCCAAAATAGCAATAAGTATAATAAAAACAGTAATGATCAACTATGAAAGACTTAGCTACTTTAATCAGCGCAGTGATCCAAGACAATTCCAAGGGATTCATGATGAAAAATGCTATCCATCTCCAGAGAAAAAACTGATTAACTTTGAGTGTCAATTGAAGTATCATTTTCTCACTTTATTGTTCTTGTTTTTTTTGTGGTATGGTTAATATGGAAATACATTTTGTATGATTACATATGTATAATTGATATCATATTGCTTCCCTTCTCAGTGAATTGGGGGAAGGCTGCAGAAAACAAGAGCATTTGTAACTCAAATTTATTGTTAAAGAATAAAGAATAATTTATTTTAACTGACAAACAAAAGAAACAAACAAAAACCAGTGGGAAGACACTAGAATTAAAGGCTATTGGGATTCCTTGTAGAAGGTGAAATTTTAGGTGATTTTAAAAAAGACAAAGGAGACAAGACATGGAGATGAAGAGAGAAAACAGAAAACATTCTAGGCATAGAATTCCAGACCAGTGCAAATGCCCAGAATCAGGATATGGAGTGTCTTGTGTTGGGAACATCAAGGATGCTAGTGCTGCTGGGTTTCAGAATATGTGAGGGAGTAAGGTTCAAGGTGTAAGAAGACTGGAATGGTGGGGGGATGGGGCAGATTGTGAAGGGCTTTGAACACTGAACAGAAGGTTTTGTACCTGATCTTAAACATGATAGGGAGATACCTACGTTTATAGAGTAGGGTGGTGACATGGTGAGACCTGCACTTTAGGAAAAGCACTTTGATAGAGGATGAGCTGGAATGGAGATAGACAGGCTATTGCAATACTCCAGGCATGAGGTGACAAGGTCCTGCATCAAGAGAGAGGCAGTGTCAGAGGAGAGAAGAGGGCATAAAAAGAGATATTACAAAGGTAAAATAGGCAGACCTTGGAAAAAGGTTTTATATGGGAGGAGAGAGAGAGGAGAGAAGACAGGCAGCCTTGGTGGTACCTTTAACAGTTATAGGGAGTTAGGAAGAAGGGAAGGTTTGGGGGCAAAGATAATGAACTCCATTTTGGGCATGTTGAGATTAAGATGTCTACAGGACATCCGATTCACTATGTCTAATAGGCAGTTGGAAGTCTGCAAAGAGGTTAGAGCTGACTAAATGGATTTGAGAATCATTAACATAGGAATGATAATTGAATTATGGGAACAAATGAGGTCACCAAGTGAAGCAGAGAGAGCAAGAGAAATAGACCTAGGACACAGAGCTATGGGACATCCATAATTAGTGAGTATTATCTGAATAAAGCTCCAACAAAGGAGACAGAAGGAACAGATAGGAAGAACGAAAACCAAGAGAGAGTGATGTTAAGAAAATTTGGAGTAAAAAGGGATAATTGATAGTGTCACTGGCTGCAAAGACTTCAATCAGTATGTGGATTGAGAAAGGCCATTAGATTTGACATTAAGAAGTCATTGTTGTTATTAGTCCTTCATGCTCAAAGAAGACCAAAAAAACATCACAAGGTCAGCATCAATGTACAGTGTGTCTGGCTGTGGTTAATCATACCAACATGAATTTGAAAGGCTCTATCACAGGTTGGGCACAAATAGTCTATAAGAACATTTAGAATAGACATGTCTCTAAATTTGTGCATCTTTCATTTCTTTTGAGCTGCTGAAATTCTACTTTGCTCATAAAGCATAGCACCTTCTTTGAGATGGGCATGCCATGCCATCCGGGGTCTTCCTTGTCTCACAATCAAATCCAAAGTTCTTCAGAGAGACCTTGAGAGTATCCATGTATTGCTTCTTCTGACCTCCTTGTAAGAGACTGTTTTGTGTGAATTCTCCATAAAATAGTCTTTTAGGCAAACATACATTTGGCATTTGAGCAACATCATCAATCTGTCTGAGTTGCACTCTCTGTAATAGAGCTTGAATGCTTGGCAGCTTGGCTCCAGAAAGACCTGAGTATCTGGCACCTTATCTTAACAAGAGATTTTCACAATACAATTCAAATGGAAGTGATTCAATTTACTGGCATGGGACTGGTATACTGTTCAGCTTTCATAGGCATTCAACAATGAGGACAGCACAATATCTCTACAGATCTTCAATTACCTCTTCCCTCCATACTTTGGGGCCTCCCAAACACTAAGCTAGCTCTGGCAACACGTATGTCAACTTTAACATCTATATGTACATCCCTGGAAAGTATACTGTCAAGGTTAGTGAACTTATCCACAGCATTCAGAATTTTTCCATTTACTATAACCAGTGGCTCCACGTATTAATGGTGTGGTGCTTGCTGGTGTTGTTAGGTCCAAATTAGCACAAGTAGAAGAGAATCTGTCCATACTTTGATGCATATCATCCTCAGAGGCTGCATGGTGTGTGAATGGTGTGTGGATGGTGTGTGAATGGTGTGTGAAAGCCACACCATTCTACTAGGAAAGTCTTCACCTGCTTGGAATAGACACCCTCACCCCAACTCACTGCCAGAATTGAAGCCCATGAGTTCACAATCATCTGCAAACAAAATGTCACACTCCAACTCTTCCTTACTTTAGTATTGTTTTATAGACTTTTCAAACTTACCATTAGTGCAGTACTTGATCTTGATGTCATTTTGATCCTCATTTGATCCTCTGAAAAGATCTCTGCTTTACTCCTTTGGTGACCAGAAAAGTGCAAGAGGAGTGTCCATTTTCTGAATCCTGGGCAAGCATGTCATGGAACTGGCATACAATACTGATGAACTTCTCCAGGCAACCACATTTTGCTATGATTTTCCACAGCCCCTTGTAATTGACAGTATCTAAGGCCTTGGTTAGACAGATGAATATTGTGTACAGACCTTTATTACATTACTGGCATTTCTCCTAGAGTTGTCAGGCTGCAAATATCATATTGACCATTCTTTGGTACTTTCTGGAATAACACTGGCTCTCAGGTAGATGATCATCTTCCAGATGATCAGCCTATTAAGGAGGGTTCTGATAAGAATCTTGCCAGCAATGGCTAAGAGAAAGAAGCACCATTCCTTCCCCTGGTTGTCCTTTCCTTTATAGAGATGGACAATGGAGACATTATTCACCTCCTAGGGAATAATCTCCTCTTGCTATCCAACCCAGAAGATTTCTGTGAACTTTTGTAAGACTAGTGGACCCTCTGCCTTGTAGATGTCTGCTGGAATGGATTCAGTACCAGGCATTCAAAACATCTTTCTTAGTTGGAAGTTCAGCTAGAGAGGGATTGACTTTAACTTGAGGGAAATGGTCAATGACTTCAGCACTGGTTCATGACAGTCTTTTGAGAATACTATGGGAAGTATTCGACCCATTTCTTTAGGATCATGTCATTATCACTAATCAATGTAACTCCATCAGCGCTGAGTAGCTGAGATGTACCATAGACCATTGGCCTGTAAATAGTTTTCAAGGCATCATAAAAGTGCTTTGGATTGTTACTATTAGCATAAAGTTGAATCTTATCTGCCTTTATACTGAGCCAAGAATCCTTCACCTCTCTAAGTGTCACTTGAACTTTACTTTTGGTGGGGTTAAGCTCTTTTTAGAGACAGATGAACTATCCTGCTGGTAAACCCCATGGAGTTCTCATTTTTAATTTAGCAGCTTCTGAATTTCTTTATCATTTTCATCAAACCAATACTGATGTTTGTTAGTGTTCTGGTCCAGATGAGTAAATGCAGTGCATTACACGAGTAATTTCTGAAAATTGCCAACTTCTTTTCTGCTCCACTGTTATCAACCATGTGTTAACTCATCTTTCTCTCCAAGTTAGCAATAAACTGTTTACACATTTTACACATGGAGAAATGCTCTAATTTATTGATGTTAAGTCGTCTGATAGTCATCATGCCTTGTGGCTGGCACTTTCATTGAATGTGAATGTTTAGCTTGGAGAGGATAAGTCTATGATTGGTCCAGCACTCTTTACCACACATTACCTTCATCACTCTCACATCCTGTCTCTTCTCTTTACAATGACATAGTGTATTAAATGCCAAAGTTTTTTTGGGAGAGTGCATCCCTGAAGTTTTGCGGTGTTTAGGTAAATGGAGGATGGTGTTGGTTATGAGGTCATGAGATAATAAGTGACTGTTGTGATAACTGTTTCCACTCCATTCTTCCCAAGGACTACCTGCCATGTGTGACAGTTTGTGCCTACTCTGGTGTGAAAGCCACACCATTCTACTAGGAAAGTCTTCACCTGCTTGGAATAGACACTCCCCAACTCACTGCCAGATTTGAAGCCCATGATTACCCTCAATCTGCTTTAGCCTGTCTACCATGACAGTTTTATCACAGTGTGGCTGCTTCTCATGCTTCAGCTTCTTGGAGCCAGATGTGAGAGTTGGGTGACAGGTGGACACCAAAGGTGGATGAACAGCCTTGAAAACAGCTCAGCAGTCCTCACACCAGAGGTACTAGCCCTCCATGAACACCCAATATATCTTAAAAGGTCATTATTGTCTTTGGAGATAGCAGTTTCAGTTGACCAATGAAATCAGTAGCCAGACTCGACAGTTTTGTCTGGTTTTGAACTCAATTCCTGTGACTCCAAATTCAGAGTTTTTATTTGTTGGGCTGAATGGGATGGCTGAATGAGGTGGTTAGGGGTGGGAATATGATCAAGAACATAAATTATAGAGAGTTCTATCTTTTGGTTAAAAAGAAAGGCATTGAGTCAACTACATGTAATGTTATTCTCACATTTTTAATCTGGTAGTGGTAGATGTAATAGGATTATGAAGAGAGGTTACTCCCTCTTTCACCTTTGAAATAATAGAATGACATTTGAGAAGCTTATGGAGTAAAGTTTCCTCAGACCTGCACATGGACACTTGAGTAGCACCATGAAAAAGGAAAGAGTTTGTAGAAGAAGAATACATGATGAGTAAGGAGAACCTAATTCACCACCTTGTTGAGAACTGCCTTAATTCCAAATATGGGGCAGTACATTAGGCAGGCCACCTAGCCTGAACCTTGAGACTAGAAATCCTAGGACAGAAGTAAGGAGGCTGGGACTGGAAAGCTTTTTATAATGTGTCCCCTTACTCACCAGTTCTTTCCTCGGGGTCAGAAGTCATCACTTAATTAGAAATACATTTACATTGCTTCTTTTCTCCACTGGTATCTCTTTGGAGTTTCTCATACTGAGATTAGCAAGGATCAGGAGGTAAGGGAAGATGCCAAGATATTTTGGCCCCATCTCAAAGGAAGTGAGATCACTTGTGTGAAGTGGGAGCAATAAGGTAGCTGAATGGAAAGGCTGTCTTAGTTTAAGACACTTGTCTGTCCATCTGTGTCTCATCCCTGCAATGGGAGGTTATCAGTAATTACCCTATTAATGAGACAGCATTAGCCTATGCTACAGGATGCCTGCTATATTTTTGTCACCTTGTCACAATGTTTTTCACCTTGGGTAAACCTGACATTTGGATAATTGAGGCCCTACTGAGCTCTGAATGTAAGCACACAGGCATCCACTGTAAATACATAACTAAGGTTAAAAATAGCAACTATTTCCTGATTCAGAAGACATTTGATTGTCATTTTTACACACCTCCTCTCTTCTCTGTAGTATCTTCCCTCCTTTTAATAAGTGGTGGCTTGTTGGTTGTCTTCTTGCCCCTCCACCCATACACATATAAATACCACCCCCTCCCAAGGGAGGTTGTATCCTGTATTGCAAATCTATAAAGAAAACACAAGAGCACCCAGTGGAAGGAGGAATCTAATCATGGATCTGGCATCTGAACACAGTTTGAGCTCAGTGCAACATGCTTAGTTAGAGCCAACTGGAAACAAAACCAGCACCCAAACCTGTCACAATGTGGGCTGTGGCAGTCAGTTTAAATTGGATGGAAGTGTTCGGGCTTAATGAAACAGAGATGTTGATATGGATATGTATGGATTTAGACAATAGACTTTCCAAGGGCATTGTGATGTCAAACACATTTGGCAGGATCCGTTCCCTTCGTTCAGGCCTCTCTGCACTGCTCTTGAGACATTGAGTGATTTGAAGCATATGTGCTCACAGTACCAAAACCCAACTGGGCAAATGCAGGAAGAGAGAGAGCTGAGGGAGGCAGCATGATGTGGTGGGAGGGATCTGACACTGAGAGCCTGATAGACCTGGGTTCAAGGTCTTTTGTTGTTGTTCAGTTGTTTTCCAGTTATATCAGACTCTTCAGGACTCCATCTGGGGTTTTGTGGCAGAGATATTGGATAGGCTTGTCATTTCCTTTTCCAGTTCATTTTATAGGTGAGGAACTAAGGTAGACAGGGTTAAGTGACTTGCCCAGGGTCATACAACTAGTGTCTTCCTGATTTTAGGCCCGGCCCTCTACCCACTATGCCACCTAGTTGCCCTCAAGGGTCACCTTTTCTATTTACTGGCTATGTAACCTCAGAGAAGCTATCTCTGAGCCTTGGTTTCCTCATCTGTAGATGAGGATAATATTACATAGGTGGCTGATTAGGGGAATTCCTGTATCAGTGGGATTGGTTCACAGGAAGCTCAACCTTTGTGATGCCCATATTGACTAGATATGAAGGATATGAAAGCATGTTCCTTAATTTCTCATAAAGATGGGTCTCACTGATTGGGGATAGATTGTCTAGGTTATTGTGGACCAAAGTCACTGGCCTATTTTTAAAGAGATCATTTATAGGCTTTATTCTTCCTTTTATTTTTTATTTTTCTAAGCAGAAATAAAATACCAAAGTAGACTAGTTTTATCCATAGGTAGGATGGCAAAGGAGGCATTTTAGCAAAGCACCCAGGTACTGGTTGGTCATTTCCCATCACAATCCACTCAGCCTCCAAAATGTCAGCAGTCAGAGCAGTGATGGAGTATCTTGAATACCTACTCTTTGAACATCTAGACCCATGCCTGGAGGGTCAGGCTCAGAGGTGTACAGGTTCTCATGAGAGTCCTGGATTGTGGAAATAGTGGCAATGAGGAGGTCAGGGGCAATTTGGGGGTGGAATGAGACATGACATTTGGGGTTTGTGGAGAGAAAACGGGAATTCCCAGAGTTGCTCTGCTAGCAAATCTAAATTCAGGAGTTTTGGGGCAGTCCTAAACCATAAGAATGAGAAGAAGACCCTAGAAGCCATTCTTCCAAATAGAAGAGAGCTTCCAAGCAGTGTTAGCTGCTTGGAGAAAGAAGAAAATTACTCATGTGGATCCCAAAGCTGTAGGTATAGTAGAGGAATCCAAGCCACAACAAAAGAAAGCAGAATACTTGGATTCTTCCCTCCACCATTACCCTGGATTATTCAGATAATGAAATGCTAATGGGAAGGAGGCTGTTTGTCCAAGTGTTAATGGAAGTGACACAAGTCTGGGTTTCTAGATGGGGATCTCTGGCAAAAGTGATACAGACCTGAATATTGAGGTTTAGCAACCCCAAATTTGTTTCCTTCTGAGGAGAATCCAAATGACAGGGTGAGCCTGGAAAAGTACATAGAGTCTGGGAGGAAGATAGAAATTACTGGAAAAGGAAAGAAATATTGACTATTTTTTAGGTTACCATGAATCTTTTATGTTGTTTATGCATTTTCTGTGGGATGGAATCAAGTTGTTCTATAGTGAATTTATGCATTGTTGCCTTGACTGCTTGTATGGTAGCTGGGGACCTGACCCACATAAGTGGAGACCTAGATATAAAACACATTTGCGTTACATTCTGAAATTTCCCAGGGACAACTTAACAAGAGGATAATAAGACTGATTTTGTCTGACATCTTCGAGATTACACTAAACCCATTCACGTAAGCGCATAGCTGGAGACTCTGGCAACTGGTTACAAATATTTGGGCTGTCACAGAATCAGAGCATTAGAATGGACCTTGCTGGGCAGCTAGTCCAACCCACACCTAAAAAAGTCTTCCCACTACAATATGCCCAACAAAGGGGAATGCAACCAGTCTTTTTTTGAATAACTCCAAAGAGAAGAAGGAAACACATTTGTAAAGCACCTACTATGTGCCAGGCACTATGCTAAGTGCCTTTTAAAATTATTTATTTAATTTATCTAATTATTCATTTAGTTCATTTATTTAATTATTTATTAAAATTGTTGTCTCATTTATTTATTTATTTAAATGATTATCTCATTGAATCCTCACAACAACCTTGTTGATATAAGTGCTATTATCTCATCGTACAATTGAGGAACTGAAGCAGAAATAAGTTAAACTACCAGTGTCATACATTTAGTATCTAAAGTGGGATTTGAACTCAGATCTTCCTTTCTCCAGGCCCAGCTTTCTATTCAGTCCTCCCACCACCACCCCAGCCCACTTGCTGCTGGTAGAGAGAATTTACTACTACATAAGCCAGGTAACCCACAAGGGTACTACAAAAAACAAATGATATGATGTATCAAAATATTTTGTAATTGAAAAACTAGAATTTGAAACATATTAGAAATTAGAAAATTAATTAGAAATCAGATAGGAAAAATTAGAAATCAGAAAATTAGAAAGTAGTAAAATTAGAAACATAATATATGAATATTTTTCAAGCCAATTCAACTTAACAGACATTTATCCAGTGTTTACAATGGGCAGGGAACTGTTCTAGACTCTGGTGACATAAATGAAACAATGAAATCATCCTTGCCCTCAAGGAACCTACATTTTCCTGAGGAGTGCCAACTTGATTACAGATGGGTGAGTATTTGCTGTTACTCAGTTGTATCCAACTCTCTCTAACTCCATTTGGGGTTGTCTTGACAAAAATACTGGAGTGGCTTGCCATTTCCTTCTGCAGCTCATTTTACAGATGAGGAAACTGAGGTAAACAGGACTTATTCAGGGTCACATAATTAGCATCTGAAGTCAGATTTGAACTTATGAAGACAAGTCTTCATGTCTTTAGACTTGGAACTCTATCCACTATGCCAACCAGCTGCCCCATAAATATTAGGTGTATGCGAAGTAATTTTAAGAGGAAGAAAGCACAGACTGGGAGTTCAAGAAAGATCTCACATAGGAGAAGGCACCTGAGTTATGCCCTGAAGGGAGGTAGGGACTTTTGTGATTCTTTCTAGGTTAATTCTTTCTCTGATTTTCAGGAGGACTGAAAGGATTGAGATAGGCAGTAAATTGTTCCATTAGAAGAGCATGTTAGTTTCAGCCTTTCCATTTGGCTGACATGAACCAACAACATGCCAACATCAATAAATGCTGGGGAGAGAACTCGAGTCCTCTCTTCTGCTCTGACCAACAGCCTATTAAAAATAAATGAGTGTGGGGGAAACAGAATGATGTGCTGATAGTGACAGAAGAGGAATAACTTTGTTTTCAGATGAAAAGGACCCTGGGACACTAATGAGTGCATTAAAATTGGAGAACTGTGAACTCTGGCTGCAGATGGAAGTGATGGGAAACCCTGAAAGCTAATGACATTGTATACTGGTATTTTGTACCAAAGCCGGAGTTCTATTACCTCCAGCAGCACAGAGACGTGGGGATAGCACAGATCCATAGAGTAACATGTACCCAAGATGGCCATAGCTGGGGTGCCAGGAGAGATGGTCATTGGCTACATGCACAGACAAAAGGGCAAGGGAGTCTGGGCTTAGGCTTGAGACCACAATGAAATGACTCTTTTCCTTTACTGGAGAGGTGGTGAGAATCTATTGATATTCTCATTTGCTCACAAATTCTATTTGTAATTTTGGCAATAGCATGTCATTTTTTTTTTTTTTTTGAGATCCAGTCCCCAAAGAAAGGTCCCTAAGCAAGGTCAAAGGTAGTGACCCTTAGATGGTGAAGAGATTGAATTCCTAGGGGAGGATTATGGAAAGAGATTAAGTCTCTGCTGGTCTTTGAGTGTGCCGGTTAGTTTGGTTTAGCCAAGAGTTGTTGTTCATTCTTTGTTCTTAAAGAGGATCAATGACATCAAGAGGGTCATGTCTTGACTTGCAAGTGAACTGGATTTAAGTGAGGCAGGACTGTGCAGAGTCACCAGCTTCATGATCTTCTCCAGTCATCAGAGTCCATTGGTAAGACATAGATCAGGCCTGGCAATGGCTCCCTTAGCTAAGAATAGAGAATTAGGAACTGAGTCACCTGAGAAGGCAGGTCCAGAATGAGAGAACCAATTAGTCCCAGGGGGTGTGAATACATACAGTGTTTAATTTTTCTCATTCATTTACATTACAACAACTACTACTACTATTCTATTACTACTATTACCACCACCACCACCACCATTACTACTACCACATCACTATGATGACCAACCCCCCCACTACTACAACTACTACTACCACCACCACTACTACCACTATTTATGTAGTGTTTACTCTTTGCCTTGCATTATTAGAGTGAAACCATACTTTTCTTCGGTTTTAATCTTTTCTAATTGGTATTAAGGCCATGTTTCCTAATTAGCTAGTATGGGCAGCTATTTGTACCTCTATACACATAGCCAAATTTCCTTCTAATTCTATCTCCCATGTCATGCTGTATAGTTTGAATGGCATGAGTAGAAAGGGTAACTAGTTAATCCATCCAGGACAGAGTGACTTGAAAGGTCTGGTTTGTAAATCCTATTTCAAAGGGACAGTCAAAACAGTGACCTGGGCACAGTGAGAAGTTGAGTAGCTTCAAATGGGGGGAAAGTAGATGGACACCCAACACTGGTGGAGGAAAATGTCAGCCTCTAAAATCTGCGATTGGGGAGATGGTAGCTTTGGGGCACAGATAGGGAAAAGTCATTTCTTATTGGGGGTTGAGCTAATAGACCTTGACCAGAAGAGTAAGGATAAAGTTAACCAAGATGGCTGAGCTGGTAGGGGGAAGGGCAGTAGGACTGAAATCTCTAAGTAGACCTAGCCCCTCTAAGAGTCAGATCAGGGCTGGAGAAGCCCATTCTAGACTTGGCAAAAACAATTCTATGAGCATGAAACTAGAACTTCGTTAATTTCAAGGTCTAGAAAATTGAAAAATAGGAAAAAGCCAACACTAATTATAAGATGTTTATTTTTACCTATTATTCCTTCTGTTCATTACCTTGTATGTTCAGCTTTAGGACTTCATAGTAAATCCTCTTTAAATACTGAAGAAGTTAATATGCTCTTACAGAGTTCTAATCTGGGATCTATGAATTTCTTTTTCTTTTTAATTTTGATTTTTCAATATAATTTGATTTTAACATAATAATTTCATAATAACACACATTTTTTCAATATAATTGGTTTCCTTTTTAATACTATATATTTTATTTCACACGTTTAGCAAAGTCCACAGTTTTCACCAGGGCACCAAAGCATTCCATACTGAAAGGGTTAAGAACTCCGGTATTATCCATCAACCAATCAGCAAGCCTTCATTAATAGCATCTGCCATGTGTTTATTAAACATTTTGAATAGGTGCTGGAAATATAAGGACAAAAATGGAATGGACCTTGCCTTCACCTTCATGAAACTCATTATCTGGGAACAGAGAGGACTTAGTTTTGAGGGATACCAATATAGAAGGGGGTGGGAGTGTCTAGGTGGCACAATGAATAGAGCACTGGCCCTGGAGTCAGGAAGACCTGAGTTCAAATTTGACCTCAGACGCTTAACACTTACTAGCCATGTGACTTTGGGCAAGTCATTTAACTTTCCCCCTCCAAAAACCAAAAAAAAAAAAAAAAAAAAAAAGAAGAAAAGGTGGGGTAGCTTAAAACCTGAAAGTCTCATCATTAGGCAAAGATATGAGCCTGGGGGATGGAGCAAGTAAAATAATGGGCAGGAAATACAGGTGTCATTTGCCCCTGTGCTACCATAGATAAAGGTCAGATTACCACAGTAAAGCTTTTGCCTGAATCTTTAAAACACATGGGTACATACATGCATGCTTTCACACAGACATAAACACACATGCACCTACTCCTCTGACAAGTACCCATTATGACCTATATGACAAGTTGTACAATTACATTTCTTTGTGACTTCTCAGTGTGTAATTAGCGTGTGACTTTTCTATTGCCCTGGAAATGTGTGGTCATAGAGCAAGCTGCTAATTCAACCTTCTTTCCCAATAACAGTCATAATAGTTTGCATTTAAATAGAGTGTGAAGGTTTGCAAAATGCTACATAAATACTGTTTTATTTTATCTTTACAGAAACCCTGGGAGGTAAGTATTATCTCCTTTTTACAGATAAGGAAACTGAGGCAAACAGAGTGACTTGTCAAGGGTTACACAGCTAATAAGTGTTAGGAAAGATTTGAACTCAGATTTTCTTGACTCAAGGTCCAACACTCAATACTGTGTGCCATCCAGCTGAATAATCTTATAAAATGAGTAAGAGAAGTGACTGATTTAAATATTAGCTCACCTTTTGTTTCTGCTCAAGTCTCATCATTTGGAAGTAGTAATGAGATGAGAGGACACTACAAAAGTGACTGACTGGGGCAGCTAAGTGGCACAGTGGATAGAGCACCAGCCCTGGAGTCAGGAAGACCTGAGTTCAAATCCAGCCTTAGACACTAGCTAGCTGTCACCTTAGGCAAGTCACTTAAAATCCTAATTGCCTGATGAAGTAGTAGCAACAACAACAAAAGAATGATTTGGGGGAGGGAGAATGTTACAAGATAAATAATCTTCTATAGTATGATCTGCCCCAGAGGCTCAGAGAATATTACAACCAGAAAGTGCTTTAGAGATTTTTCCTCCCAGTCTCCTTATTTTACTGTTGAAGAAATTGAGACCTAGAATGGCAAATTGACTTTTCCAAGGTCACACAGCTGATTAGTGGAGGAACTGAGGTTAGAATCCACATCCTTGATACTTAATCCTCTACATTTCCTACTAAACCTCTCCTGGAGACTGTCAGAAGACTTCAGAAGATCTAATTTATAATAACTATACTTAATTATAATTGCATAATATATTAGATACATAGTAATATATTATATAACATGCTTAATTATAATTAAATATACTTATTCAATATTATAAATATCCATGATTTTCTTAATAAAAAGGACCCTTGATAGCTTTCTCCCTGTGCTTAAATGGACTGTTTTTGTGAATTGCTGTGACTAAAAGAAAAATGTTATCTGGTAGTCATCCTTTTGGGAACAATTGCTCTGTGCTTAACTAGATGGATGTTCAGATGGCAGGTGTACAGTCAGCCACCAGGATTGCACTTGAAGGTTTTCTAATTTGGTAAGAATCACAAGAGCAAGTGTGCTGGCAGAAAACCGAAGAACCCAGGCAGGGTCACCTGCATTTAACAATAATAAATCACGGTAGTCTAAGGTAATCTACTTCTCCACAGTGATGGAACTTCCCCCTGTAAAATCCTCCACTGGCATCCTCAGATTGTATCTGTAGGCAAGCACCTTCCTTGTTAATCCTAAACTATGTCTGAGTCATATTGGTTAGGCCTAAGTGCTGACTTTATTTGGATAAGTGTTTGGAAACCTCAGTTGTCATCAGAGGCTGAGAACTGGGCTGAGCGTATTATTTGTTCTGTTTGTTAGAGCAGTATCTAGGATAACCAAGTCAACAGGCATTTGTGAAGCACCTATTCTCTGTCAGGCACTGTGCTGATGAGAAATTAATTAGCCTGTTGCTTATTGAATAGCTTTTCTAAAGGTTCATAAGAGATCTGTTCAATCAACAAACATTTATTAAGTGTGTACAAAGAAAAAGTAAAAGCACATTACCTGTCCTCAAGGAGCTTACATTCTAATGGGTGAAAGAGAGAGCCTGCATATATGTAAAAGTGCTTGCCCTGCATAGGCCCAGATTACCCAACCTGGTGGCACCCTACATCCTGTTTTTTCCACTAAGTGAGGGGGGATATCTTCTTTTAATTGGCTACTTAACTGGACTATGTTGCATGTCTGGAGGAAGCTGTGTCCTTGATACTAGCCAGGTATAGGACGGTCTTCTCTCTTTTCTGTGTACTCTTTCCTGTAACTTCCAGAGGGTGAAGATCACAGTTCACCCACACCATGGAGGCCATGAACTGAACGGGAAGGGAATGAGACTTTCCCTACACTACCCTCTCTTTTTGCTCTGACTCTGGCTTTGAGAAATGGACCTGACATCTCTCTTCAGTGTTTACCCTTTTCAGTTTTAGATGTTGACAATGATACCCCACTGAACCCAAGAATTCAAGCTGTGGCAAGCCTCTGTAGCTAGGATTGAAGGAAGGCTGTTGCAATCAGTCGGGCAGGGAAGCCCTGAGAAGTCAAGGTGCCTGAGACTTGAGCCTAAGGAGGGTTTTGTACTTGGATCTGAGACTGCACATTGTGGAAACCAAGTTAAGCTGTTTGTGTATTTGTCATTACACCTTTTGAAATAAATATTCCTTTGTAAAAGCTATTCTAATTCAGTGGTGAAATGGAGTTGGGGACCTCCCATAAACTTGGAGGAATACTATCATTGGGGACAGATATTTGTAGAGAGCCTACATACCTCAAAACTCCTTAAAAGTAGGGAAGAAGCCTGGGGAAGGAGTACAAGGTAATCTACCTGGCCTTTAGGCAGTGAGGGCCAGGACAGTGAATGTTACATGCAAATCGTTACATAAAATTATCATGTTTTACATAAAAATGTTATATATTGATAGATTGGTTGGTTGAGGCTCTCCATTTTTGAAGAAGACCAAAGTAACATCACTTTATTAAGAGTTAGTGTGTCCACTTGTGGCCAATAAGACCAACTTGAGTGTGAAATGCTCTACCACAGGTTGGGCACAAATGGTCCCCATGAATATTTGGGGTGGATTCTCTAAAACTGTGCATTTCATCTTTCTTTTGATCCACTTCAGTTCTGCTCTGCTTATAGAGCACATCACCTTCTCTGATGTGGGCCTGCCATGCTTGGTGGTCCTTTACCAGTGCCATTCATGTCATGCAATCAATTCCAAAGTTCTTCAGAGACCATGAGAGTGTCCCTGTATCGATTCCTCGGACCACCATGTAAGCACCTTCCTTGCATGAGTTCTCTGTAAAATAGTCTTTTAGGCAGGCATACATTTGACATTCAAACAATGAGGCGAGCCCACCAGAGTTGTGCTCTCTGCAGTAGAGTTTGAACACATGGCAGTTAGGCCCCAGAAAGAATCTTGGTGTCTGGTATCTTATCTGCCAGGTGTTCTTCAAAGTCTTCCTAAGACAATTTACATGGAAGTGGTTTAGTTTCCTGGCCTGCTGCTGGCATATGAAGGAGATGATAAGCAGTCATGTCGGGGCTGGCAATAGAAGCCAAGGGGATCAAGAAAGGCTTCCTATAGAAGATCATATTTTACCTGAGTCTCAAAGACTGCCAAGGATTCTAAGAAAGTGAGGAGGGAGAGCATTCCAGGCATAGAATAGAGCTAACATAAAGGCACTGAGGTAAGAAAATATCACATGAGAAGAACAGCAAGGTCAGTATGACCAGAGAGCAGAACATATGGAGGGGAGAGCCGGGAAGAACTCTGCAAAGATAAGAAGCAGCCAGGTGGTAAATAGCTTTACATGACAAACCGGGAAGATTACATTAGAGCCAAAAGTTAATAAGGAACAACTGAAGTTCATTGAATAAAAGGGTTACACAATCAGACCTGTACTTTAGTAAAAATCTCCTTGGCAGCTGTGAAGAGGATAGTTTGGAATGGAAAGAAATGTAAAGCAAGAAGGCTGATGAGGAGGCTGTTGCTATAGTCCAAGTGAGTAGTGATGGAGGGACAGGCCTAGGGAGATCACTGTGTGAATGGTGAGTCATGAAACTTGATTCAGGATCCTGGGCTCATGGGAACTCACGTAGCCTGCTATATGGAGATCATCTAGGAAAAGAAGAAACTTTTCCACATAGTCATAGAATTTCAAGTTGGGAGAGACATCAAAAGCCACATCTGACCAAGAATGCCCTTCACAACATCTTGGAGAAAATGCCATCTGCACTCCTTTAAGAACTTGAAGTGGGGGCAGCTAGGTGGTACAGTGAGTAGAGCACTGGCCCCAAGGTCGGGAGGACCTGAGTTCAAATCCGACCTCAGACACTTGACACTTACTAGCATTGTGATGTTGGGCAAGTCATTTAACCCCAAATGTGCTGCCTTCTCCCCTCCAAAAAGACCAAAAAAAAAAAGAAAAAAAAAAGAACTTGAAGTGAAGGGGAATCTGACTACTGTTTGCCAAGGCAACACCTTTGAGTTTTGCACAGCTCTGATGGGGAGAAAGATTTTTCTGTATATTGAACAAAAATGTGTCTCTATAACAATCTCTGATTCCTTCTAATTCTGCCCTCTAGAACCAACTAGCTAGCTGTGTGATGCTGGGAAAGTCACTTAACCTTGTTTGTCTCAGTTTCCTCATCCGTAAAATGAGCTGCAGAAGGAAATGGCAAACCGCCCCAGTATCTTTGCCAAGAAAACCCCAAATGGGGTCACAAAGAGTAGGACGTGACTAAAAGTGACTGAACAGTAACAGAAAAGGCCAAACAGAACACGTTTTCTGTCTTTCCTACGTGCCAGGGCTTTAAGTTTTTGAAGATAGCTGTTATGTTTCCTCCTAGCGCCTTTTCTTCACCAGGCTCACCATTGCCACCTCATTCCACTAATCTCTGTATGGCGTGGCCTCCGCTCCCCTCCTCTATTTGTAAGCCACCATCCTCTGGGTCTGCTGTTGCTGAGGATCTTAGCTAGAAAAAAATCTTAGAAGTCATCTAGTTCAACTTCATCATTTTACAAATAAGGAAGCCAAGACTTCAAGTGCTTCAATTATGGTATCTAGGTGGTGTAGTGAAGACTAAAGTTCAACTCCTTTCTCAGACACGTATTAGCTACATGTCCCTGGGCAAGTCACATAATGTCTTTCAGTCTAATTTTCTTCATCTATAAAATGTGGGGGTTGAACCAGCTCACTTCCAGAAAGGACATCTGCAGGTCTGAATATATGTGACTTGTCCAAGGTCACACAGATACTAAATGGCAAAGGTAGGATTTTAGCATGAGCCCTCTGACAAAGAATTCAGTGTTCTTTCCATTGGACCAGTTTTGTTAGTGGAAATATGGTGACCAGAAATGAACAGAATACTCAAGATTTGGTCTGACGGGGGCAGAGGACTATGGAACTAGCAGTTTCCTCATTCCAGGCACTAGCTTCTCAATGCAGCCTAGGACAGCATTAGCTCTTATGACTATCCTGTTATTTGACTCAGACAAAACCTTAAATTCATTTGAAATCACTGGATCCCTTTCAAGTAGACTGTTGATTATCTAGTCATGTCTTAAACCCCATTCTCTATAGGAGAGGTCATTTAGAGGTCAAGAGCAGAATGTGGCATGTACATATGTATATGTGTGTATGTACAGATTATATGTGCATATATGTATAAACATGTGTATAATATATATGCTACACAGACATATATAATATATATATAAAAACATACACATATTGTTCTATTTTCTGTCTTTCTGTCTGTTTCCCCATCTCTGTATCTCTCTTTGTTATTGCTGTCTCTCTCAATTCTTTCATCATCTCTCTCTTACTCTCCCTTCCCCCACCCCTGTCTCTGTTCCTTCCCCTCTCTCTGTCTTTGTCTCTTTCTCTTTTCATCTCTCTGTCTTTTTGTCTCTGTTTCTCCCTCTGTGTGTGTCTCTGTCTCTTTCTCCCTCTCTCCTTCTTTTCCTCTTTCCCTTCTCTCCATCCTTCCTTTCCTCTTTTCTTCCCTTCTCTTTCTTTTTCTCTCTCATCCCTCTTATCTACACCTTAGGAAATGCTCTTTAGTGATCAGTAGAAGCTCTCCCTCCTCTGCAGGCTGAAAGCATGTTCTATATTGACCTCCAAAGGACACCAACCTGGGAACAAGGACACCTGATTTGGAATGGGATGGAAACAGTATGAGATTTGAGTCAGAATTCCTGAGTTCAAATTCCAGCTCTCCCACTTACCACCTGTGTGAACTTGGGCAAGTCTCTTCCTCTTCCCCTTTTTGGAAAATGAGGGGTTTGGGCTAGATGGTCTTGGATAACCCTCCCAGCTCTATTTTGAGGGTGTTGTGATCTTATGGTCTCAGGTCCCTTGTAGCTTATGATGTGAGACAATGAATAAAGTATTGAAGATGGAATCAGGAAAATTCTAATTCAAACCCTGCTTTGGACACTAATTTACTTTGGGACCATAGACTATCACTTCGTTTTTTTGAAGTTCGGTTTCATCATCCATAAAATGGAACAATGTCAGGGTAATTACGAAGTTCATTCTAGGTGATGTAAATAAAGTGCCTGCAAATTGTAAACACTATACAAACGTCAGTTGTTATTGTGGGTCTATGAGTTCTAGTCTTGTCGCTAACAAACCATGAAACACTAGTACATAGCTAGTGACGCTACATCCCAGGGACCACACCAGTAAAAGAAAAAGTTGCACTAAATCAGGGGCTGTTAGTCTTTTGTGCCCATTGTCAGTCTGGTGAAGCCTATGAACCCATTCTCAAAATAATGTTTTTAAATACAAAAAAATAAAATATGTAGTATAAAGGAAGCAAATTACATTCAAATATAGCTATAAAATATTTTTAAAATACTAGCTCATGGATCCCAGGTTAAGAGGCCCTCAGTTTAATGTATGTATGTGTGTATATGGACACAAATACGTATATATACATATATGATGCCTTCTATCTCTTCGACTCTATGATTCAATAAAAGTCAGGGTAGTAATGAAAGCAAGACTTCTGGTTTAGCTCTGTGTAGCTGGTATGAGGGAGGGGAGCATAGTTTGACTTGGGTTTTAGTGTCCTGCGTCATTTTCTTAATCCCAGATGACATTTCTGGCTAGGGACACTGTTCTCAGCTGAAACCAGCAACCTTGGTAACAGGAGCTCTCAAAGAAGATCGGAGGAGTATGGTAAACCTATTTCTAGCTGGCCCTTCATTCTTTCTGACTTCAGAAAGGGTAGCATTGGTATTTAATACTTAAACCAAATGTTTCACATATAATAAACTCCTATTGATGTTAAACCAGGATTAACATTGTCTGGAAACCAGTCAAAAATAATCTCATTGTTGAGTTTCCCTGGCTCCCAGGTTCACAGGTGATTGTACGTCTTAAAAGAATATGGCGTTTTGCAAAGGCAAAGTATTAATGTAAGTTTGAAATGAATCTTGGTATGCTGAAATATTGCACATCTTTTTCAAGATGGAGTTTGGTTTTGCTTTACAGGTTAAATAAATAAATAGATGTGTATACATGCATATGTATGTTATATCATAGGCATGTATATGTATATAGAGACACATTTATATCCCTAAAAACCATTATATGTAAAGTTCTTTTACAACACTTCTCATTTTCTCCCAGACTTCTATTTTAATTTGTCATGTTTTTCTACAGAAATATTTTTGGCTGCAATATAAAATGAATCACACTGGTCGATAGAGTTTTATATCACATTCTCTTGTGATATAACTCCCAACAACCCTGTGTGGTAAGCAGTATGTGTACTTATTATTAGCCCCATTTTACAGATGAAGAAACTGCAGCTCACATAAGTTAAATGACCTGAATGGCACAGTTAATACGTAACAGAACTAGGATTTAGGAGGCAATGTGATAGAGGGCACTCCTTAGAGTCAGGGAGATTTAGGTTCAAGTCTAGCCTAATGTACCACAAGTGAGTCAAGGGAAGGCCTCTTTAATTAGAAAAAAAGAAGAAAAATCTAGCTGGGAGGAGAAGACTCTCGGAGTTGCTTTTCCAAAGAGAAACAGTTACTGTTGACTTTCACTCTAAGCCAGAAGGGCCCAGAATATAGCCAGTAAATGGAACCTATTTTTTTCTAATTAAAGGGGCCATCTCTTGACTCACTACTTAAAGAGGCCTAGTCATTGAATGGGTGTTACCTCACTTAAAGTGAGAACCTGAAAAGGCCTTAGCCTAAAAGGACTAGGATCTCCCATTGCATCCTGGGTCATCTCCAGTCGTCCTGATGAATATCTGGCCGCTGGACCCAGATGGCTCTGGAGGAGAAGGTGAGGCTGGTGACCTTGCACAGCCATGCCTCACTTAAATCAAAGTCAATTGCAAGTCATGTCATCATTCCCTGATACCATGGTCTTCTTTGAGAATGAAGGACGAACATATCAATGTGCCACATCTTGATTGTATGCAACTGAGCAAGTGTTTTGACTTCTTTTAGTGCCCCAGACACTTCTAAGACTATAAGAAGCAGGAGAGGTTTGCACTTGCATTGGTAGAGGAATGCTCCTCATCCTCAAGTTCCTTGCACTAATGAAATCTTTAGTGTGACTCTAGTCAGAAGATTTGGATTCAAATTCTACTGGTGACCTGGCATAAGTGACTTAAACCTCACTGGGTCTTAATTTTCTCAACTGTACAAAGAGGGAGAGTGGACTAACCAGCCTCTACATTTCCTTCCAGCTCTCCTTCTATGAAAGCATGAAATCTAGGTCATCTAACTCCTCGTCCGGTTCTCTTTCCATTATATCATGCCATCTCTCATGCTTAAGACTCTCAACATTCACTAAGGTTATCTGCCTTCAACAATGTGATCCAAGAGCATTTAAATCTTCTATATAATACTCTAGAGGACTGGATTTGGAGCCAGAGGGACTAGGGTTACCCTTTCCTCTATTACTCATCTAGTTGTGGGCAAGTCACTAAAATTCTCTGTGCCTCTGTTTCCTAATTTGTAATTTAAGGGATTAGACTCAATAATCCCAAAGGTCCTAAGTTCTTTAAGATAGTAGTAGAAAGGACAATGAATCACAAGACCATGTGCATTTATATATAAGCATAGGACGGAGGACTCCCATTTTATCAGGAGTTTTCACTAACTTTCTGATACTTAGATGGTTTGAAAGCCATGTTGCCAGGGCCATTGCTTCCATTCCACTGACTTAGCAGAATGTACTCATCAAAAGGGCTTCAAGCTGATATATGGATTGTTTGTTTTTTCCTCCCCAATCGAATAGAAATAGTTCTTGATCTCTAATGACCAGGGTCTTAATATCCCTGTAAGTGAGAAGTTAGCCCTGCCACCAATAATGAAGGTCTCCTGACTCACACATTGATAGCACAGAGACATGAAGTACACTACTCAGTGCTTTATCCAAAGAACAGCTTTGAAGATATTTTTGTTGTTTGTTTCCATAGCTTGATGACAGATATATAGGGGACTACTGTCAGAGGTGTTGGGAAATAACAGATATGCAAATTGTGAAATAAAACTTATGCAAACTATCTGGCTGCTGACCTTCTCAAAGGCATAGTGAGTGTGTAGAAGGCAAGGTTGACATGTAATCCTTGGTAAGCTGCAAAATGAATAAACAAAAGGATTTCAACCTGCAAATACGTTTTTCAAATAACATTTTAATATCTTATTTTCCCCAATTGCATGTAAAACAGTTTTTAACATTCATTAAAAAAAAAGAATTGAATTTCAAATTCTCTCCCTTCTTCTATTACTCTCTCCCAGAGACAGTAAGCAATTTTATATAGGTTATACATGTTCAGTTATGCGAAACATACTTCCGTATTAGTCATATTGTGAAATAAAATACAGATCAAGAAAAAAACCATGACAAAATTAATAAAGTAAAACTATTATGTCTTACTCTGCATTCAGACTCTATCAGTTCTTTCTCTGGAGATGGATAGCATTTTTTCATTGAATCCTCTGTAATTGTCTTGGGTCATTGTATTACTGAGAACAGTTAAGTAATTCACATTAGCTCATCATACAATATTGCTGTTATTATGTACAGTGTTCTACTGCTTTTGCTCACTTCACTTTGTATCAGTTCATGTAAGTTTTTTCAGATTTTTCTGAAAGCATCATACTCATCATTTCTTATAGCACAATAGTATTCTTTTATAATCATATATGACATGTTCAACCATTCCCCAATTGATGGACATACTTTTCAATTTCCAATTATTTGCCACCACACAAAGAGCTATTATAAGTACTTTTGTACAAATATGTCCTTTTCTCTCCCTTCTTTTAATCTCTTTGGGATACAGGCCTAGTAGTGGTATTGCTGGATCAAAGGGTATGCACAGTTTTATAGCCCTTTGGGCATAGTTTCAAATTGCTCTGCAGAATGGTCAGATAAGTTCAAAGCTCTACCAACAGTGCATTAATGTCTCAATTTTTCCACATTCCCTTCAGCATTTATCATTTTCCTTTTCTGTCATATTAGTCAATTTGATATTAACCTGTAAATATGAATCCAGTTATGATATGTGTCTACTATGGGATGATCCAAACCAGAGTCCTGGCTCCTTAAACCTAGTCACTCATATAGACCACTAGCCTGAGGAATATTCTCATCATGAATTCTTTGGTCTTTCTCTTTTCACAAACCCTTCCTTCCCTGTCTTCTCACCTCCCCTGCTCACAGACACACACACACACAAGTGCAGTATACACCCATGTGCACACACATGTATGCACTCATGCACACACATACACTCATGTACACATATGCCCACACACATGCATGCACTTGTGTACTTACACACCCACCCACCACATTCCTCACACATAAAGCTCAGCTTCTTATAACTTTTTTTTTTTTACAGCTCTTATAACCTTATATCTGTTCAATTTCAACATCAAGGGTAAACTTACAGACATCAACTGACCAACAGTCCTTGATCATTTGCATTTATCTTGGGTAAAATATTGACATTGTTCTGTTTCCCATCACCCTGCTACCGCTTTGGCAGGATTAAGTCCGTGAAAAATAAAGAATATATTGAAAGAATGTGCCTTTTTCTTCAGGCACATAAGGAAGAATATGAGGTGATCCTATTAAATCTTTCATCAAAAAATGTTCATTCTACAGCTTTGCCATGGTTACATCTGCCTGCTTGAGTAGGCAATATAGCAATGAAAATGAGTATCAGCCTGGAGCCTAAGGAAGTTCAATGTGGGCCCTGTGGAGTTGGTTGTACAATTCACTGCTCTTCTCTCAGATTTCCTTAGAGATTTTTTATTTCTTTTTCTTTTGGGGGGGAGGGGCCTTTAGGGGAGCCTGTGAGTATTTCAATATGGGGCTACTAGAGGAGCTACTTTTCTTGAAAAATAGCCTTAAACTAGTCCAAAAATGGGATGAATGATTCTTTCCCACCAAATTGGGGTGTGTGTTAGTCAAACTAATCAGTTATTTTGGTATCTTGTATGTCAACCAGACCCTTAGTATATTACATGAAAGAAGTTTATCCACTCATAGAACCACAGAGCTATACATGACTTGAAAGGATATTGCTAAATTTTCTGTTACTGGGACAACCATTTCCCCAGATGTCCCCGTCTTTAAGACTTTTGTGATTTGATTATTGTGGGGAACTGTGGGAAGATGGGTGTGTGATAGGGCCTACAGGAGCCCAAATCCTCCTTAAATTCCCCCTCTAAATGCATTAAAAGAAACAGTGATAAAGTGAAATAGCTATAAATTCTTCTATCCAATCCCACACTGCACAAGAATACTAAAAGAATCTTGTAGAAGTAGAAAACAGAGACAAAGCAGAGTAGGTAGAAAATAAGGGACAAAAAAGGCCAGAGTGGCTGCTAGTATAGGCAGCCCAAGGACTCAAGATGTGGCAGGAGACAGAGTTAGACCAGCACTCATAGACAATATGAGATGACTTGGATGGTCCCATCTGAGGAAGGAGATAGAACCAGACCATTGTCTAGCGTTGGTGGCCAAGAGCCTTCATCTCTATTCCACAAAATTCAGGGTCAGACAAACAACCAATGCTGGGAGTTGGAGAGACCCAATCTGTGGCAAAAAACAACTAGACCAGCACCCTGGAAGCTTGAAGCTGAACCAATCATGAGAAATGTTCAAGTAATTCCTGCAGTTGGCAGGACCTAGTTTTAGTCACCAAATTAGTTTTAGTCACCAAATTAATGATTAAGTAGTATCTACCCATACCTTCAAAGAGTTCAGGAGGAGAGTTTGACCCAAGCACAACAGCCCATCTAGAAACCAAGGCTGGAGATATGAGCAAACAGAAGAAAATGTTGAGTACTTTGTACTGAAAGAATCCAGATGGGTAGACCTAGATGGAGACAATAACTCTACAACTCCAAAAAGAGTCTCAGAAAAAAAAAAAAACATTTTGCCTCAAGGACTTGAATAATACTTGAAAGAAATGAAACAAGAAAAAAAAATGAAAGTAGAAGTAGAAATATTTTAAGGAGAATTTAATACCTTTGAACAGACGGTAGTAAACCTTAATAAACAATTAAACGGAAAACAATAACTCCATGAGATAAGAATGCCAAAAAAATTAAAAGAAGAAAATGTTTATATATATGTATATATACACACATACACACATATGTATGTATATATATATATATATATATATATATATATATATACACACTGTGTGTGCACGTGTGCAAGTATACTTTTTTTTTTTCAAAAACAACTGGTGTGGAAAACAGGTCAAGGGAAAGATCAGACTGTTGTAGAAGGCTCTCAGACAGTATGCCCACGTCCAGGCTCACCCCTAGCTAATTTAGTCTGCTGTCTGCTGCCAAGAAAATCTCCCTGTAATGGACAGATCTGATCATGTCTTTCTCATCTCTTTCCTAACATGAATAGATGGTTTTATATCCCTTTCACACCATTATTATCAGGAGTCCTTTTTTCTCAACCCTAAAATCCTAATACCACCATTCTGAATAACTGCAGTGAAGTCATTAACATGTTCAGAGACATGAAGTTAGAAGCAAAAAGTAAACTAGGTCTCTGATTTCAGGGTGGTCAAACAGAACACAGAATTTGGAGTCAGACAGTATGCGATTTGGGGATCCTTTCTTATGCTATTTATGCCCTTCATGGTCTGGGGGGAAGTCATTTTATTCTAGAGTCTAGAAAAAGGCTATATCCTCTTTAAATCCTAGGCTATATCCTCTAAATCCTAGAAAATTATGAACATATACATTGTGGCACACAAATTTGTGAGCTCTTCTGGTTTCAGATATCAAGGAACAGGGAAAAAGTTTCTATACTCTATCGATAACTGCTAGATTAATGGATAATATACAAGTTGACAGAATTATTTAAAATTAATTCATTCAATTCTAGCCATTCAACCAGGGTCAAGTCCATCTAAGTCTCTCTAGAATAGACTCCTCTATCACTTCTATAGGAAAAGCATGAGAGGCTTTGTCAAATGCTTTGCTGAAATCTAAGTAGCAGACTTTCCCTGATCTGAAAAGGAAATAAGGTTACTTTAGCATGACCTGTTCTTGATGAAACCATCTTTTTTTGTTACCACTGCTTCTTTTTCTATGTATTCATTAATTGTCCATTTAATAATGTGTTCTAAAATTTTAGAAGGTAGAATTTCTGAGAAAAAACTTCATATTGTAACGATACTTCAGGACTTTGACTCTAACTTTTCTTGTGTCATGGTCCCTTTATCATACTGGGAAAGTTGGTAGACCTCTTCTTAGAATTATGCTTTATAGTAATTTAAAGAAATGCTTAATTTCAGTTAGACATTAGCAGTGATTTTTTTTCCCATTCGAGTTCATAGACCTTTTGAATTCTAGCCACTCCTTGGACACCAGGTTAAGAATGCTTGCTTGAGAGGTACTTCCCAGTTCTGTGTATTGTTTGGATATAACCTATTTGGTCCTGAAACAAATCTCCAAAATGTCACCCAAACCTAATTTTAAAAGGGAATTTTTCCAATTTACAATACAGATTATGGTACTGCAACTTGGTTAACACTTCCCTTCCTTGTCTTGGTGTAGGTATAACAAAATGTTACCAGTACTAATGATGACAAATTGTTTCAGAAAATCAATGAGAACATCATTAATTGCATGTTGAAATGTTGCTGGGTCATTGACCAACCCAAGAGATATTTATAGTGTTCTTATGACTTTAGGTATCTGAGATTTATGGCATCCCACATGATTTAAATTGATTTAAAGCTGTCCACAATCTGACTTCCTTCTACTTTCCCAAGTTTATTTCATATTTCTCCCTTTCGCACTCTGTGTTCTAGGCAAACTGTCCTACTGGCTGTTACTTGTACACAGCATTTCATCTCCCTTCCATTCCTTTGCATGAGTGTTTGCTCATGTCTTGAATGTATCACCTTTTCACCTCTACCTCTTATATTCCTAGTTTCCATCCCTACATAGCTAACGTGCCATCTCCTACATGAGATCTTTCTAATGCCCCTCTTCCTTTCTGCTGAGTTCTAATATTTTTGAAATTACTTTGAATTCCTTATTGTATTCATTTATTTGTATACATGCTGTATTCCTCAGTGGAATGTGAGCTTGAGAGAAGGAATTATTTCACTATTGTCTTCATATTACCATTATGCAGCACAGAGCTTTACATATAGTAGATGTTTGATAATGCTTTCAAGAAACTTCTATTTCATTTCAGTTAAAGTTCTTTGGCTAATACAGTACTATATTTCACCTTGACTTCTTAAGGCCACAGAATGGGCACACCCTTGCCAGCAACTGAGATTGTCTAACAAACCACTTATTCACATTTGAGAGACAGAGAGAGACAGACAGAAACAGAGAGAGAGAGGGAAAGAGAGAGAGAGAGAGAGA